>VZSR01001477.1:1874575-2025427 GCA_013398615.1 Brachypodius melanocephalos
AGGGAGAGGATCTATTTCCCCGGGTCCCGAGCAGGCGTTGTTCCAGAAGGTGCAAGGAGGAAACGTGTCGTTTTTCATGAGAAATCCGGGGACGGGAGCTGTCCTCGGGACGGCCCCCGGGGCAGGCTCCAGCCTCTGTCCCGGGGCAGGCAGCGAGCTGGCCCCCGCCGCACCTGGTCCCGCTCCGCGGGCACCGCTCGTCCTCCGCGCCCCTTCAATTCCTCTTCTCCCGGGGCCTTACGAAAACCGCTTCCACCTCTCCGTCCCCGCCAAAGCGACACCCCCACACCATAAAAAAAACCCCAAATCCCCGAGCAGCACCTCTGCGCTCTGTCACGACTGGGCTCGGCGCCTCCCGCAGCCCCAGCTCGGTGACGGAGGCCGGTAACGCTGGGAACTGGGATGGAGATGTGGGGTTAGTAGCAGCCCGCTCCTGACACATGACAAGGGCAGATTGTACGTGTGGCGGATGGTGCCCACAGCTACACGACAGTGGTACCTGAAAAAACCCCCCATCCCTCTACCCATTTCTCCGGGAAAATATCAAATTAGAGACCGAATGGAGAAGGAAGAGAAGCTGCCTGCCGGGAAATATGCTGGACCCTAACTGGCCTTCTCTTCACCTCTGACTGGGTTCACGGGAAAGGTCTCTAAGCCTCTCCACAGCTCCGGCTGTCCAGCGTTGCACCGGTACTTCAGCCACTCATTAAAGCCTCGCTCCTTCTCCCCTCCCCGCCCCAGCGGGGGAAGGGCCCACCGAATTGGGCTCTAAAATAGCCTCGGTAGAAAAGACAGGCGCGGGCCCGCGATGCTGAAATCTTCATCTGAAGTGATTGCAATCTCGGGTTTGCTTTACTTCATCGAGTACTCCTTTCACGAGGAAGTACGGAAAATCTTTTCTGTAATTCGTGCCTTTTCGAAATAGTCCACTATCTCTCTCGTATTTCATATCTTATCAATGTGCGAAAGGACCAAGGAATTCAACACTTCAAAGCTCACTCTTTGGATGAAAACCGCCCGCTTTCCCAATATCCATAGGAATGCATGCATATATGGCTCATTTATTTTTCTTTTTATTTCGTAAGACTAAAAAATTACTTTCTTTTAGAAACACTGTTTTTTAAAATGATAATATTTCAGGAGATTTAAAATAAAGGTCCGTTTTAACCACGTTGCACAGACACACACACACACAACCCCAAATACACACACAGAGGCAGACTGGTTGAGATCTGTTTCATAGCAGACAAATTCTCTTTTAGGCCGGTTTCTGGTGTGTGAGAGTTCTAGTTTTCTCTGTTTTCCATTCCCTCTACACAAGCAACTGTCTATAATATTTCTTTCTCTTTTTAAACTCTAGGACAAAACTTCTGAACTGTTTAATAAAGAAGGAACACCGGTTCTTAATTTTACAGCTTCAGAGAACAGGACTGCAGCTACCGACGTATCAGTCAAATCGATTAAAGAAGATCCTTTACTTGAGGGTATGTGCCCCTGACATTACCTCGCTCTAAGCCTCTCAGGGAGCTGGGGGGAGAGGGAGGGAGGCAAGCGAGGGATTACTCTTTCCATGATCCCTGGAGAAATGAGAATAGGTTGCAGAGGGGAAATGTCCTTTTTATTTGTCCTCCCTCCTCTCCCTCCCCTCCCTCCCATTCTCCCCTCACCCTCCCCGAATGCTTGTGTCTGTCTGAAAAAGATTTGTCTGAAAACGGGCCTGGAACTCCCTCCTGTGTTGGGATTAGGTCTTGGGGGACCTGGGGTGGAGTTAGACTGCTTGCTTATTTTCATATTCATTAGAAATGGGAGGTTGCACAAGAAGTCCTGCTGAGCTTCAAGATATAAGAGCAACTTCGGGTTCCCCTTTCAAGACAAGACAAATCAAAGGCTCAGAGGCAAAACAGCTCCCTAAGCACTGAACGCCTCTTCCTCTCTCTATCCTTCCCTCCCATCCACTCGCTCTCCCTCCCCTGCTCACAGTCCAGCCTCTGTCTAGGGAAGAGGCTCTCCAACAGCCTTAGATGATTATGGATTTTCTGAGCGAGAAGTTTGCCCTGAAGAGCCAGCCGAGCAAGAACAGTGACTTTTATATGGGAGCGGGAGGCAGTTTGGAGCACGTTATGGAAACTTTGGACAATGAGTCCTTTTATAGCAAAACGTCAGGCAGCAAATGCGTTCAGGCCTTCAACCCTCTGCAAAGAGCCGAGCATCATGTGAGGATGGAGAGGACATCACCCTGCCAGGACAACAGCGGTGAGTCGTCATCCCAGGGTTATTCTCCCTCTTGGAGATGTGCGGGGGAGGGCAGGGATTCTCCCGCCCAGAGAGACCAAAGGCAGCTGTGCAGCCTTCGGATCTGAGCATGAGAGGGCCTGTCAGGTCGTAGTAAAATAACAATAACAGTAACAATACTTCTGTTGTAATACTACTGTCAAAAAAAAAAAAAAAAAAAAAAAAAAAAAATCCGGGAGAAAGCAAACGCCTGCTTGGAACAGCTCTTTTCCTTTCAGTGCAGCCCATCAGCTATTGCCTTCCAGCGGCCCCGGCCCGGGTCCCCGGGCTGGCCGAGAGCGCAGCTCCGGGCACGGCGGCACAGCCCGCCCGTCCCGGGACAGCTCGTCCGGGGAACCACGGGCCGGCGGGTCCCGGAGGGTGCTGCAGGACACGGTGGCCCCCGGTACCTCCCGGCACACCCTGCCCACCCCCGCACCCCCTGACCGGCCCCTGGTCGCCCTTCGGCTGCTCCCCGGCCACCCCCGCCCCGCTGCGAGCCCCGGCGTCCGCATCCAGCGCACTCCCGGGAAAAAGCATCGCCGGATGTCGGGGTGGGAGCGAGCCCGGACACGGCCGGCTCTGCGGTGCCGATCCCGGGAGGAACGGAAGAGAAGGTCGCTTGGTCGTCTTTGCTTCCTTCAAATATCGTCCTGCGGCGGTAGCGGGGTTCTCTGCCGTGTTTCCAAATGATGAGTAAAGGCGATTCTTCCGAAAACCGCGTCGGTCATCCAAAGAGTAGTGTTAAACATTTTATCAAGAATTAAAATTTTCTCCCTTAAAGGCAAGGGCAATGTGGAATATTTTCTTTTTAAAACCTTTCAAATCTTTCTCATCATTCCATCATGATAAAAATCGCTATAGAAAAAAAAATGCCAAGAAAAACTGGAAAACGTGTTTAAGATCAGCTGCAATGAGAAGACTAACAATATCGTATGCGTTTATATGCTTTTTTGAGAAAGTTCTTTTATTTGTACAAAAAATGTAAGAAATATTAATAGATTTCTTCAGATTTAATTAAAAAAAAAGAAAAACCTATAGAAAATTGATTTATACATTGGAGATTTTCTTAATTAGCTAATTTATTGTGTGCCTCGGGGGCTTTGGGGCATTTCCTATCTATGTATGTGTTGATGGTAAGTATCTAAAAAAATGTGTTTCATTACAATCGGCTCGAACTGAAAGAAAAGAAATTACTGAGAATGTGAAAAAATATCAAAGCAAGCTTATTATGTTACATATCATCTTTGTAAGTTTTAATTTCTATAAACTTTAAATCTTTTTTCCACCTTTTTCTTAAAAAGAAAGAAAAGTTTTTCTGAATTCTTTATCTCATCACTTTTCCAGTGATGTGCGATAAGTAAAAAATATTGAAAAGTTAGACATTTTAATTTCTTATTAAGAAGATACTGCAGAATTTCTTATCTCTACCACTCAAGTTTTACCCAAAGACAAATAGTTCCTGCAATTCTTTTACAAAGTATACGAAAGAATCTCTTTTAATAAGTTAATATTTTGCAGAAATGCCCTGTATTTTGTAACCATAACAAACCTAATTGGAAAGAATTCCATTTCACAAATCCAAAAAAGGTATATGAAATTTATTGAATTTTAAAAGTGAATTTAATTTTTGGTTTCATTTGCTTCTTGATTTGTCAGTTTATAGCTATGAAGTTTATTTCACTGTTAGTTTGCATTTTCATAGAAATAGAGGTTTTTTACATTTGCCTCCAAGTTTAAAAGCACATTTGTCAATAGCTTTGTTCCTCTTCTAAGAAAATCTGGTTTGGGCTAAGATTCCTTATCTGTACAACTCTAACTGATGCTGATTTCATGGATTGTTAACTACTTTAATGGCAGTAGCAGCATTGTGAAAATATCCAAGTCTCTTGCACAGTCTCCTTCCTCTGTAAGTTTTCAGATGATATTTTCAGATACAATTCTCAGTTAAAATTCAATGCTATTTAGCACTTTTATTCTATCTGTAGTTGAAATTACAAATTCCCCTTCTATGATCTCACGTAGAAATAACATCGGCACGGTGGAATCTTGTGAAGCTGTTCCTCATGAAACTGTTTTATATGCACTCCTGAATCTAAACACCTCTCCTTCCCCCTTGATCATTTATTAACCAGCTGTTAACCCACCTTGCACGCAGTGAACTACGGGATTACTAAAGTGGAAGGACAGCCTCTTCACACAGAGCTGAGCAGGCCCATGGATAATTGCAGCAATCTCAGGATGTCTCCAGTGAAAGGGCTGCAGGAGAAGGGGGACCTGGACGAACTTGGTGATAAGTGTGACAGCAATGTCTCCAGCAGTAAGAAGAGGAGACACAGAACAACTTTCACCAGTTTGCAGCTAGAGGAACTGGAGAAAGTATTCCAGAAAACCCACTACCCCGATGTCTATGTAAGAGAACAGCTAGCTCTGAGAACAGAGCTCACTGAGGCCAGAGTTCAGGTAGGAACCAGATTTCAGCATTTCTATGACAAATCGTGCATTGTAGGAATGAGTAAATTGCACTCTTGGGGATTGTACAGAATCCTGTAAAGCTAAAGGAAACAGCTCGTTTTGCCTCATTTCTTTATGGACATGGGTTGTTATGCTGTAGTGCTAAAACAACTTGTTATTTTTTGAAATAGCTTGTGTTGCAGTTCTGAACACTTGCTTAAAGGATGAGAAAACAACATCAATAATAAAGCTGTCTTGATCTCTTGCAGAATTCCAGGCAGTGAAAACATAAATTCTTACGTGTAAAGATACCACTAAAGACTTGTAGTTCAGACTGATGACAATGCAGAACTCAGATGCAGAGGATCCTCTGTGTGTTATGGCATGAAACTTACAGTCTAAAAAGCAACCAAATTCCTTGTTTCTGTCCAAAGAGTCTGCAGTGAAACTGCACATACATAAATGTATATAAATATATATCTATGTACCTATATTTACATAGATATGTGTGTTTGTATGTTTTGTGCCTGTATAAAAGAACGACGTAATCCTTTCACCTTTTCAGTATGGAATAATCTTAGAAATCTCAAAATTAGGATGTACAATTTCTGGTGTTTAAGCTTTCATAACTGATGAATAATGTTATTCTAGTTTTTGGAATGAACATACTGGTGACCACACAGTATATTTTTTGAGTATCGTAACTGCATACAAATGTGATTCATGCAGTATATGCTCATATAGTGATCTCAAAAATATTTATGGCTTTTGATGTGCAATGGTGACAAAAGAAGCTAAATATCTAGAAAATGCAGCCTTTCCCTTGTTTAGAGGTCTTCTGTTAGAAAAAGATGTGATCCACATTTCACAAGTTTGTCCTAATTTTAGATTTCTTCCCCGTTCTGGTAATAATCATTATTTCAATTTAGAGAATAACAGTCCTGTTGATTCTTACAGACTGGCATTAATTTTTTTAATTTAGTGACTTGAATATGATAACAACTTCACAACTTGTAATTAAACACATTCTCACACATGCATATAGAGAAATAGACGTCAGTGCACATGCATACAAACTGAAATTAAATCAGAAACACTTTCAGAAAGAAAGTCAGCTAATTAATTTTATAAAGAAATGTTCTTTTCATGTCTATTCCAGCAAGCATTACATTTGCTGTTGTCATCAGAAAACAGAGTCCAAAACTGTGTGTTCAGTTACATTGATGTGATATCAGCAGTGCTGATGGAATTTGTTTCAGTGGCTTTTAACTCTTTAGGCTCTGTGCAATCCCTCTCCTGAATTTGGTACAGCTTTCCAAGTATGACTTCCGTTCATTTGTATTTAATCTTGACTTAAAAAAAAAGAAGTGTTAGTTGAAAAAAGGTAGCGTAATGTTAAAACACAGTTCTAACAAACGCATAATTCTGGAATACAGAGAACTACTTCAAGAACAAATTAATAGTGAGAACAGGGAGGGGGAAATTGAACTAAACTGTGTCATCTGACTTTTTAATCACATTTTTTCCTAAGATTTAGAGTTTGCATGGTAAGAGTATTAAAAAGAAGACAGTAAATGAAAAATATGTGTCTATATCAGACTTTCACAGAGTATCTATTTCTATTTTTTTAAAACATGTTCTTTCTTAAAAGATAATTGATCTTTGCATTTCTCATATGCTAAATATGAAAGGACATGTTGATCATTTCTATCCAGAGTAGCAAGAGTATTCCATCACAAGATTAAGCAATTTGCAAGGCCTTACGTCATTAAAGGCAAGCATCTGGCAATTCAAGGATAACAAGCAGCAGATTTTTACATTGCTTTGTGGAGGCAAATGGTTACTTTATCTCTGCCAAGAGTAAGTTTCTAGTAAAATAGTGTAAACAGAAACATTTTGAGGGATTGTCAAAGGAAAAAAATATGTGCTTTTTCTCATTTACTTCTATGAATTCAAGCAAATTGTTTGATTTAGTGTAGCAGAGTGATCAGCTGGATACCTTACCCACAGTTCCCTTCACCACCATTTCATCAACATCCAATTTAATATTTGTCCTGCACACATGCAGAGAGAGCCAACCTGAACCTAATTTATCTGAGTTGTTCTCTTTCCTGCTGCATGTCAGTCCAGTAATTGGTACCCATTTTAAGAAGATTGTCAAGGTCTTTTTCCAAGGAAAAAAACTTCATAACTAAATTTCCTTATTGTGTCCTTGATGCCTCCTGCGAAGACAGGAATTTTTTTTTTTTTGCTTTCCCTTTTCTTTTTTTCTGAACCTCAGGCATCATAAATAACACAAATTTACCACCGATGTTCCTGACAATATGTACTCAGGACTTATGTACATGAGCCTTGCTTTGATTGCTGAATCTTTTAAAAGATTGCACATACTACACCTGCCACAAGTTCTTGGGAATCAAAATGAGCAAAATTACACCCTGGTTGCTTAAGCAGTATCAAAACAATTGACTTCTCCAAAGATCAATGCAAGAATGGAATTATAAACCAAACAGTCTTATTTTAAATATCCTACAATATGGAATCATAAAATATCCCTCAAAATACAGGAAGTATCTATAAAAAACTACTATTCATGTATGTATATATCAAAATGAATTAATGATCAATTTAGCAGGATGACTAACCAAGACCATTGCTTCCTTAAAAAAAAAAGGTTCAGTTAAAAGTGTGACTTCTTTAAAACGTCTCGGTGACCTTGCTTACACCAGAACAATAATGATTAGTTGAATAATACTCTTATATAGTGTTACTTTTCTTAGAAATCCCATTTATTCATCAGAATAATTCCTAACAAGTCCAAATGAAACTGTCTGAGAGACAAAAATAAATTATTAAGACCATGGCACAATGAAAGTTATTAGTAACAGAAAGAAATGGGTATAAAATGGGTTTTTGATATAATACTTGACACTCAAAATACTACAGAATAGACTGAGGAGAATAAAGGAATTTAAGCATAAAATCTAAATTATTCCATAGTCTAAAGTACAGTTCTTTTGTCTTCCATTACAAGATATCACCTAACACCAATGCGAAAAAAAATTCACAATAGTTCAAAAACTTTCCGTGACATGGTGACTTTTTATTATCTTCCTGGCTTTTTAGCCTTCCTTATAGGAACTTTTCCTGCTGTGCAGACTACTGGTCTTCTGCCAATTTCTCTTGCCTTTTTATTACTGCACTTGATAAAGATTACAGACACCTCTAGGAGACAGATTATGGGTAGTCATAGCATGTCAGTGGGCATGCAAATTTAAGAGAATATTTCTTTACTTGCTACTGACTGATCTTTCTCAGACTGTTTTATTGTTTGGAATTTTTTTTGGTTGGGTTTTTTTTTTGAGATAATATAAATGAAACAATATGTATTTTTAAAATGGCTAGCAATAAGTTAATCAGGTGTGACATTTACGAGATTGAAACAGTAAAAAATTAATTTTCAAGTGGAGAACTTCTCTTTTGCAGATAAATAGAAATTTTCAAAGCCACTGCCCAAAATCTCATTTTCCTAAAACCCTTTGCACAGTACACAGTTTTGTTTACCCTGATGACCTTTCCTTGTATACCATAGGTTTGGTTCCAGAATCGAAGAGCAAAATGGAGAAAAAGAGAACGCTATGGTCAGATCCAGCAAGCCAAGAGCCACTTTGCTGCCACCTATGATATATCTGTTCTCCCAAGGACTGACAGCTACCCTCAGGTATGGTAAATACCAAGCAGTACTTTGGTTCTATACACTTTGCTAAGCAGAGGCATAGACTATCTGCTCTCTAGACAGCTTCCTTTTCATGTGTTAAACGTGCACCATTTCTTTATGGACCTCAACAGACCATTAAGTAGTCTCCTACTAGCATGAAACTGTAATATAGCCGTGAAGAATCAGAACTGAATATATATCACTGGGGGAGAGAGGCAGAGGGACAGGACAGCTCTCTCAGAGAGTTGTAGTTGGTTTGTTTTTTTTCTCTTTCAGTTCCCTGTTAGTGAATAGCAAGGTATACTGCGTAATAAGGACATAATCTTTTGTCTCTGTTCTCCAGTCCTTTGGTTTACTGCTTTGCCTCCCTCATTGCATTTGTTTGTCTCCTTGCTTGTTTTAACACATTGAATATTTTTATTCTGGAGCCTTTTATTTTTTTTTTTCATGTCTCTGGCTTCACATTGCCTTTACCACATAATTAATTTAAAAAAAGCATCATGCAAAACAAAAAATCTTGTATGGTTCCCTTCCACTACTGATGTCCTGGTGTTCTTCAGCTTCATTAGGTAGCGAGGTCTCTGCCAACCTCAAGAATATGTTCATATTCCGTGTGAGCTGGCTTTGCTCATGCTCTAAATTGGCTGAATAAAGAGGTCGGGGATGAGTTGTTGGAAATAGACCCTGCAGAGAAGAACCTGTGGGCACTGGTGACAGCAGCTGAACATGAGCCAGCAATGTGCCCTGGTGGCCAGGAAGGAGGGCATCCTGGCCTGTAGCTCAGGACCAGGGCAGAGATTGTCCCCCTATGCTTGACAGTGGTGAGGCCACACCTCAAATCCTGTGTCCAGTTCTGGGGCCCTCACTAGGAGAAGGACATTGAGGGGCTGGAGCATGTCCAGAGAAGGGCAACAGAGCTGGGGAAGGGTCTGGAGCACAAGTACTACGAGGAGCAGCTGAGAGAGATGGGCTTTTTTGCCTGCAGAACAGGAGGTGCAGGGGAGACCTTTTCACTCTCTACAACTGCATGAACTGAGATTGTAGCAAGATGGGCCCTGGTCTCTTCTCCCAGGGGACAAATGACAGGTCAAGAGGACATAACCTCACACTGAGCCAGGGGAGGTTCAGGTCAGACACCAGGAAGAATTTTTTCACTGAAATGGTGGTTAAACATTGGAATGGTGGAGTCACCATCCCCGGAAGAGTTCACAAATTGGCTGGAAATGGCAATTAGTGCTAGGCTTTAGTTAGCATGGCAGTGTTTGGTCCAGTGTTAGACCTGATGATCTTGGAGGCCTTTTCCAACCTTAGTGATTCTATGAATCTCTGAATGTGATTAGCTATGAACCAAGGGTCTTCAGCTCATGTGTCATCTACTCAGTTTAACATGCTTTGCCTCTGAGGAGGTTGCATATTACTGGGTTTGGTGCCTGAGCCAGAGCTGGCTTGTGTTCCAGCAACTCAGAGCATGGACACAACCATTTTAGCTGTGCTGGCACTTGTAAGTCTGTCTGGTTTTATTTTAAAATGTAGCAGGGCAATAACCCAAATTGCATCAGCAACTGCTGCATGGCTCTGTGTTAAGAAATGTGGACAGGACCTTAGGTAGCCCCAGGTAGATTCACCAAAACATGCATTCACTGACAGATCTCATTCAAGGCATTCAACTCTCCTTTGAAGATGACAACAGGTGATACAAGGATCAGTGCTGAAGCTTTGGGATTTCTAGACTAAATTTGTGTCTGCCAGCTTATCTTGTATTTTTAGTGGGATTTCATCTACACATTTTCCTGAATGACCAAAGTTTCATTAGTGTAAGATAATGGTATAACAGAAGCCATTGGTAAACACTTAAAATGATTGTCCTAAAATTAATGTTTTTCAAAAATCTTGCATTTTTAAACTATATGATAATATAATCTATAAAATTCAAACCCAGTAAAATATCTATTCTGTATGTCAGAATGTTAAAAAGAATAATTCCCTCCATTTCTGTTTATATTTTTTGTAAAAAAAAAGTCTGCTAGACGGATCACACAACTAAGTGCAGCCTGACAAATATTTCCATTACTAATTAATAGATTCTTAAAAACAGAAGATTGAAATGCAAGTGCTGGTCCCCTAATCTTAGATCGAGCATCTCTACAATGTGTAGAAATACAAAATGTGTACCCATTCACAAACACAGACTCACCTACAACCACAGACTAGCAGCCTGCAGGTAAACAGAGAGGCACAAATGCATAATGAGTCTGGTCACCTGCATGAGAATGCTGCCTTGTGCTCGTCTGTACTTCAAGAACAGGGACAAGGAGCTAAATGAAAGTGTTAGTGTACTTTACATTGGCTGTTTCAGCTGAGTGCTGGCATGGATAGCTTGGTTACACAATAGAAACAAGGTAGCCCACTCCTCACAGAAAAAGTTGGGTACTTTTCTGTACATAAGTAGGTATCCAGGCAATCATCACAGAACATTTAATAAAAAAATCCTGTTCTTGCTAAGCTGGTTGTAATTCTTCATAGTTGCCACATTCTTAAATCCTCTCCAGTAAAACCACCTCTCTGTCATAACATTTCCAGTGAGAATGCCTGAGACAATGAAAATCTATTTTAAAAACACAGTGACTACTAACATCACTGCATTCAAATCTTTTGAACTAGATGTCCATTATTAAGTGCTTCACTTATGGAAAACAAATACACAGCACCTGAGTTGTTATAAATTAATCAATCTATCCCAAAACTCAAGCAGAAAAGGTATTTTAAATAGTTTCATTTTAATATTATAAATTGATTTTCCCAAAATTCCTTTATTTCATTTTAGTTAATGTAAGAAAAGAAAACAAACATCCTTTTAACCTTTATTTTTATTCCTGCACCACACCACCGCAGGCACTTCTTTTGTGACAATGAAATAGGCAAATATTAGACAAGCTTTCCCATACTTATAAATAAATAGTTTCTCTTGTGGATTGTGGAAGACAGATCACTAGATCTTATTTAAGAATCAACATGGAGAAAAACAAACTCCCTGTTGCTGAAAAGAAGTGTAGGTTGAATGTTGAAAAAGGATGAAATCAAGCTGAGAAGTTTACAGCTTTATGGCAGAAAGAGAAGGAACAAATATGAATTTCTGGTGTGCATTATAAGGATTTGCAGCCTGCAGATTTTCTGTTTTGAGTCCAGCCATGGATGTGTTGAGAAAACACATCTTGGTTGGATTCCAGCAGAAGCATCAGCCTCTTGCAGTCAACAGAGGGTGTCGTGGAGACTTCTGCTTAGTCTCTCACCAATTATCTCCATCAAACACAAATTAACAACATAATGCTGCTATGCATTGTGTGACTTCATAAACCTGAAAGGTTTTTCCTGTGAGAAAATGAATCTTTCAACTCATTTCAGACAGAAGGTTGGCTCTGAATCAGAGCGTGGAAGTGTCCTCTGAAGGTGGTCTGGTCCAACACCTGTGTCTATAATCCAGTCTAATTTTGCTATTAAATTCCACATCTTTATCTTCACGATAATAACAATTGAGATTTTTTGGTAGATCATAATTCTTTGTTTTGGTCTTTCAGTTTAACCTTAATTATTTTTACAGTATATTGACTTTAGATGTTGTTTTTTGTTTGGGTTTTGTTGGGTTTTTTTGTTTGTTCGTTTATTTTTTTTAATTGCTCATCTACCTGCCAAGAAATTGAATATCCCCTAAATTGGCCAAATTCTGCATGCATATATCTTCCATTAATTATACTGTCAAAACCTGGGTTACAGAGGAGGGCAGTTTGTACAATATTCTAGAACAATCATCTGTTATTGAGATTTGTTTTTTTCAAGGCTTTAACAACATTATGCTGAATATTCTAGATTTTTCTATGCAATTTTTATGCACAGTGATTTTCATTCACTTCAGTAAAGGTTTTCAGTTTCATCAGTTTCACTGCTTGAACTTCAAGGTTCTCTTGCAAATGCAACACATTGTGGTCTAAGTCATCTTAAGTGCAGTCAGAAAAACACATATCCTAGACTGTTTTAGTTTAACTAGCAATATCCTACTGATGACATGAAAGTGAAGGTGGAACCTCTTAACATCAGTGGGGAAATGACAGGAGATTCCCTTCATGGGGAAGTTTATTTCGTTTCACCAGAGTGAATGTCAGTAAACAAGCCATACTTCGGTCACTTAAATACAGTACAGAGTGTTATTAAGTATGTCTCAGGATATGTGAGACACTGTTGAACTGCTCCTGAACAGGATTTAAAAGAAGGATCCATCCTTCATTTTAGGCAGCCATGGCCAGATAAGTATTAGACATTTGTGTTTGGGAAATTTAACCAAAGGGACTTTTATGCCAGACGGGTTCTCCTTACAGCTGTCAAAAATCTGACCAATTAAATTTTTCATTCCTAAAACATAAGGTATAAAATAAGTAAGATGATCTCTAAGCATTTTTTTTTATTCTGGTACCTGGTTCAGCTGCAGTCATCTGTAGTTATCTTACACAGATGTATAAATGGTATGTTGGAAGAGGAACAATTAAAAGCCTGTTTAGCTTTGTTCTTCTCTTACCTTACTGGTCTTTATTTGACTCCTTCTGCCACCCTGTGTCAGTGGGAAGGCTTCTGTTACAAAGCGTACTTGACCTCATCAGATTCAATGATCACCTATGAGATCTAACAGGAAAACCTGAGACAAAATTTCATTTTATCCCCGCACACAAGAGCCTGTACTATAATCACACAGACTTGCAGTTTTCCTTGTGTGAATCAAATTGATAGAGCTGTTATTTTAATAAAAAAGTGCATCAGTATGTAAATAAACAATAAATTGTATCATTGAAAAGCAGATTAAAAGATCAACATTTTTCACTTATCTAGGCTCTTTCCTTTCTTTTCATCTTTCTTCCTTCTTGTTCTTTGAATCACGTTCATTTGTTGTATTTTTTCTTCGAAGTTCCTTTAAAAGGATTAATTTTGTCACAGCACTCTACTTTCCCTCTTAATATCACATGTAGATTGTTTGGAGTTTTTTAAAATTTTCTTGAAAATGTAGGCAAGACTTGGATAGGATAGAATTTAATTTTTTGTTTCAGTTGAAAAACTCAATCTAGTGCAGGTGGGGATCCTAAGACAGCAAAAGCTTTTCGAAAGTATAGGAACCTGTGATACAGAAGCTGTAGAAAGAAAGGAAAATGTTGAAATCTCAGAAATAGAAAGAAGAGACTGAAGTTTGCATTCCATCCACCAGAAGGATAAATCAAATTAATATGTTGAACAGCATGGCATCACACGATGTGTTGGCAGTCAAAGAGTGTTGAAGTGGTATCAGCATACATGTGTTAAGTACTGAGCCCTTGGATCATCATTATAGTTAGCTCTAGCCTTAGTACATATGGCTAATCCTCGTTAGCAATAATCAAAGTTACATGCTCCAATTAAATGTTCATATGGAATGTATTAGACACCACATGTTATATGACTTAAAATTTCTTTTAACTGTAGTAGGCATATAAATGACAGTTAATCACAATAGTTCATTAAGGCTATGGGTGCACTGATCAAGCAGAAGTAGATGTGGCAGACATATCTGAGCTAGCTTCAAAGAAGTTTTATCACACACTCATGCTGCCTAGCTGTGACAGCACAGAGCTCGGGCTGAGCCACCACCTGCATGGTTTGTGTCTTGCTGCATGCATGCTCACTTGCCTTGCTGTGGCTGATCTTCTAACAAGAGCGAAGTGACACTTCTAATCTTTCTGGGTGGTGTCGGTTCCACACAAAGTAGCTTATGCACTGCACTTTTATTTTTTCTTGGTAATAAACCACCACTGTATGTGGTCCTTCTCATAGTCTCAACATTCAATTTGTTGCTCTGTGGTTTTTTTTGTGAAATGTGTATTTCTTTAAGTGTGAGTGACTTTACTGGAGCTTAATTATATGGCAAATTCCTTTTTTTTTTTCTAAGATACACAAAATTTTTAACAGCATTTTTCAACATATAAAATATTGTCTTTAACTGTATCATAGAGTTGAAATATAATTAATCCTCCAGATTGCAGTAAGGAGAATTTACAGTTTACAAAATATACCATATAAGAATGACAGCTTGATGACTTTTCAAATCCTACATTATTTTGAAACTTGTTTAAGTGTTGAATCTAATGGTCAGATTTTTTATTTTGTTCACCATGTGCAAGCCAAATGTGGACTGAAGGGGTCTATCACACATTTTAAATCTCTATCATTAAACCTCTCACTAACATGTGCTAATTAGCATTTTATTTATATCCAAAAATTGTGTCTAGATATAAAGGTAAAAATACAACGAGAGTGGTGAAGCACTGGGACAAGTTGCCCATAGAAATTAACGAACCTCTGCAGCTGGAGCCACTCAAAATAATGGCTGGATGGGCCTTGAGTAACCTTATCTAAATTCAAGAGTAGCGGCAAGCAAGGGTTTAGAAAAATAATCCTGGAGGCTTTTTGATGCCTTAAATTTTAGCTTTCATGTTTTTCAGATTTTGTGCTGCCTAGGTATGTAGTTCTGAGCCTCATATTAAGGGTTAGTAAGCTCTCTTCACAGAGCAGGTAGACAAAACAAATCTTTTTCTTGCTGAAGACCAAGGACAACGAGTACTACTTTCAGGCCCAAAAGCACAAACAATGGTGGGCTGAAGAGAGAAAACAAGAAGGATGAGACCTCACAGCCTAAGACTATGTTTGGACAATTAAACCCCAATATGCAAATGCGCCAAAACTCATAAAAATGTAAGACCTTGTGACTGGTCATCCATCATGTGACCATTCTTAGCCCATCCTGGGTGTAGCCCTGGTCAGGCTCTTGTCCTGCCCAAGGTGGATCCTGGAGGCCTTTCCACAAATATCTACTTTATTCTCTAGCTCTGTCCAGTCTCTGTTTCAGGTCAGCCTTCCCAAGGCATCATTTTCAGTTTAAATTTTTCTGAGAATCTACAAGCTTGGGAAGTACAGGCAAATTTCTACCTGTGTTTTGGATGTTCTAAAGATACACCCAGAAAAAAAGATGTGGAAAGTTACAGACCAAATTAATTGTGCTGATGGACTAGGAATGATCAACAGATACAAGTTGTGAACCAGTAGTTTTGAGCAGTTTAATAGCTATTGCATTTAATCTCCTGAAAGTAGCTCCTTGTGCTAGCACAAATTTGATATTTTCTGGCAGTGCAAGGAGAGGAGTGACAAAAATTTAGCAAATCAGTCTGACATTCACATGTTTTCTATAATTACACAAATTCTTAAATCTTCATTTAGTGCCACTCTTGCTTTTGACAGAGTAAACGTGTTGTTTCTAATTGCTTACTAGAGTAATTATAATAACATCCAGCACATTCAACATTTATTATGTAATATCTTGATATCTAGAGATCTTAAGAAATTAAAATTTTGTTTCCCATGGGAAGCACTAAAACAGGTGCACTCAAATAGAAGCTGTGTGTGCTCACAGGGATGTCTGCTGGAGATGGTCTCAAGTCTGGATAGGCAGGTGACTGAAACAACATGAGTCAAGAGTTTGGGGAACAAAGCTAGGGAAGTGATAGTAAAACTCCCAGAAAAATTTGATATTTATGTGATTTCTCCAGGGGCTGGATAGAAAGGCTAAAACTCAGGGAGCTTGAAAGTTTAACAGAAAAAAGCAGTGACAGCAAGTGGGGTGACCAATTACCTCAGCTCATTTTCCTCTGCAATGTCTAACAGAAGGTCATGTGCCTAGGAAATTATATCATAACCATGTTAACAACCATAACTCTCCAGTTATGTTCTTGTCATAGCTATGAAATCTTATTTCTTTTTCTATCAGGAAGGGTCTGTGTGCATGTATGTGTGTATAAAACATACAGTAGGTAAATATATTGAAGGGCTCTGGTAATTTCATGGTAACCACAAGAGCAAAGCTCAAGTTGTTTGTGATGTTAACAGAAACCAGAGATGTGTTGTATGTATGGCCTCATTCACAGTCTCTGAATTGCCTTTTATATAGTTCATGGATCACACAAGATTTTAAGAAGAAAAATATTTTCTTTAAATTCGTGTACATAACGTTGCTTTTCCTTCTAACATACCAGAAGAAGGTCTGATCACTTTGACTTATTGTGAAACATTACTGTATTTGTTTTTAATACACCTAAATTTCACTACAAGATATTTATGTTGTAAATCCTTGTAAAGAAATGAAAATTAAATGCCAAATGTGAAGTCATTCAACCAACTAAAATGAATAGAAAATTGATATGACTGAAACGCTGTTTTGGAAAGCATAACTGCCTCATGAGAGAAGATGTAAAGCTTTCCTAGAATCTCGTGGCATTCCCGAAGTTAAGTTTAATAATTTGGATTCCTTTCTCTAAGGAAGAAACCTGGGGCACTTCTTTAAAAGTTTTAGAAATTAATAGCTTGTTTACCTATTTCTTAAAAAAGACATTGGCACATTTTATGATTTGCAGCTAAATTCCATTCTCATTTACACCTGTGCAATCTCATTGAACCTAAATTGGAAGAGATTTGTCTAGGATAAAAATATCAGTAAAATTGGTGCTACTAGACTTAGTTTACTGTAAACTAAACTACTCAAATTATGGGAAGAAAGAGTGATTTTGTGATTCCTCCAGACCACATAGGTTATTGGGCACTTTCTAACTGAGCCTCTGATGCTTTTGAAGATTTCCCATCATGACTGTAATAAAGGCAAAGTTGTTCATGCTTCTTTTTAAACTTTTTTTTTTTGAAAAAAGAAATATATCTGTGCTGCCTGGGTGACTGCAGCATTTGGGACAACATTTTAAGCCAGATAAATAAGACTTTGTTGCATGTAAGTTAGCTTTGGAGATCATGAGCTCCTTCAGAAATAGCTTGTGTATTGGACACTGCGTAGATTAACTCGTTTCTCCCTGGGGAAATTTGTCTGATTATAAGTCAAAACTGGCTCAGGTAGATTAATTAGGGAGTAATAAGGCAGCTGGGAATCATGTCAAACTGTAGACACTATCCCATGGGCTGATGTTTGAGTCTCCTGAAAAGTGATTACGGGAAGAGGCAATTGGAAAGTTCTGAAACTTTTTTTAGATTTCCTCCTGTAGACTTCAGGAGGCCCACAAGAAGGATGAGAAATCTTCCATATCCTTCCTCAGACACCTTACTCCCTCTACTGCCTCCCAGCAGACCACCTAAAATATGCAGGAGCAGAAGCCTGAGGTGTGCCCAGCTGTGGGTGTATGTGTGTGAGTGGAAAGGCACATCTTTGAGTGTGTGTGGAAGTACAGCTGCACGTCTGCACGTCTGTGTAAACAAGCTGAGCAGACCCAGAGTTTGGGGAGATGTGTTGCTACCATGTTTTTTCCCAAAGCCTTCACAGGAAACTGAAATGGAGCAAAGGCTGGATTATTTTTTTGCTGCTGGAATTCCCAAGGAGGCCAGATTAGTTTGTCAGCTCCTGATGACCTTGCTAATACAACTGTTTAAAATATTAACTTTTAAAATAAGACTATTTCATCCTTCCTATCTGCACTAGATCTCAGCTAGATGAGTTCAGTGAACCATAATTTATCGCTTTAGCTTGTTGGTGGTTTGGTGACTATGTGCAGTTGCAATGTGAAAGGAAAATGGGAGAAAACACAACTCATCAGCCTTAGAAACATGTTTTCATTCTGTGTGTTCGTGTGTGTATGTCTGTCATAATTCATTACTTCCCCTGACCTCTACTTTGACAGAAAAAAATCACTCAGCTAGAGAGATAACCTTTATATCTTAAAGTCAAAATTCCTTTGTCTATGGATTTGGAATGTGAATGTAAAATTAAATTTGAAGTGGGAATTCACTTTTCAGTGCTAACTGAAGAGTAATTGAGTTACTCCAACATATTCTCAGAGAACAAAGACACGTGGGCTTAATCACAGTGCATCAGGGCAAGGATACACTGAACAGACAACAGATTTTTAGAGTGAAGACAAATTTAGCAAAGGAAAACAAATAGGAAAGGATATAGTTACTGGCTGACAAGACCTGTACTATGAATGGAGGCTAAAAATGTCTTGTCTGATGTTATTTGTACATTAAAAAAATCAACATTCAGGAAAGATATATAGGTAAAAGTGGAGAAGACATACAAAACTATATATCGTATAACGGTGGGTGCAAATGAGGAATGACTGGAGAAGTCTGAGTATGTCAGAAATTATATCATATACATGTAGTACTGATAGAGAGAGAGAGTTTGGAAAAACGGAAGGGCAGTTGCTGAGTGTGAAGCTTGATCAAACCAAAGGGAACAGAGCAGGAATGAAAGACCATACAGTCTGAGATAACAACAAGAGCTGACAAATCTTCCTTTCTGTTCATTTAGTAACAAACAAGTGAAAAATACCTATCCATAAATAGCATCTATACATGGATGGTAGAAGGCCTGAGACTCAGAATGAAGCTTTAAGTGACTGCCAAGTTTAGAAAGGATTATACATCAAAGCTTGAATACATGGTTACTCCAGACACCGCTGGTAACCACAATGTTTGTGTCCCAGTCCGTCATGCAACGTTTTCCAGGGATGCACAATGCAGCTTGTTAAGGATGAATACCGAAACAGAAATGCCCTCAAAGTATAGTTTCACGTAAAAAATCATCAAAATTTTATGTCAAATCTATCTTTGAAACAAATTTAAGAAAATGTTTGAATGTATTATCAGTAATTCCTGCATTTTAGGATTTAATTTGTTTTAAAGTAATTACACAATCTCATTATTAAATTATGCTTCTCATTATTAAATTTTTCAAATACTTGGGCTTTGTCACTTGAGAAATCTGAATTGTTTGTTTTGTTCACCCTTTTCCTACCATTACAGTGGGAATTCTAATGAGGGGAAGCATTTGTGTTGAAAAACATCTATGATCTTGTACACTCTTTTGACACCTTTTCTCTGATGTCAGTTGTGTGTTTCCATTAATTTTGTTGACTGGCTGGGCTGATGGCATCCTGAGGTTCAGCACTAGACATCATATATGGATCCACAGGGCAAATGGGTGACAAAGTAAGGAACATGACTCATCAGCCCTTGCTCTAAAGTGAACAATCCATTCTTTTGACTCATGTGATCTCTTCAGACTATTTTCTAACATGATTGCAGAGAACTTGTTAAATACTTGTTGCTTGTTTCAGAGGTAAACTAATTATGTGTGAAGTAAAGCAAACCAAGCATTGCAGAAAACAAAAGATGGACTATCTAAGTTTAACTGTATTCATTTCATGTGTTCCAGATTCAGAACAATCTGTGGGCAGGGAATGCGGCCAGTGGTTCTGTGGTTACCTCCTGCATGCTGCCACGAGATACGTCCTCCTGTATGACACCTTACTCCCATTCAACCCGGACAGATTCTGGCTACACAGGCTTTTCAAACCACCAGAATCAATTCAGTCACATGCCCCTCAATAATTTTTTCACTGACTCGTTGCTTTCTGGGGCAACCAATGGACATGCCTTTGAAACCAAGCCAGAGTTTGAAAGGAGGTCCTCCAGCATTGCAGTTCTACGGATGAAAGCCAAAGAGCATGCTGCCAATATTTCTTGGGCCATGTAATATAGCAGTACCCTCTCTCAATTTCTTTTTTTTTTTTTTTTTAAAGCAAACTAAAACTGTTTTTTATTTCCCATATTTAAAGGGAACAACAATAAGCTGCTGTGTGTGGAATGCTAGAAATCACAATATACATGATGTCTGCTTAAAGAAATGCAATATAATATTTAACAATAAACCAAGATTAAACCAAATAGATTTACCATTCATCAAGCTCAACAAGCCTTCTTTGTTTCGCTTTTTATATATGTTTTGTTGTACCTGTTGATGAAATATGATTATAGAACCTGCAAAAAAAAGAAAAAAGAAAAATAAAACTACTAAGCAAATGTGTCTATTCCATGGTTTTTAGCAGTCCTGTACAAAAAATTCATGCTTTACAAATGCATGCTTCATAAAGGAACAACTTGGTAAAGGATAATAAATTTATTATACTAAACCCATGATGTAAATCTCCAAGCACACCATGCAAAGAAGGAAATATATGACCACTTCGTGTTGTAGGTAGAATTTGTGGACAGAGTTCTCTCAGCACTGTGCTGCTGCTCTAAGCCAGCTCTGCTGTTTTGCTAAATGCATGTTGAGCTTGTTGAATTTATATCAATGAATATAATGTAATAAGGATACAAAGTATTACTTTATCTTGTGGAGTTGAGTGTATCTCTATTAAAGATAATGAGGTTTTTTTTTGTCAAATATAATGCTAGAAGTAGGATCACAGTGTTTACTAGAGTTTTCAACGATGTGCACAGATTACGTGTCAGTGTACTTAAATTAAATCTTACAGGTTACAGATGTCATGAAGCTTAGGTGACTAAAAGACAACATGGAATAGTACTCCTACACTTTTAACAGAATACAGATTAGGGAAAAACCCCAAACAACACAACACTGAGCTCCTACTACCAGTACAGTCCATCTTTTCTGGGTTTTGCTACTCTGTGGTAAAATTGAAACAAAAAAAACTCCAAGAAGGCTTTGTAACTGATTTTAGGATGATATTAGAGTACTGTTCATTTAGTTTTAGTTACATTTTGTTGAAGTTTTGCTTATATGCTTTCCAGAGTGTAAAACTAGTTTGCTACCTTTAAAGCATATAGGGGAAATCTTTTTGACTGCAATGGCAGCAGGATTTGGCTCTCAGCTCCCAGCCTATCACAAAGGAATTAAAATGTCAGCAGACTTTCTGACATTTCTGGCGGAAAAAAAATAGAGGAGAAGAAAAATACTCTACATCTGGAGAATTGATATCCGCTTTGATTTACTTCTCCTCCCATTCCCCTGTCACATTCCAAGCTCCTTCAGATGAGTGAAATGTCAGCCTCTTTGAAAGCAACAGTCAGTCTCTCAGGTTCATAAAGGCAAAGTAAATTAATTGAAATAAAGAAGGACTTGCATGGCTGTGATTAGAACAGGATACAACTCTCGGGGCAGCCCCTGCTCGTTCTTGCTTTTCTCTCTGGCCGTTAGTTAGGAACAGAGGGTGCATGAGGGAAGAAGGGAAGATCGGGAAGCGGATTCCATCACAGCAACTGCACAACTATCACTACTCACAAAAACAAACACACAGGAATCCTCAGGTTTTCTCTTCTCCCACTCAGGGGGGCTAAACTTGTAACAAAAATAGGAGATGGACTCATTCTTTACCCTTTCAAGGGAATAAACAAATTTGACTTTGAAACCATGAAGATCAACTGAAAATGGGATTTTTGCAGCAGTTTTACACAGCTGAAAGGAAGATTGTCCTATTTTCCACTAGTAATAAACTCAGATTTTAACACATACATATACTCCAATTTGTGGTTTCCTGATTCGATTCTCCTTCTAAAAATTAGCTTCAACTTTGGCCTGAGGAGCTGGAAAAGAGTATTCTGGCTAGAAGTTATCTTTTCCATTTTTTATGGTCTGTTTGGACAGCAGTAAAACTAGGCTTATGATTCAAAGTGAAAAAAATAATTATTGGTACAGGTAGAGGCATTAATTTTGGATAGACAATTTTGCCACATGCAGAAGGATGAAAATAATGGAAATACAAGGGATTTTTAGCAAACTCTTTTCAGTTAATTTTTTTTTCTTTGTTGTATTTTATTAAGTTTCCACATAATTATGTTTAAGGTATAATGCTTAGAACATGCCAAAGTGATTTCCAGAACTTTTTGTTAGGGTTTAATTAGTGGACAAAGAAACAAAAGTTAAGCTGGCAATCTCTGATCCATTTTTGTTGTTGCCTTTTTCAATTTACTTATTTATTTCCATAGCAGAATTTGCTGTTGTTTTCTTCTGAAATTCCCCCAAAATAATTTGTACAAGGCTTTTTATGTCAGGAGTAAAATGTAACATTTCCTAGGAATTTATTACAATTGCAGATTTATTACACAATAAATATCCATTTTCAAAATATTACAACAATTTTAGATGCTTCAAGCCTACAAAATCAAAGGGGAAAATAGAAGACCGTGTCATCTTCCTGCTGATTTTAATTAAGCGAAAGGGACGCAATCCTAATTAATCCTTCATCCTCAAATCTAGCAATGGAAATTTTTCGTTACTTGTTGCCAGCATAACTTTATACATTAAATAAATAGGTATTCAGCCCCTCATTAAACCTGAGGTGTGATAAGTTGCAGGCCCGCATTAAGCTTGTCGTGCTCTTGCATCAGCCTCGTCTCGAAGGATGAATGATGGCCTGTTGGTTTGCAGCGTTTCATTTAGCTAATGAAAAAGTATCTTCGTGTTAGATGTCAAGCACTACAACAGGGTCACATTCTGCCAGTTTTATTTAGTAGTGCTTTACTCCGTGAGTAGTGGCATTGATGGGAGCGGGACTACTCGCATAGGCCAAAATTGTGAATCACTTGTAAATGTTTATTCACAATGGCCCCATTCATGCAAAAAAAGCCTCTCAGCACAACATGAGTAATCGGTTCATAATCAGGCCCAGCTTAAGGTACTATTCAGCCCGAGAAAGGATGGCAGAATATGGCCCGTGCTGGCTTAAGGCCAGACTCAGATTTTTTAACCAGGATGAGTAACTCCTTATTCCACAAATAGTGCAAAGAGACCCAACAGGGCTATTTGTAGTGTTCTCTTTTTCTAAGAAAATTCTAGAAAAGAGACATTTCAATATATGTAAATAATTTAAGTGAGTTTCTATGAAAGAGAAATGATTTTTTTTTCTACTGGATTCTACTCCCACATTTGACAGGATTTGTGTTCTCGTGCTTTGACTTACCACTTAATGATATCTTTTCTTGAGCAACTAATCTTTTCACTGCTTCTTGAACATGTGGAAAAAGCACTAAAAACAAAAGGGGGTGATTTACATAGCCTTCCTGCCAAGCATGTTAACTAATGTTTGAGATGTTGGACCATCATGCTATGCTGAGAAGTAAATTTATTGAACTTTTGGGCAAAGAGTCCCTGTCCTGTTAAAAGAGAAAGTGAAATATTGTTCTAATTATTGATGCACTCTGTTTTCTCCTGTGATTGATTCATCAACATTTTGAAAATCTTAAGCCTGCATTTTAACAAATTTCTGAACAAATTAATTTACCTCTGAAATGCAAATTTATTTATATTATGATTTTTACGGACTCATAAGATGGACAACACTGCATTTAGCAGCTGAAGATGGTCAGAGAAGTTTGACAAAAATTATTTCTACCTACAGTTTAACAGTGTTACATACCACAGGAACATATCAATGAAAGCATCTTCTATTGCTGAGAATAAGTTGAAATGAACTATATTTCTCATTTCACTTCTTTACTGCCATAATATTTTATACGATGAAGTGCTGAAAAAATCCAGTTCAATATGTTAAAGTAATTTTATTTTGACTGTGAATTTTATGGTAAGGCCTTGAAGTATAAAATTTAACACACCTATACTGTGCATTTAGTAATGAGATCATTTAACATGAAAGAAGTAGATTATTTTGTTTTGCAAACAATAAAATATTACAGGTTTTCTTTCCAAAATTACAAAGTTGTTTTATTCATAAATTTCTAAATATCCGTGCTATTTCAAAATCAGAGTTAAATTAGGCTGATCAGAGTTAGAATCCATTAAAACCACTTATTTTTCTTAGTTTCAAAATATTTTCAGGCCGAGTTCTTTCTGTAACAAGAATTTCTTCCCTGCAGTGGTTTAAGGCCAGCCAGCAGCCAAGCCCCACGCAGCTGCTCACTCACTCCCACACCAGAGAGACTGGGGAGAGAACAGAAAAGGTAAAAGCTGGAAAACTTGTGGATTGAGATAAAGACAGTTTAATAGGGGAAACAAATGCCACACACACAAGCAAGGAACTCATTCACTTCTTTCCTTGAGCAGCCAGGTGTTCAGCCTTCTCTGGGGGAGCAGAGCCCCATCACAGTGACAGTGACTTCAGAAGACAAAGGCCATCACTCCAAACGTCTCCCCTTCTTACCCCCACGTTATACACTGAGCATGATGCCATATGGTGTATCCCTTTGCTCAGCTGGGGTTACCTATCCAGGCTGTGTCTCCTCCCAGGCTCCCAGCACCCCAGCTTCCACGCCAAGGTAGCAGCATGAAAAGCCCAAAAGGCCTTGGCTTCCTGTAAGCACTGCTCAGTGATAACAAAACCTCTCTATGTTATCAACTCTCTTCAGCACAAATCCAAAACACAGAGCCACAGCAGCCACTGGGAAGAAAGTTAACTCTACCCCAGCTAAAAACCAAGGCATTCCTCCAGCACCTTCATACCCAAATAACAAGTGGCTCACTCCCTCCCAGAATGCATAGTTCTTATTCATCTGCAGTCATCTTTTTAAATTTGGCTGGCATTAGAATGATGAAGTAGTGTACAGTGAATGGGAATATGATGGCTGGGGACAGAATAATCATCTGGGAGGAGTGTCAGAGTACAATGCTGGAGTAAGGTGCAAGCCTAAACCCAGTGCATAGGGTTCCCCCCCATGCCTAAACCACTCTCCCTGGATCTCACCAGGACCTGGCAACATAAGGCTTATTCTATTGTCACCTTTCCAGTATGGGTTTAAGGAGGGATATAAAGAATCAAAAGTCTTGAAGAGGTAGGGCTGGTAAGTGTAAGACAGTCACTGGCAATAAATACACACTGTGAAATTAAGAGTAGTTTTGTGGAGAAGTGTCTCTAATCATGAATTTCAAGATTTATTTTTCTGTGCATTTTTGAAGCAACAGGAGGACAGAGCATTAAAGCAAAAGCACAGCGATGGTCAAACAGTGAGTCCATTCCTGGAGCACAGCCGTTCTCCTTTGTACCACAGGCTCATTAAAACTGATGTGACCGAGGCATGCAAATGAAGGAATATATCACAACCCTACCACAAAAAATAGATTTGAGATATTGTCCTGCTCCTGCCAGTTATTTTTAATCTGTTTAAATAACAGCATAAAAATTATATACTTCCTCATCAAATCTTCTCAAACAGTCCACATAAGACATATAATACAAAGAAAAACAAACAAAACCAAGAAGGTAAATCTTCAAAACCCCTTATTATCTCAAGGAATAGGGATTTGTGAGCCTTTATCCTTGTGAGGCCTCACACTCAACAGCTCGACTTCAGCTTGACTCATACTGCCCAACTTCATAACAGTGATTATTCCCATAGGCATAACTAGTGCACTAGACTAATAAATACATCAATGTATAGGAAATAATATTGGTTAAAGTAATTGATGTTAGCATGAAAAACATAATTTCAAAAAGTGTAGGTTATAGGATCAGGTCAAAAATCACCATTTCTTATAGAGTGGAACTTGATGGTTCACAAGATGCTGTTACAGGAGTGCTTTCCTACGCCTTGGTTCTAACTGTAGCAACTTTCTGTAATCTAATAGCTGTTTGCTTCATCTCTCAGAAGCTGGGTTCTGCATTTTATTTAATAATTTTTTTATTTTAATGATGAAAAATAATTGAAATAGGCCTGATTCTCCCTGCCTCCTACTCCTGTGAGAAAATCCATTTATGTGTACAAACTGCAGTTTAGTCTCACTATTATTACGGTGAGACAAAGTCTTCTGCTTTAATCCAGTAGTTGCAAAAGATTTCATTTTTAATACTATTACTGCTCTGTGAGTGAGCAATTTATTGATATAGAGGGGAATGACTAAGTTGTGTAAATGCCTTTTTTGATTAAAACCCAAACCCTGAATTTGCTTAGTTTTGGTTGAATACAGTGTGATTACAATTAACAAACTACTTGTAGGTGTGATAAAGTCCTAGTTAACACTTGCATAATATTTTTGTCCATCTAAGAAGAAAAGGGCATCATTAAAATGAAGCTTTGTCAAACAGCATGCTCAAAGACAGAGAGAAGTATCTGAATATTTGTAAGATTCTATTTACTCAGGTGTGTTTACCGAAATCGTTTCAGTTTAATAATTAGAAATGGAAAACAGCTGAGATTGTTAATGGAAAATAACAATATAAAACATGTTAATTGTATTTTTCTTTCAAAGTGATATTGGAGGAACAACCCTGCTTTTTGTGTACTATGAATGATTTTTCTCATTACTTGTTATAAACATTTTAGTATATAATGAAATACATATTTATATATGGAAAAATCTGTGACATATTACTTAAACACATAGGATAAATAAAACACTAAATGATTTTTGAGATCTTTTAGAAAAAGTTCTGCAATAGAGATCAGAGTGACGGAGTATTATTTAGCAAATGCTTAAGTAGTATATACAATGAGCAAAGAGGAAAATACACTAATTATCTGGGAGTTTATTGAATGTTTAGAGCCAGAAAACTCAGTGTTGGCAAGGAGGAATGAAATATTCTTTACTCAAAAATCTCCTTGTGATCAAGTCCTAATTGAAGTTAACAGGAATCTTGCCAGTGATCTCACTTGGGAGTAGGATATGATCCCTAATAAGCACTTAATAGATTTACTATGCTAAACTGAATTGTCCTGGAACAACATTAGTTAGTTTATATGACTTTTTTTTTTTTTGTTTGTTTGTTTTTTGTTTTTTTTTTGTTTTTTTGTTAAGGTAGTCCCTGCTGCTATTTTTAAAACAAAGAAATTATTAAATCAGTGGTTTACATCTGATTTGCTATAATGGTTTCCATGTTCGTGTTTGATTGTTTTCCAGAATTAGAGAGACAAGGATAGAATGAGCAATGCTTTTTGTTTTCAGGCAGATGTGTACTAAGAGGACTTAGTTTAGTGTGAAAGCAGTTCTATGCATATGCTAAATCATCAGTGCAGAGGCATTAACTATAAACTAATTGGACTAAACCTTGTATAAACTAATTGGACTAATCCTCTTCTGGAATTTAGGCAAATAATGTAATTGAGATAAACAGAGTCGTTTACATGTCCACATTTATCTACACTTTCTATTTATACTGTTAAATGCTTAAAACAACACTGGCCCATAAATTTGCCTCTTTGTCCTCATTCTTTTGGCAGTGTTTCCTACGTGCTGCACTTTTAGAGTGCAGTTTGGTCTCATCTCAAATAAATAAGAGCCATGGAAGGAAAAAACTGCAGCTACAAAGTAGTTCTAACCCATTAAATGCAGATGGCCCACAGGGGGTTTAATCGTAAGAGAGAGAGCACACATCATGCTGAAATATAGAGCTGTTTTCTATCACTTGTTACCATTTGAATGTCTGTCCCAGGAAAGTGAATTCAATATATCTTCCTGGCCATCAGTTGCCCTCTGAATACTCCTTCTCTCTCTGATGTAGCTAGATTTCCCTTTAGAACATACAGAGATGAATGAGCTCTTACCACACGTAGAAGTGAAAGAAAACATTTCTTTCTGCACCAGAACAGATGAGATTCATCATTAAGAGAATGGATTTGACCTTGTCAAGTGGACCAAAGCAATTTATAAACAAACTCCTACAGGGGAGGCTACTTTTGGCCAAGTACTATATTAGCAGTGTTTTACTTATGCCCGCTGCTACCTTACAATAACTTCACAAACAGGCTGACTTCCTGAAATATAGAGTGCTGAGAGATATCACAGATGTACCTAGAAACACTGGGATAGCATAGGGTTACTTCCCTCCCTAGAGGCTACATAGAAATATGTCCACCCACCTTGCTTTCTCATTCTTGGTAAAAGCTGCTGAT
Source organism: Brachypodius melanocephalos (assembly GCA_013398615.1). Lineage (NCBI taxonomy): Eukaryota > Metazoa > Chordata > Aves > Passeriformes > Pycnonotidae > Brachypodius > Brachypodius melanocephalos. Next base: position 1,902,726 of record VZSR01001477.1, read on the forward strand.
CTCTACCCAAATTAAATCTTAATTTCAAGTTTAGGTATGTATCAGAGAACATATTTATACTTCAATTTGCCATTGTTACATTGTTGTTCATGTAAGCAGCACCCAGATGGATGATAATGTCCAATAGGAAACCGAATGGCATCAGAACATTAGCAGAATAACAAAAGCAATTCAGCACGGGTCTATTTTATTTCCAGCATCAGAAAAGGAATATAAGGAGTCAATAGTTTGCTGCAAAGTTATTTAGATCAGATGATACTTCTACTAATACAAATAAAATTTCTTCCTTTTACAGGATATTTAAATGGCAGGTAGGATTTTTTTTTTGTATGCTTTTTAAGTGAGAACAATCTTTCAGTGGTGACAAAAGTGCTATGGCTCAAATAGTTTTGTTTTGTCCAATGATCATAAGAAAGGAAGAAAAAATGAGGACATTCAGAGGCTCAAAAATAACCCTGCTGGAAAGAGAATGCTCTGTGCCAATCCAAGGGGGTGGTTTCATGATAAAGTGGAGAAAAGACTCACTAGATATGTAAATTACATGTACAATTAAAAAAAAAAAAAGAGGTTTTACTATTATTTTTTGGAACATACCTCCTCATCTGTATCAATCTTAGTCATGCCAGCATAGCTGTTATAATCTCCTCCATGTCTACAGAAAGAGAATCACAAAACATTTGCAGAAGGGAACTGACCAGAATATTCAGTTTACTCTGACTCCCTTTTCCCGTGGCATGTATTCAAACAGAGATGGAGTTGCAGATGCAGTTACTTCCTCAAAGACTACAGAAATTAGCCTGTATAAGTGATGATTTTTTATTTTATTCTTTGTTGATATGGCCTTAGAATCATAGTTAGGGTTGATAACAGTGAGAAGGAGCTCTTCTCATATTAGGAATTTCGTAGACTATAGGTGGAGCCTTTCAAGCCATGAAATTTCCCCAAACTTCCAAGAGTCTCCATTATTAACGAGCCTTATGTTAATAGCCAAGAGTTTGACACATATTTTAGCTCAGGAGAAATCTATGCTGTCCAAGCCTTGTCTGCTTCATCATAGAAGCTCTTTATTGTTCAAAACCCAAGACCCCAGTCTTGTTCCATTGCCAGTCTATGCTTCATTGCCAGGAGATAACAATTCTGACCCTCTTGAGGTCAGAACAGTGAAAAGAATTTCCCAAGTCCTTAAAAGGCATTATATTGCATATATTCATAGCTGCCTAGCAGATTTATGCCTTATTTTCCTGTAGGTCAAGTTCTCAAGGTCTTCTTCTATTAGGTTGAGAAAAGAGAAAAGGCCACTTGCTTGCTTCTTACAACAACTATTCATTATTCATGCACCTCCGTGTGTGTGTATGTGAGGTGTTCCTGAGACTAAGAGGGAGATGAGGCTCACAGTTCTGACGTTAGTTTCCTAGTTTCATAATCACTTCTCCACTCTGATTAACAGAAGTGTAAGGAAGGATTTTGGGCCCTGTACTTAGCATAGTTACGGTGAAAATATACAATTTACATAAAAAAGAAAGATTGTAGCAAAAAACCAGTGAGAGAGTACTACTGTATAACTCTATCTTCACTCACATTTTTATAAGCATGCATCTGTTTACACTCTCTAAGAGGGAGATCAAAGTTCACAGAGAATTTTTATTGCCCTGGGAAGAAATTAATCTTTTTAAAAGAAGAAAACATGGTTTATTATCTGCCTTAGATGAAACAAAAACAAATCTGTCCCTCTCTTCACTTCAGCACCAGACAGTAAATATCCAAGATGGGTGACACTTAGTGAAAGGTCTCAAAATTTCTCCAAAAATGAATTCATCCTGAAACCAACTCTCACAGTTTCGATCTGCCTGAAAATTCATTAGGATGTTTGCAAAGAGGATATTTGGCTGTTGAATTTGGTCCTGTGGATTAATGGGGTAATCGCATTTTTATTGTTATTTAGCTTTGTTGATTCTGCTGTAAACCACAGCCCAGGATAATAAGAGCTATTTTCCATTTATCCTGTGTGTCAGTATTCAGATGAGGGTCCTTGGGAAGTTGTCAGAGGCAAGAATTCTATAAACTGCAATAGCTTGCTACAGAAGACATTTTATTTATTTTAACTTCTCCACCTCCATTCCTTTTTGGCATCCAATATGCATATTTAAAGTGTTGCTGCTACTTTCCAGTTTGACTTTAGAGCTCTTTGTTTTTATATAAAATAGTTCTGTTGCATTCCTCTAGTATGTCAAAGCAAAATCAAGCTTGCTTTAACTCTTCAGGGCTTTATACGTCTCTGCTTTCCTTTTGTTAATATGAAAGCTGGCTCTCAACTATTGTCTCTGTTTCAGGGATGTTAGCAAAGTTGTTGCAGGGCAACTTAAATTCTCCTTGTACACAGCCCTGATATAGTGTTAGAGCCCTCCCATGCAACGATTTGTCTAACACAAAACTGAATTCTTTGTCTTCCTTGGTTTTGTAGGATGTTATGGATTTGTACAAAAGTGATTTAGTGTCATTTACTTTACTGAGTGTGCAGCTTGTGACATTTCAAAGCACAAACTGTTCATAGTTTTATGCAGAATGATTGGCAAAAACACAATTACGTAAAATTATTTTTTTTTAGATCAACAGATTTATTACTTCCTCTGTTTTCTCACTTTTAGTTCTCATTCTGAAGAAAACTTCCATATTCACTTCTCATTTGATATTCTCTATCTATTCAACCACCTGACTGTCATAAACTAGTCTTCTTTAAGGCTCTGCTGATTCAGTTTTCACAGCTACATCCTTCTTTTCATTGGTATGCACCTTTTTCAACTTGCAGCCTTGATAAGTTTTCATGTATTGGCAAACACATTTTTCTACTTAAGTGTGTGCATTTTTCGTTGTTGCTGATGCTGTGTCATATGGGATTCATAGTCAAAGACTTCTTCCATTCAGTGCTTACCACAGAAGTGCTGTCAGCATCTAGCTTTTACTAGGACCAAACTCTAGCTGAAAATATGTTGGTAGTGGGAAAATCATGTAGAAGTAAATTAGCCACAGGTTATATGTTTTTCCCTGTAAATCCTTGAGGAGAAGCAATTGGCATCTCTCTGGATCTGGTTAGTTATTTGTCTATCAGCTGCCCTTCTTCAAAGTCCAGCAGGTGTGGGGAAACAATGCTTGATTCCATCATTATTGCAGAAATATCTCATGAGAAAATCCTCTGTATACACCTTTGACAGACAAGCATGTGGAAAAAAAAAATTATATGCTAAACGTGGTGGAAAGGGAGGAATTATACGAAATATATACTATCAGATGGGTAAGCTTTTTTTTTTTTAAGTATGCTATTCATATAGAAGAGATTGCTTTCGCATGTCACAGAACACAAAAGATTTTCTGTTAGCTCTAGTAGTCATAATTTTACCTTTTCTTTGAATTTTAAGTAAAGTTCCCATTCTCGCATTTCTTCTGACTTAGTCTACAGATACATAATCTGTATTATCCTCTCATCTTTCTAAATAAATAATACAAATAAGATTTTCCGAGGTGGAATTAGAAACCATCCTCTCTATACTTGACCTATTTTTATTCTTTCTTCCTTGAAAATTTGCCCAATGAGTTTTACTTTGCTTGAATCACAGGAGGTAAGACGTGGCTTTTTATCACCTGGCACAGGACTTAAACTGAAGCAGAGGAACTTTTCTTTAATACTGAAAACCTCACTAGGAAGCATGACAAAGCCATCATTTAACTCAAGGCCATCAAAGGGAATTCTGCTAGGTGAAGTATTGCAAAATTCCAGGGTTTGTTCCGATGGATGCTTGAAGAGTCTGGCAAATATTGGTGGAACGGGATGGGGACTTCCTAGGATGAGAGTCTGCTTGCTAGATGATAAAAATGATTCTGACTCATGTTTGCTCTCCTTTTACCTCCTTTTGCATGGTGATCTCTTAAGCTTCAGTAGATGTTAATAAAAGGATATATCTCCCTAACATATCTGATGGCTTGTTACAATGATATTTGGATAAAAATTATTATAATTTGTCAAGTAGAAGATGAAGCTGACCCTACTCTCATGAAAAGCAGAGGTTAGTGATAATTCTACCTGTGTGAGATGTTTTGCAAAGCAGAAATGACCCTGCATGCCTCAAAAAGCTTGTGTTTTCCATATGTGCATTACACAGGATTTAACATTTATAACCATATTTATAAAACAGTGTTACCATGAATAAGGATATCCAGGCTGCATCTTCATATTTTACAGTGTTCAAAGACAACATGACAGAGTATGTTATTGATATATTCCAAATATACAGGCATGAATTTTAACTGTCATAAAATGCTTGTGTTTGAATTTCTCTGTGTGTATTTCAAACAGTAAGTCAAATTCTCTGTAGAAAGTTTTATGAAAGATATTAAAATGCAGAAACTGAAACTATGTGGCTTTTTCGAATAGGTGATATTTACAGTAAGCTGTTGTTCAGACAAAACCACATGAATCTGAAACATTTATAAGCCTTAAAGTGGGATTTGTATTCAATTTCAGAGACTAATTTTCATTTTTGACTTTGTCTCCCATAAAATATGGTTTCTATTTTTCAGACTCTGAAGAGGCTTTAGATCAGTCGTGCGAGCAGTTGCGAGTTCTGGGTGGAAGCATTGACTCATTGGTAGCTGGAACTTGCTCTGATGAGAACACTTGGTGTATATTATTAACACAGACAAAATTTCAGTGTTGTAGTGTTGATGCTCAAACTCAAGTACTAGCCATTGGATTTTGATTTTGCCCCCTTCTTCTGTTAAAAACTATGCTGTGTGTAGAGATGCAGTTGCTGGCAGTGGGGGCTGCAGAGGAGGCCTCTGTGGGAGGAGGGAAGCGTCTGCCTTGTGCCAGACCCTCTGCACAGAACAGCTGAGCCCAGTGGGGAAACTGGTGGTGCCTCTGAGAAAACACTTGGGAAAAGGCAAAACCCCTGGGCAGAGAGAGGAGAAGGAGGTAACAAAAGATTGAGGAACAATTGAGGGAACACCAAGATCAGAGGAAGAGGAGGAAGAGAGTATGGGTGTGGAGATTCTGCAGGCACCAGAGCAGCTATCCGTTGCAATTTGTGCAGTGAACTGGGCGGGGATACTGAAGGAATTAATTAATACTCATGTTGAGAATTCAGGCTGGACCAGGATAGAGGCGTGATAGGAAAAGAGCAGAAGAGAGGAATTATTACATATTGACCCTCATCTCGTCAACCATCCTGTGTCAGGGTTGAGATGTGTAGAGGAGTTGGGAGTGAAGGAGCAAAGCTGAGCCTGAGAGACTGCAGAGGAAAGTTGTTTTAATGTTTGCCTTTACTTCTCACTACCCTAATCTGTTTTAAGTGGCAAAATTTTAAATTGGAATCAGTCTTCCCCAAGCTGAGCCAGTGCAGTAATTGGTAAGTTATCTACCTCTCTTTACCTCCAGGTGAAAGCTTTCTAATCCTGGATTCTCCTCACTTCGTGCTGGGATGGGGAGTCATTGAGCATCTGAGTGGGAATTTAACAATGTTAATACACTACAAAAATCAAATTGGTTCTGGGCCCAAAAAATTTTGGTCTAAGATGTGTTGTGCAGTCATCAAACTGAAGATTTCAAGGAAATAAAGGTATTCCATTGCCCATGATGAATCTGTTTCACTTTTCAGTCTTTCGCAATATGAAAACATTTTTTCATTTTTTCTCAAAAAAGTTCATCAGTCTCAAATGAAAAAAATGCCCTCCAATTTCATAGGGTAGTTTGCTCTTCCATTATTACTTCGATGATCATATCTAACACCCATTTATTGGTGTGTTGGATGGAAAACAGGTTTTACAAGCCTGAGTCAGAGTCTGAAGAAAAGGTCTTTTTTATTTTGTGTTTGATGTCACATGTTTGAAAGATCATCTCCCAGTTTTCTCTTTCTTTGTTTACAAAAGCCTTTGTTTACAAAACACTGGGAACCACTGAAAGCAGTCATGAGTATTTACATTGCAGAGGACTCATAGTGAGGAATTAAACTAGTCCAAAAATTTTCAGGGGTGAGAATACTGCAAAACCAGGTCTTTGATGAGTAAATGGCACTACTTTAAATATCTCATTAGTTATAAATAGAAGTATGGTATCATCTCAGGAGCAGTTGAACAAAAACGTATCCAAGTAAATATTAGAAGTAGCAAAAAATACACTGTAAAAATGTATCAGTCATGCAAGAGGGAGTGTTAAGAAGGATTCCTTTCATGCCTGTTATTTTCTGCCCTATTTCTACCTGCTAAATATTTTCTGTGTATCCTAACTCCTTGTGTGCAAGAACACAGATAAAGGATGTTTTCCTGAAGCACTAACAAATGCAAGGGGTAAAAGATGGCTTATGTGATACCTTCTAACTCCCGTGGTGGTTAGTCCACAGAGATGTACCAATCCACAGCTACTAACCTCTTCTGCAGGAAATGAGTGTGCTAAGGTAAGGAAGCAGCAATATCCTATATCAATAAAAAGAATATCTCTGCATAAGAAACTTTCATATTAATGGAAAGTGACAGTCTCCTCAGACACTAAACACAGATATTAAAGAAAACTCCTAACCGGCATTTTTCACATCACTGGCTATAGAGGAAGCCTAGGAAAGTTGGCCTTGCTTATCTGATGTTAGTTTTATGAAAGTAATGGTTTTATTGAAGCTTTACCATTGATTTACTAAGCAGAAGGTTCTTTCTGGCTTTAAGTCATGAGAATGAAAGGTGGTGCAGGAGTGACCACTGGTATCAATTAAAGCATCCCTAGGTTTGCAGTGGCTTTCTGCAGCCCATCCCAAGATGACTGTGGGCAGTAAGGCAATGAGGTAAATTCTGTGCTGCCTCTGAGTGCTCAGTCATTGTCCAGGTTGGAGCTTATTACTCTGAACCTCTGCCAGGTGTAAGAGCAACTCTGGTGCTGTTTACTGCACATGACTCTGCCTTCTCTGGATCTCTCTTTTGTAGTCCCGCTCTCTCTATTTTGTGGAGCCACACACACAGATTGAGATGAGAAACTAGAAAAGAAATAAGGAGACTTTGCCAGCTCTGCACATATCCCACAAAAGTTATGAGAGTTAAGTGTTTAAATCTCCTAAGGGTCTTTATATTCTTGTGTTGAGCAAGTTCTCTTCCCCCTATCCGTAAAGGGGGCGGGAAACCCCTCTGGAGAGGTCATTTACGATGTTCATTATCTCTGAAATGCAACTATTTTAACTATTTTATAAATCAGGTTCAAAGAATTTGGAGTACACAAATGTATGCAAACCTCTGAGGGCAAGTATGTGGAAAGGTTCCTCCCTCTTCCTACTTCCTTCTCCCTCCCCACAAGCAAGGCTTGCAGATGTTTTCTTCTGCTCTTTATTCTTTTGTTCCTGTTTGGCTGTGACCCTTACTCCCAACTGAATCTTTTTTTGTCAAACTTTGTTTTTTCCTGAGCCTTTGATCCTATGCTTTGACTCTTGCGATAATGAACATGACATTATTATTTTGCGAGATCCTTTTTATGATTCCTTACCTCTCAGAGTCCCCACAAACAATAACATACACTTGTTTTGTCAGCGTCTCACAGCAAAAGAGGTGTTCTCGCAAAAAACTACCACTTCACCTAAGGACAGGTGAAATATAACCTTTCATATGTAGGCTGAATACTTAAGATTATGCACTATAGCTATAAATTTGATTATCCAGTCTATCTTTGTTTATATATCTTCAGTTTCCCCGCTAGGGGAAACTAGTCAAAGGTTTAAAAATGTGCTAGCAGAACCAAGTATAGAAGACACATAGCAGACAAGAGGCTAGGGTTCCAGCACTGGATCAGGAACAACAGCTTGTTGTTCTCAGAAAGAAATATTGCCTTATGCCAAAAATGTAGATACCCCTAGATTTTCTAATTACTTTTTTTCCCTGCTTTCTCTGCTCAGACATCTCAGTTTGAACAAGAAAGGTGGGAGAAGAAGGATCTCTGTCTGTTTCAAGGCAAATAAATGTACCTACACAGAAAAAGTGTTAGCTGTAATTGAGTACCAGTCATATAGTGGATGACATATGCTGTGAGAAAATTGTAAACCAGGAATCCACATCAACAAATCTAGACACTACTAGGAAACTAGAAAGGTGATTCAGATGCATATATTGAGTAGCATACATGTGTAACAATAATTGTAGGAGGTACAGCTTAAGAAAATTTGCAAGTATGTCTTTTCATACACCTCCTTTCAGCTGCTGCAGTGATTTACTACAATCTTACCATGCCTCTCCTTTGAAGTAAGGTGACTCTCTAGTCAACACAGAGTTGATCAAGGAGGCTGTCTCTCTTTTGCAACAACAGTGGAGGAAGTTATTTAAGGTTGCTACTGTCAGCTCCACACAGATCTTCAGACTATTTTAATTTATGTCGTAGGCAGACAGGCCTCAAGCTGTGCTCAGATGATCAGAAGCAGCAGTAATAACTTTGAAACACTTTTTTTCTGAAGTCTATGTGTTAAATACAAGTCAACTGGAACAGAGGGAATCAAATGCAACTTTTAAATTTGATTGTGTGAAATCAGCAATCTATATGAAGAGATGTAAGGAAAATGATAAAGGATTAGACAATAAATAATTGCCCAAAGATTTCTTTCCCTACATTTTTTTTTCTTAAATAAGTATTTATTTAGAAGCAAAAATCTAGTTAATGTGTAATAAAACCCCTAAGATAAAAGATCAATAAAGAAAGTTAAGGATACATGAAAGAAGGGAACAAGAGAGAAGAGAACAAGAGTCTTTTTATTCTATCCATCTTCATAAAATACCTTCTCATGAAACACCCCCAAAATGTGAAAAAAACACTAAAAGGAAAAAAAGTCCCACAGGATCAAGTCCATATAAAGAAACATATCTTTAGCAGACACTAAATCAAAATTGCCCAACCTGGTTCACTCCAAGACTAGCTGTCTACAGAGTTGGCTGAAATTAGGGGAAATACTGGAGAGATCTGTAGTTTCAGAGTTCACATTGATGAATCCAGATGAGTCTCTTTGTTTCTGCCTTTCTGACCCATAACCATGGCAAGTGACATGCCCAGCTCTCAGTGCCAGGAAAGATATCTAGCGCTTCATTCTCTAGTGATTATCTTGTGTAATTTCGTATTTGTGTTCCCCAGATATATGCAACAGAAAACACGGTAGTACTTGTTGCAGAGCTGCTGGCAGAAGTCATGGATTTATATATAGACATATATATATATAGACATATATATATATATATACATATATATACATACATATATATATACATATAATATTTATAGATATTAAAAATATATATATTTGACAGTACAAAATACCAAAAAACCCTCTGCTGGCTGGATGATGGCAGTACTGGGTAGAATTACAGGAAGGTTTTTGCTGATTAACAGATTCAAGTGAAATGTATACTGAAATCATGATGCTGAACCTTTCCATACTATAGGACAAACACACATGTTTCTGTTAAATTTCAAATCCTACAATAGTCAAAATATGGATATAGTCCAGCACTTCTCCAAAATTTAGAAATATTCTGAAAGTTTACTTAGAAAGTGACATAAAACAATTGGAGACAAGAGCGATTAAAGCCCAATATTTGTAAGTAAACTTCATGAAAACATTGGCATATTCTGGTTTGTGATTTCCTTTTCTCTCAAGGAGAAATCATCTAACTACTTACATAGGTTAGTACCAGATATTAAGTAGGCCTCAGATTTATTCTATTGCACCCTAGAAACAAATTTTAAAAGTCTTAAATTCAAGAATATGGAATAGAAGATCCCCAAAGTTTTCAATGCTCCTTAATGCAGATGTTTATAAGATATATACAGAACAGAGACTATTAAATCCTGAAATCAAAGAAAAACTTCCCCTAAATCCTAATATATTTATTCTTGTTCTGTGTCATCTCTGCTATTCTATATGCTAAAATTGTTTTCCACATGCCAAATGCAAAAGGTTTTGCATTTCTCCTTTACTTAGGATGATTTGTTGTCAAGCTTTGAAATTAATTGTCGTGTTATTGCTTGCAGATTTACAGCTCAATCAGCTTTGTAGTAGCCTCTTCTTTTATGGGTGTTCTTTCTTTGAACATTATAAAATATCTGTTACCTCTTTCCTTTTTTTTTTTTTGTTAGAACATTTTTCAAAGTTCGCTAACTTTGGGACCAAGGGAACTTGGATTGCATTTCGCTGCTTAACTTAGACAATGCACTTGGCAAGATACCCTATTGAAATGACTTTTCAAGGTATTGCTACACATTTAGTGCTCAGCAGTGAAACAACTATCATTATTTGGAGTACTTTGGTTCAGAGATAACAGCTGGGGAAGAGCCATGCTGGGCCTGTTTCTCAGACAATTCTCTCCTCAAGCTCTACAGTTCCATGATATAATGAATTCAGCTTTTCGAGCTCTTGGATAAAAAGCACCATGGTCACACAATGCAAAATACTTTTTTGATGTAAAGTTAGTTTATTACTCAAAATTTAATCAATCACTCTAAAAAAAATAGGATTTTTTTCTGCTTTTTTTTTTTCCTTTTCTTTGCAGGTACCTCTTAAGGTTACTTCGTAGTGTCTGTTCACACCAGCAGTGTAAAGCACACCAGCTTTGCCTGTGTGAATGTAGGAAGCACTATCCCAGACTTATTCTGTGATAAGATCACAATAAGGTAAATAACACATAATTAAGCCACATTCTAGATGTTTTTTCTAACTTATTTTTGTGATTTTGTCATAAATATTGCCATTGTTTCTAATTAGTCTTATCTAAATAGAAGATTTTGTTCAGACACTTTCTGTGTGACAGCAGGCATATTTATTAATATCCTGGAATTATACTGGAGCACTTGGGGTTAGCTTGGTCTGAGCTTCAAGCTGTTTGCAAGAGACCAGAAAATCTTGTAACACTCGTTCATCTCTAATTTACACTTACTTGCTCTGAGTTCTGATTCAAAAAAAAAAAACCAACAAAACTTATATTCTTCTATTTAAGACTGCCATCCATGACTTTTCTGTTTTGGAGAGAACACTTGAGGCCCAGTATGTGGGTTTAAAACATCAAGATGCATTGTTAATCTAATTTCTAAATGGAGTGCTTGTGAAATTGTCATCTTTGTGAGCAGAGGTGAAACAAAGCTCATCCAGTACTGAACTAAACTTGAAATTCCATCCCTAGAAAACTAATCTGGAGCTCACACTTCCCTTGACTTGTGTCTGGTACACCCATTAAGCTCCAACTAGTTATTAGATAGTAAAGTATCTTAAGAGTGTTTTTGTTTTTTTTTTTTTGTTTTTTTTTTTAATTGTGCTATCATTAAAATGATCTCAAATTAACATTGAAAATCATATTTTTCAATTCTATATTGTTAATGGATCAGACTTTTTAGTTACTGTTTATTTTTTTTCTTTCTCACTACTAATATAAACCTAGGTTAGAAAGAGAGGAGGAAATACAGGTAAAATTTTGCCTTTTTCTTGCTATGAAGAGTGCAGACATGAAATGTAGTGTTCATTGTGGGATGCTTCTAGGTTCATTTTAATATCCAATAACTTCAGTGGACAGAATTTGTCCCCTCATGCTGATAGCATGAATTTGGTACCACAAAAATATGTACACTTCAAACTTCACAAAGGTGAAGGGGTGTGTTTGTGAATTGCCATTTTAGATACAAGCTCAAACTGTAGCTTCCAATCAGCATAAAGCAGGAGTTGATAAAAGTAAACCACTCACAGACACCACTCTGGACACATTTGACTGGCTTGTCGAGCAGCAGATGGAAACAACTGATAGTACATATATTTTATGAAATATTTGAATCCAGGATTTTATCAGAGAGATGGTCCCGTATATCAAAGAAAAACAGTTTATATGTTAGCAGAAGCTGTTACCTTTGGAAGAGTTAGGAACAATAAATTCGAGCAAAGAAAACTGTTTTGTACCAAAGATGACACCTGAAACAGAGCCCCTACATGAGCTGTGGTCTGTGTGAAGTAGTGCTATTCCAGCATGAATCTCTGCCTTCACTACAGCATAGGTAAGCATCAGTATTTGTGATCTTTGACATGTTCTGGAAGATGGGAGAAACCACAACATTCATCCCAGGAATGCACTGTTGGTGACACACTGATGCTCCAGGTCCAGCCAAGCCACTTCATGAAAGGCAAAAGGCTGTGCCAGTCAGGCTGCATTTTGAATTCTTGCTGTATCTGAGCAGAGAGTGATGGATGAGCTGTGTGCAAGAAATGGCATAAACACCTCTTAAAAAACCACAGCTGCACTTACATCAGTCCTAAAAGGCAAACCAAAGAGGGGGGAAATCATGAAAAACTGAAGAAAAATTGATTCATATATATTTACAGAGGAAACACTTAATTTTCAAGCACATATAGAATGCTAAGGTAAAGTACAAAGTAGTTGCTGTCCCTCTTTATTTTTACAATATTGCTGAAGTATCTCAATGTCTCTTTCTCATTCTTCCTTATTCCAGTTTCGAATGTATTTTTGTTTGGATTTCCATGCAGCAGTAAAGGCGGGATCAGGGTTCTTTTCTTCTTGGTCCCATATCTAAAGCCTTTACACTCAAAGAGCTCAATCTTACAAATGGTAATGCACAAACAAAAAGAGGTAGCTGCTGAGGATAGTAACACAATCTCAAATATCATGTTTTTTTTAACTCATAAAATTTCATTGCCTCAAGCATAATTGCAAGTTGCAGCCATCACAGTTTCACACATTCTATTTCACTAGATAGAAATAAAAATGTTTTTAACAAGAAAAATAACTGAAAAATTTTCTTACAGATGTAATGGATTCTTAAATGCTCACCTAAAAGCTGCTATAACTCAAACAGAGGTCACAGGTTTTGGACCAGCCAGTAGATGAGATTCTATTACCTGACTTTTTATGATCATGCTAATCAACAGAGGTGATATCCAAGTTTAGGATATGTACATGTGTTTATCAAAAGAAGAAATGAAGGGAGAAATGACAATTCCAGTGCTTAATTAATTATTATATTTGTATGTATTTCTAAATATTTGGAAGCATCATTTTGAAAACTTTTGATATTTTTAAAATTTGTCTAATGTCTCTCATCACTGAGTTGGTGTCAGAGACTAAAATATATTTTTAATATACATTTCTAATTGCCCAAGATACTTGGACCATCAAACCACAAAATAATAACCTAGAAATTCCCCCACAATGTTCTTGTATTATTAGTGTTTTGATCCCTGATAGAGATTAGATTGCTGCAGAAAAGCTACAGCTCTTCTGCTTCTGGATCAAAGTTGGTTTCTGACACGACTGGCTTATTCTGACTTCCTTTGGGTTGCTGTTGCCTGCTTTAGGCTAAAGAAATCTATAATAATTCTGAGGTTTTTTTTTCCATTAAACAATCCTGCAGGTATAGTCCCTTCTCCTTATTATCATCAGAATCCCTTGTAAAGCTGCAGGAAACCCAGGGAAAAACATATAATATCTCAGAGGAGAATGTTTAAGGATGGATGAAATGCCCATTCAAATTTCTTTTCAGTGTGTTCGTATTTATGAACTCTGAATGTTTCTTGTACACAGTTTGTCTATTTGAGCCTCACATATTGACAGGGTAATAAAGATAATTTGTAATTATTATCATGTTTTTCTTGTTTCTATTGCTCATTTTTGAGTTATTTTTACACACTCCAATATTTATATAGGTGCAAATAAAGAAAACTGGGTTGCCTCAATACTCACAGTCAACGCCCTAAATATCTCACAATTGTGATGCCTTTTTTAGTAAAATTTTACCTGAAATTGTCTTATTTTACAGATTAAATATAGCTATTGGATGAGTTTCTTCTGTGGAACATTTTGTTTACCTAGTTTAAATTCGTTGCTTTTTGACCCACTTGTTTCTGTACCGGTAACTGAGGTGTACCCACCCACACCCAAACACACATACACTGCACAAAGTCAGAGGCTTTCATTTTGTGTGCAGAAACATCCATCTCACTAGTTGTGGAAGGGAAGGGAACTCTCTCAGGAGTTCATTCCAAATGCAATGTCAAGTTTACAATAAACAGAATAATTACACTGTTTACAGGATTTATTTTATGACTATCCCTGTGATTGCTGCAACTGTAAATAAATCTGCTCCTTGCCACAAAATAATTTTGTTTTCCAGAAAGAAGGACAGATTTGATTCCTTTGCCTGCAATTCTAATAATGAACAATATATATTTGTATTTAGTTTTCTTTAGCCAATGTAAGCCAGACAGCCAGGCAGTTGTTGATCTTGAAGAATTATCACAGAACATGTTCACTTAGTTTTAGATAGCAATTTATCATTTGTGGCAAAATCCTGATTGTGTTTTTAAAACAGTTGCATTTTTAAAATGGCAGCTCCAAAGTATATACAATACCTGAAAAATGATGTTTCTCTTCCATGAGAAACAGCACTAATTCATGGTGTTCACGTCTGAACACGCAGTGAGGCTGTCAAGATAACCTCATGCTCACATCAGCCACACAGCAATTGAACACAAAGGACCAAAATGTGCTGGCAAGAAAGCAAATTCTCTCCTCTAACTCCTGCTTGTCTTGACTTAGAGAGATTGGTTTTGCACCATCTCTTCCCCCAAAAACTAGAGGGAAGACTAAGGCTGTGTAGCACCTGAAGGACCTCCCCAGGAGCCTTGGTGGCTTTTGGGTGTCAGTAATGTAATTTTATTTTTTAAAGAGTCTGATTCAAATTTGAGTTAACCCAAATGCAAATGGGCCATTAGTGTAAGCAGACATACAATCTACCATATTAACTGGAATTCTATGTTCATTTTGTGGTAGCAGTTGCTCAGGCAGGATTTCTTCCTTCATCCTACAGCATCAGCAGATTGCATTGAAGTGCTGAAAAACCCTCTCAGTGCAGGACAGCCCATCAGAGCAGAAAGTCAGCTGAAGCCTGCTTGCCTCTGTCCTTGTGATGTGACAGAGGGAAAAAAAGGAAACGTTCCTGTCTTCTGTCAGGTTTGGCTAGACTTTTGACTTCCCAATACTTTTAGCAATTAATGTATTCTACAACAGTGTGAGAATTTCCAAGTACAGAACAGGGGCAAAAGCCTCTGATTCGTTCATTGGAAACACAGAGAGATGTCATGTCATGATAATGCTATGTCCAAACTGAAAAATGAAAAAAAAAATTGGATATAGAAGATTGTGTTAGTTTCAAGATGCAGACAGATGCATCTTATTTTAACTTATGTAAAGACTAGAGATCTTAAGAGTTTCTTTCCCCAGAAGAAATTTTTACTTGAAAATTTAATAGAGATCACATGCTCATTTGAATTAAACTCTTTGGGAATTTAAAACTCTTCAAAGACTTTTTTTTTGCCATTAATATTTTTTAATTTGGGCCAAAAATATTTTATTGTGATGTTTTTACTTTAAAATCTTGCTGGAATTTAGTTGGACACGACATTAAGTGGTTTAAAATGGTATATTCCTAGTCATAAAATGGGAATTAGTGTAAAAAGGCAGAAAAACTTCAGAAAAGGTAGCCAAATTTTTTATATTTTAAATTCAAATTACTAAATGTACAGAATACCAGCATTTTGTTTTTAATAATTGATCTCTCCTGTGCACAGAAAATGTGAGCCATGTTCTTATTCTGCCACATGTACATATTCATCAATCCACGTGTCTCAAGGAGTTATAAGTATTTGTCACCACTTTCTTCTGAAAAACCTTTACAAATAAACTATTTGGTTTTTACTGTTAGATAATGGGTAAATCCTGTGACATTTTACTAGTATGCAACACAGGACATCATTAGCAGAGGAAAAGAGTCAGCAATAAAATCAACTGGACACTAAGCTCATTCACAAAACTTAAGTCCCTGTTGAGTGTAGCGTTAAACACACTTGATTGTTTCATTCACTAGTACAGCCATTGATGGGGTCCCAGAACCCTAGTTAAGTTTTTATAAGGCTTTTCACTAGAGAACTTCACTAGAGAACATAATTGTTATTTCCACATACCTACATTCAATTTTCAGGGATTACTTTTAAGTGTGAATTCTCAGGTATTTCTTCCAGCTGCCTCCTGTCAACCCATAATCCCATATACTGAGCTCAGTCCCTGCAGGGTAAGCACTTGATCCTGGGGTCAAAGGTCCTTTAGCTCTTGACTAATGCACCTCATTAGAAGAGGAAAGCAGAATGTCTCCAGTAATTCAAATGTCATGAGAAGTAACAGAACTATATATGTTTAATTGTGTTAAATGGGATTGTTTTATTTTAGACACAATGAAGAAAAAATAAAAAAGCTGGAGGTTTTTATAACCACTGGAAACACTGTCTCATTTGTTGTGCATCCATGTGCGGTGAGGGAGTGTGCAACTAAGCTGGAAGGAAATTAATTAGTAGTTTAATCACGTGCAGTAACCTTTTTTTGTTGTGGTAGGAGGCTGGCCATAAATTCATAACTATTCATTACTCAAGTATTTGGACTAAAATGAACATATCAGTCAAATTAAATGCTGTTTTTCTTAGTATTTTATGTATGGTAGATATGTTAGGTAATGGTTTTATCCTGTGCTGAAAAAATAATCACCTCATAAAAAGCAGGTTTTGATTAAGCAATGAAACTGGAACTTAAGTTCACCTGAATCCCTAAGCAAATGTAAGCTACTGCATTTTCTACATGAGCTTTTCTATGGGATCACTGTAGTTACAAAAAAATTCCCTTTGCTTTAGAAGTTGAACGCTGTTATTTGCCTTTCAATGTGTGTATTTTGAATGCTTTTTTACTTTAATTTGCTGAAATCAGCGATTCCAGCTGGTTTTCACCCTTGCATTCTGAAGGAGCTTTGCAAGGTAATTATGTAAGCTAACTTGTTTGTAAAATATGAATTGCAGTTATTCAGTTAAAGAGCTTCATTCATTTCAGTAAAACAACTTACACCTTGGCATCCAAACAAATGAAAAGAAAGATATGACAGTTATGGTTTTACACCAACTACTTTTTAAAATAAGCAAAACATTTTGTATATGAATTGAATAGATATACAGAACATGAAATCTTGATGTCACCAAAGCCAAAAGCACTTTTACACTGATTTCAGAATGTGAATTGTTCCTAAAGTTTGTTTCATCAGACTTCTGCCTGACAAGCATTTTAAGATTATATATAGGATTTTCTGACAGTTCCAGACATTTTCTGGAATACAGATAAGGTATGTGATTTTAATTATTAGAGGAAACAATAACACAAGAGTAGACGTGATGACATGATCTCTGATTTTATATCATGATTAAAAGTGGATTTCTCATAATATTTTGATATCAGAAAAATCCTGACACTTTTTCTATGGGTAGTTACTTTTAATGTAATGATGATAGATGTGAGAAAGTGAATTTTATTTGATTAACAAATAAATTTGGAAAAATTGAACAGTTCAGGCTCACAATTCTTTCTTTGTCTTGGGATTGTCACAGTTATAACAACTATACTTCTGTGTCTTATTTAATGTCTCCCATTCTGAATAAAATGGGATTTCACACTGTTTTAGAGATGTGCTAGTAAGTATTTTTATTATCACTTAATAGAAAGCTTTGAAGATTTGTTTGCAATATATTAGGTTGGTTACCATTATGAATAATACATGTAATATTTTACCTTCTCCTAAGTTTACGAGACTGCACAAATAGATTTTTTTATTCCATCTGAAGACAGAGAAATTACACAGTGAATTTTCTTTGATTTTTTTTTTTTCTCTTTGTTAACAAAAACCTACACCCCACCTTCTCAAAAAATATCTTTCCTAAACAGAATAAGTGCTTTCTAATCAGGTATTTTCCCTACCTACATCTCTTTCAGCTAGCACCCCTGTTGGAAAATGTTTACTGTTATGGTCCATTTTCAAGCCAAAATCCAGGTGTTTAAGCTGTGCAACAGTTTATTTCAGTCTTTATTTCAGAGTGTGTAGCTATGATTTTCCATCCAAGTTCAAACCCCAGCTCATAAACTGTGTGTACACTGACTATTTTCTGCTAAAAACACTTGGCTTGCTCCGTTCACTTCTCCTAAGCAATCTTCCACTTGTGACTTCCTCCTAACAACTTCTTTAAATGAAAACCAGTAACAGCTCTCCAGATCAGGGAGGCTAAATCATCCTGTAACAATAACATGGTTTAATTTAGGCTGTGACAGCGAGAGCAGAGTTACTGGACAAACTCATGTTTGTCTCACCAGTACATATTATTTCAAAGTGTCATTTACTACAGCTGTAAACTCTAGCCTTCTGGTTTGTAAAAGTTGTATTAAACTCATCCTGCTCGTTGAAGAAAAACAGCTACATCTGAGGTAGCTTTCACTACTGAATTGTTTTGTGCATCTATATCCCTGCTGGCTGTTGTTAGCTGCTATGATTCCCCCAATAAATCAGTAAAACAGCCCTGTTGGCCCTTGGTCCTCTCTTAACTCTCCTACCTATCCTCGCCTTGCATTTAGTCGTACACACTAATCTACACATAAAAAAATCTCAAAGACGAGGAAATTTTCTCAAAGGGTTTTATTGATGGTTGTTTATTACAGCTACAGGTGTATATTTGGAGAGATTTACCTGTGCATATTTAATGGGTCCATTTGTAAATTGTGGAATCATAGAGAGGGTTGGGTTGGAAGGAACTTTAAAGATCATCCAGTTCCAACCCCTCCTGACACAGGGGCAGGGACACCTCCCACTGCATCTGTTTGCTCAAATATTCCACACAACTACTTGCTTCCTCAGGATTTAGTAATGTTATGCTTCTAAATGAAGATATTAGAAAATTTTACCCTTCAATTCACTGGGCTTGCCATCCAATTGACACTGCTGCTGGTCCTGCTCCTTAACTGTAGCACTGTTGAGAAGCTGACAGCTGACCACTTACAACGAGCTGAAGGGTCACTTGAGGACTGACAGTACTTTTCTGTCTCTCCCATGGTGCTGGTAGGTCAGCTCTCTTTATGATGAGTGTTTCCCTTGTCTGTTCTTCAAGAAGCACCATAGATTTCCCATAAGGATGGAATTCTGTTCTATGCAAGTTGCTCACACAGGAAAAAGAAAGTATCTTTCTATGGAGGCTACAGATGTGAAAGGAGAGGACAATTTGCCAGAAAAATAGATTAGAAACATACTTAGGTTAACAGAATGCTCTCCCTCCCTCAAAGATGTTGAAAGGCACATATCTCTACCTCATTTTCATTACTGTATTGAGAATGGGTTTATAGAAACAATGGTTTAAGTAGCTAAAATCTCAGTATTAATGCAAAAGCTATATATTTCATATTGCTACTGTTCTGCATCTGCAGGCTTTCTCTTATATGTCCTATCTTATGAACAATATGTATGCTTTTGATTTAGGAACCAATAGCATTTTAAACTCTGACACTAAAGGAGACAAAAAAAAAAAAAGGAAAAAGGGAAAAGAAAGATGTGGAGAAATGATTGAATTACATGGAATATATTTTTCTTTTAAAATGTCATAAAAGATTCAATAGTTGAAATTGCTCAGGGGTGATCACATTTCTTTCAGAAGGTGTTCTGTATTGGGGCCAGTGTATGTATCAAATACTGCTGATAATTCAGCAGGGTTTTTTTATTTTTTATTGAAAATCACAGAAAAGAGTGGCAATAAAACCTGCATTAACAGCCAGAGCTGAAACCGAGGCTGCCTGTTGATTTATGCACTTTCCTTTGGTTTTGATCTCTTAAAGAACGTGACTTGCCACATCATATACTCTTCTGGGATTTTATCCCTCATTACTCATTATTATACTCTCACTGTCAATCTGATCATGCAGTTTCATATGATTCAAATAAAGGAAATCATCTACCAGCAGTCAGCTCTGCATGATTTTGCACTTTTTTGACTAGGGCTCTGATTCAAAATGCAATCAGATGAGTGAGAGGACACGGGTTGTTTTTAATGGGCTTTGGATTGAGCTATGAATGCCTTTTTAGGGCACATCATTTTAGGTTATTCTATGCATGTAATTGTTCTTTTTAAATACCCTTCATCTCTACACAAAGTTAGTCTCAGCAAATAAAATAAATCCACAATTTATCTATTGTTTAGAATGGACAAGAGTATTTTTTTCTTAACTTTAAGGAATATTATTTCTTAGGAACTACCTTATTCCAGAGACTGCAACATATGGAAGGTTCTTCAAGTACAATCCATAGTTCCTGTTTGCATTTGAGACCCTGCAAGTTTTTACATTTTCACATTTGCCTCATGAAAATAACTTGGGATAAGAATAATTTTTCAAATGTTATTAATAGATAAAAAGTAATCCAAGGATAAATACTTCCAGAGTGTGGCTACTGTGTGTATCTAGGCTAGACATACATATCTCAGTGTTTTGTTTTTTCAGTCTGACTAATTGTCTTTGTCTTTAATGACTCTCCTTCAAATGTCTGCTTTATGTTTCACAAATACTTAATCATCGCTTTTCTTCATCTGTTTATTGATAGAGTTTAAATGTGCACATATGAACCAAAATGACATCAGCTGAGGAAAAGTTGGGCAGAAATCTGGGGTTTTTTTCTGTCATTCAAATAAAATCTTTTCTCCTAACTGAAAAAAACAAAACCAATCACGTCTTTGCTGCTTTGCTGTAAATACATGAAGAAGATGGTGTGGAAATGGGAATTGTTACAGCATGCATAAAATATACTTAAAAAGTACCCAGAGGAGAAAACATCACTGCTCAGGACCCCATCCTGGCCTGTATGAATTGTACCAAGAAGACCAGTAAGCCTACCCATGCATGTAAATGCTGTACACGTGTTTAAAGCTAGGAAAATAGTGTCTCATAGATGGAAGCTCTTATACTCTAATGAAACACCTTTGAGTATGATATAATGTCAATGGAACAGCATGTGGCTTTGGTACATATAAAAGCAATTATGGAAGTAATATTACAGGCTGGCTTGCCTTTTCCCTTTGGTTACAGGGCTTCAGACTCCCTATGAGCTGAGTCAGAATGATAGCACTTTCCTTCTTGTCATCATCTCTCAACAAAACTTTCCATTCTTTTAATTGCTCAGAAGCCCCTCAGACACACGGTGTGTCCTTATGTTGCAAACATATACATTAGCTAATATTTTACAATTTACTCTGGGTTGTTTTGTTTCGTATTTTAGAAATTTCAGACAGTCTGAGATAGTTTAAATGATAGTGATTTGTTTTTTAGTTATTTATTGACTTTTCCCACACGATGTGTCTTGAAACTATGTTATAGCACATGTCCAGATTTAAGAGAAATCCGAAAATATAGTGTCAGATGATATATACAAAGAGTATGTTATGTTGAATGTATTGGCCACTGATAACCTGCTCCATCTGTCTTGCCTCTGACACGTTAGCTGGACAGGGTAGAGATGAGGCAGCTTCTAAAAACAGAAGTCATTATGAAAAGAAACAGCAGCCCAGCAGCAATCAGGTATTTTGCTGAAAAGTTCAAAAGATACTATTTGGGTTTTTTTTCTTTTACCTGCTTTAATGTCCATAATCACTGCAAACATGGTATTTCCTTAGAAGAGTTATAGAGAATGACTCAATCTTTCTAAGCTTCAGCAGTGCAGTGGTGTTGGTTAAGAATCTTGAAGCCAAGTTGGGCTTGTCTCTTCCTTCTGTTTTTGTAGCTCAGGACTTGAACCCTGATAAACTCTGGCAGAGTTATACTTTGACACTTCATACCTATACCCCTCATATATCTTTAGGGTCAGTTCTTCTGCAACTAATGAGGGATTTTTTCCCTTCCTTCCCTTTTAAACAACTTTGAATATGTCAAGCCCATTAATATAAAAATAGTCTGATTTGTATACCATAAATTATGTCATTTGTTGTATTATGCTGTAGATCAGCTACATGCTCACATAAGCATGTATGACTATAGTCAGTTAAGGATTAATATCATTTGTGCAGTCATACACAGGAAGTATTAATTTTTTAAGTGTTTTGTGATGTAGATGATATGTACATCTTTGCACGTGGCATATTACACTGCATAAGAAAATACAAGCTTGTATTTTCTGCAAGAAAAATCTGTCACAAATACTTACAAAGATGCGTTTTCCCTCTAGTGCTCTAACGGAGATGGAAACACAGTCCAAACCCATTGTTTTATTTGAAATTTTCATATTGGTAGTTCACATCATGCTTTTTGGCTACTGACTAGATGAAGTGAGAATTTGAAACAGCAGAGTAACTGAGTACTTCAGAACTTAGCACAGAAATCCAGGATGGGGGGAAGGGGGAAATGTTGAAAGAAACATTAAATATGTTATACATGCCAACTGTTGACCACTTATTCATATCATGCTGGGTTTTTAAGTGGTTCTCCCTTTTGGTTACACAATAAACCCACTCCATGTGTAAAATGAGTATAACCTTCCATTTCATGGAGAAAGGTCCCCTGTGAACAGTGACTTTTACCTCTCCTTAGACCTAATTTAAAATTTTTACTTCCTTCTTCAAATAATATTGAATTTTAATACAATAATTGGTAGCCTGTGACCCTTTTACTGAGCTGAATACAATTCCAGCTCTGCTGTTGTGCTTTTGAAGCAGAGCATCCTGTGAAAAGAGCAGGAAGATATGTACTAGTGGCTTCTATTTATTCAGATGTGTTTGGTTTAGTTCCTCATCCTTCTGGTTTGAAAGCTAGCACTAGCACAGTAGATGGAAGATTTCTGGAAAATTATTGTAAGCTCCTAAAAGCCATAATTACAGCCTTACAATATCCCTATCTGTAGAAAATACCAGCACAGCTACTGTAAAGTAGTCATTATAATGCCACTTTTTTTTTTTATCAGAAACATGAAAATTCATTTGCTAATGTGTAGTTCTCTTCACAGCCAAAGTCCCTGGTATAGCCTCTCCCAAAGATCTACAGTCCAGGGAGTCCCCAGAAGCAAAATGTAAGAGGTTCAAGAACACAGACCAAAGAGTTCTTCTTATACCCACAGAGAAAATGTGGTGATTTCCCAGCCATCTTTGCCACTTTTACCTGTGGTCTCACGAAGACCTCAATAAGGTCTTAATAATGGTGCAAGTATTGTATAACAGCTTTTACTGGCCCCCTGTGCAGTATTTCTTTCTTAGAATGAGCCCTGTTTGCTTGAGGACTGCCTACCCATGAATGTTAATCATTTGTGATCACATAGCACCATTCCCCAAAATACGTGACTAAAATTAAACTACAGATGGTGTTCACAAAGGTTAACCTTAGCCTGGGGTGCCAAATCCCCTCAGAATCCCTCCACAGTCAATGGGAAAAGGAAACGTCTCCTTTAACACAGTATTCCTCAATCTGTGCTCTGGGAACCAGTAGTGATCTGGAAGACATCTGATGGTAGTTCATGAAAATGTTGGAAACGTTTAACTTTCCCCTGCAGAAAACACCTCCAGACTATATACAAAAATTCCGACGTATGGACACAAGCAAACAATCAATTTGGGAGATTTTAAAAGTAATAAACAAAGCTTGAAAGGGCATTTGGCTGTAAATGAAAACCATTATGACAACACTTCATAACAGTACTTTGATTTTTTTTTTTTTAAGTTGAGTAGACTTTCAGTTTGAAAAAGAAAAGAACTGAAGCAAATTTTTGAGTTTCTCTTCCAGGTGACTACACAAAATTATTATGGAAACACATTTGACTTGGGAAAGACTTGTTTTTTCTAAAAACCCTTACATTTTGAAATATCAGAATATGAAAAATTATGTCTATGGGGTAGTACATCCAGCATGGTACATTCAGTCATCATTTCTTGAAGGTTTATCCATTGGATATTGCATTATATGCTATCTTTCCAAAGGATGGTTAAAGAAGGTATTAAACCCCGAAAGAATTCAACAAATTAAATTCTGAGTGATATGAGTCTTTACTTTTTTCATAAACCTATAGATGTTGGTTTTCCATGAAAAAAATTAAAAGCATCATTGAATTCAAAGTCTTAGGCTATGTCATATGAAATTATTCTGAATTGCAGCTTGTAAAAACACAATCTAGTAAGTGAATGTTTTCACTTTTTAATTTGACTAAAGATTTTGTTAATTACAACAGCTTTATGGTTATTTGTATCAAGTAGAATTTGTTCCCATGTGGACAGCACCATAAGGATTTCTGTCTAACAGATGGGCTTCTCATGCTTTTAATTCCTTTGAGAAATCTTAGCTTTTTTTGTACATGAAACAAAGAAGAAGAAGAAACCATTGTGAGGGTCTTTTTTTTGTGCAATCCTTTTCTATTGTGACCTGATGCTGTATTCAGTAAAGAGACTAGTTTAAAAAACCCTCAAACCCAAGTCGTTTTATTCCATCCCTTTGGGGGTTCATCAAAATTTTTAAATTTTATAATTACATACATTTGCTATTTTTTGCTCAGGTTTGTACTCCGACAGTAAATTATAGTAATTTATACCCTGGTAAATCATAAATCCTGTCATAATTAGGAGTTTGTTCCAAACAACCTGCGGCTGCATTCTGATCCCATTCCAAAAGTTTCTCCTCGGGACATTTGTTTCTCTTCGTTTGAACTATGCCAATTCATCTCATGAAGTGCGTTGCTTACATGCCTTGAGAGATGTCACACCATAAACTTTATGAATATTTATAGTTTGAGGAAAAAAATAGTAGAAAAACAATTTATGTTTGACCAAAATAGTACCTAATAGAAGGCTTGGCACCTCCAAATGTCTAGATTTTATTGAAGATGGGCAAAGTTCTTAAATAATAGACTAAACCTCAATTCTAAGGAACAGAGAATTGGTGACATAATAAACTGATAAAATTTTGCACGCTAATTTTAAGGAACTGTCTGATCAGAACGTTAGCCTAGAAATAAATTGACGATTGTAGCATACAAATCATTTAATCAAATGATACATAGAATCAAATGACACAAATCACATCCCAGGATGGCTGATTTTCCAGATCACTCACAATTTGGAGTACTCTTTGGCTGTTAGCTAGCGAGCAAGTTCAGAAAGGGCATTTCAGGGGAATTCTAGGGTGCAAGTGAGAGCAATGACTTCACAACTGAATTTGTCCCAGCATGGAGTGTTGCTGTTAGCTGAGGATTGCCCCACAACCAGGAGTTGTAAACAAATGTTCACTTCCTACGGGCAACTGCAGAAAATGAGATACAAAGTACAGATTTGTGAAGCCCCATTTGTGAAGTCACCTCCATTTGGAGGTGTTTAAATACCTAGTTTCTGTCTAGTTTACCAGTAAGAGTCCCTGATATGTTTTTGTCCATCCAAAACAAGATAATCTTGGAAGTGGTGGAAAGGTAATCCTTTCAGAGAAGAGTATGGAAAACAAAAATTTGAAACCAGAGAATTATCTTTTAAAGGGCTGACCAAAACTCAGTAATTTCTTAAGACGATTTCATTATTGTGCTTACCTTTGTTTGTGAACTGAATACGAAAGCACAACTTTTAATGAACATTTATTCAAGCCATGAGAGAAAAATCAAATTCCTCACTTAGAAAATAGACTCGTCTAGTTTCTTTATATAATTTATAAAAAATTTACATTTTTGAAAAAGACCTAAACCCACAATTAAATGGTTATGAGTATATATCTATACTATAATAGAAATGCATATGGAAATGCATATGCATATACACCTTACTGAAAGCTTGCAGGAGAATGAAAATAGCATTTGACAAATGATGACTGTTACAAGGACAAACTCAGTGATTCTATATAGCTCCCAAATGAAATGGCCAGGATGGGGTAAGTTTTGTTTTTGTTCAGTCAAAACATTTTATTTGAATTTTTCTTGTATGTTCCATTCCAACATAGAAAGTTTCAACATGAAGATCAATCAAACAGAAAAAAAGGCTCCTGAAAAAAGGACCATATTTTGACAAAACCATTTTTATATTTTGCATGATTTTGATATGTTATTTTGATAATTTCTTAAAAATTAACACAATTCTGTGAAGCATTTTCATTCCAAAAATGCATTTTTCAAATGTGAAAAGACCTAATCAATTCTTAACTTATAGCTTTTCAGATAGAATTACTGCTTTCCTCAAAGATTTTACACTTAATAATTACAGAGTAATAATTATCCTGAAGAAAAAAATTACCTCCTAAATAACAATTTGCTTCCAAGCACACTGAACATGACTGCTGGGCAAGTGAGCCACTATGGAATGAAAGGGTATATCAGAGAAATGAGATGAAGAGATTTTGCAGATTCACCTGCATGACAGAGTGAAGCACTGTGTAGAATTATGTGATTTAGTTCTCAATGAGAAGCAGGGATATGAAAAAAATTGTTTATTTGAAAAATTCCCAACTGGTTCTACAATGAAGTCAAACGTTCACTTATCATAATGCTATTATAGTACCCCCTTTTAAATGAAGATTAATAGAAACATGTCGTATTTTTTTCTTCAAGATAAAGATTTCCATTTACTAAGCTTACTGTGAATTATATCCTCAATGCAACCATTTTCCCCATCTCTTATAAAAATATCCATCCTTATTGGCTTTTAGTTGTAATCCAGGGCAATGTCTCTCTTGCATACTGCGTGCATTTTTCACAAACATGTCAACATAACACTCCTCGAGAAGGACATTGTTTACTTTGGATAAACCTGCCTCATGGAGGATAAAACCATTCTTTGTGAACACTTATGAAGGACAAGAGTGTGTATGCTATTTATGAAATGTTTCATTATGCAGTATGTGGTTTCCATTATATAAATAATTCTTTCCCCCTCATCTACTTCTCTGTGGGAATATTGAATAAATAATTAAAGGAGAAAAAAAGAGTAGGAAGAAATAAGTATAAACAACTTGAAAGATGATTCATAAGTTGAGTTATGTTAATTGTATTTTCTACTGAGACATCAAAGTACATTTGGTAACATGAAATATATGCACCTTTCCAAGATTTTATATTTTGGCTCTCTTAAGGGTGCTGATAATTATTCACAATAACTTCATGGAAAATATCCCCAAAAGTTTTGCTTAGCGTTTATTTTCCTAGAGCAAGACATCACTTATAATCTCATTTTTTAAAGGGTTAGTTCTTTGCTTTTTGTTGTAGTGAGACACACTGCCTGGTCCACAGTCAGAGCATAGAAGTGCTTATCACAGTCACATAACTTTTCTTCTTGTTGCCTTTAAGAAACTCATTAGCCACAAGAGAGAGAGAAAACCATCCTAAAGCACTCAGAAAACCCCATAATACTGGCAGACCACTAATAAAGATGTCTGTATTTTGGCTACTCTCTTTGAGAATCAATATGCACCAAAATAATTGGGGTTTATTTATATTCCAGTAATATCTGGAGATCCTGATTGGAGATTCAGGGTAATATTTTCTAAAGTGAGTAAGTAATGCAGCAGCTACAGCCATAAAATAGCAAAGACAACAATTTCACAGTTTAGTTCTGTAAGTCTAAATTTCAGGTACTTGAAGTCTGTCTCAGTTTTGTTGCCCTGGCTGACTTTGGTTGTCTGTGTTTCCACTGCTGGTTGTTTGCAGAACACCCCAAGCATTTCCAACACAGAGGTGACCATGCTCACAGGAGTCATGAGACAGAATTTCTGTCACCTATCCGTCCTGGTGAGCCTGCTCTAGAAGACGATTCTTATGAAATAAGACCATTCCTATCAAATCTGGATAGACTAGAACCAAAACTCAGAAAGCAACACCTTCCTGCAGCTTCCCACTATACTGTAAAGATGGAAAAGTCAGGAAATTGACTATTAAGCATAAACCAGCCATTATCTTATTGTCTTTATTTGAAAATAATTTGAATGACAGAAGCTGCTGAAAAATCATCAAAAGGATGGAATAGTACATTTCTAATTTTCTGCCGCTCTTCTCTAGAATAGGGAATGAACTTGGATGGCATTTGCTGCAACTGGCTGGAAAAGAATGACAGAAATACTCTGAGGTTTTAACCACAATTTTTTTTTCTCTCTTCTTCTACCTAAAGAC
Organism: Brachypodius melanocephalos; assembly: GCA_013398615.1. Lineage (NCBI taxonomy): Eukaryota > Metazoa > Chordata > Aves > Passeriformes > Pycnonotidae > Brachypodius > Brachypodius melanocephalos. Next base: position 1,930,726 of record VZSR01001477.1, read on the forward strand.
ATGTCAAAAGAGAGAATTTCCAAAGTAAGGAAGGGGAGAGAAAGCCAGTGAACACCCACCTGAGATGTAGCACATTCACTAATGTTCATAGTCTAGCACTATGTGGTTCAGAGAAATGAATATGTCTGCTGTGTGGCATAGAGTTCTCAAAAAAACAGTTAATGAATATTTAACGAGGGCAAAATAGTTTCAATGGGAGTACTTTAAAGACCGAGCAACTCACTAAGCCAGGGTGAAGTAATATGCTAGGGAAGAGGGAAAGGTTTCACATCAAAGTCATCACTCAGTCTGTGTTTTTCTCTAGAATATTAAGTTTCAAAAAATGCATAAACCTGGCTCTTCAGGAAAATTTCTCTAACCTCAAGGACTACTGACTGTTCTAAGATCTCATTCATATTTTCTGGCTACCATCTAAATTTACAAGTGACATTGCTGAGAAATGCATTATAAGCTGTGGTTTCTCTAAGAAAAGCTCTTAGTTGGCTAAACCATGGAATTCCTACTTAGAACTTCTGTTGGCAGGAGTATTGCTTTAAAGATGGAGGAATTTGTTTTAATAGAATTTGGCCAAGGTAGTTATTTTCTCAATGAATAACATAAAACTGGTATCATCAACACCAATTTTGGACACATGCATAAACAATAGTCTATTTTCTCGTAGCTGCAAAGGATGGGTTTTGAAATAATTGGGCATGCTGTAATGTATTTTTTTTTCACCATGTTTCAGGATATATTGGATTGTTTCCCCCACTGGTGATGTTTAAACTGCAATTTCTTTATTTGGATAAGGCAGTTTGAAATCAGACCACAAATAACAGATTACTTTGTTTAAACTGCTTTTACTTGCTTGGTCTTATCTTGTTTTATGTGTTCCATGTCATCAGCAGGATGCACAAGAGATGCCTTATACTACATGCATTCAGAATGGCTGCTGTGGAGGGATTACCAGCCCAGCTCTGGCATAAAGCTCCCTTTAGAATTTGTTGACTACAGCACTGTATCCCAAACCCACTGGCAATGACTAGGAAACACAAATTTGCTAAATCTTGCTATAGGGGTTTGTAGTTAGCTCAATGGAAAATTTAGATAGTTTTTACCAAATTTGCTCTTTCTTCCCCACTCCCTTCACCCCAGATTTTCACCTAATTATTATTTATTTTTATTGCACAGCATTCTATTGTTAAAACAAGATATATTATTAAGATATTGTGATCTTTTTAATACTGTGTTCCTTACTTGGACCTTATTTCCTTTTGTCCTTGCCTTGGTTAAAATTCATGTTTTCTGGTTGTAAGGTCCTTGCTGGATGGTGGTTCCTGTGCCTGCCACGAGAGGTCTCTTCCTGTGTGACAAACCTGAAAATTAAGATCCAAACATATTTTTCCCCAGTGCTCTTCCAGTCTCAAGTTCTCCTTTCAATGCCAGGGAAACTTGCTTAAGTTTGTGTAGACTATTAGTAATGCAAATACTGTAGCTTGGAACAACTGCTCTTAACATCCAACAGCAAGTAGATGGTCATATATTATTAAAAAAAAAAAAAAAAGAAAGTTATAAAACTTCTTTTCTATAAATTTATCTTACACCTTATATATGGTAAATGAAGTGGTACTTACTATCAGTAATACAAAAGTAAAGGAACAAATTATCCCATGTCAAGCATACCCATGTTTTCTTTCTTTGTTTTTTCCCTATGGTAGGCTTAGGCAAAGTCTAATTGCTGCCAAAACCATCAGACAAAATTATTGTGCCAAGTACAGTGGATCAGCAAAAGTTTTAGATGGAGAGAAGCCAAAATATTTTTCAAGGAAAACACTGAGGCTGAAGGTTTGGGGTGAGGTCATAAAGAACCATCCTCTGGCAGGCCAGGAGACAATGTTATTTAAATTCCTCCTGCTTTTAATGTCAATATTTGGCAAAATTCCATTAGCCAGAAAAAGGCACCACAATTTCGAAACACTGTAAACTGTATATGTTACCTGATAGCATGCCTCATTTGACTCCCCTTTCCACACCCACTCCAAAAAGAATCACACAGAATTTTATGGAGAGAGATAAGTTGGACTATTTTGGCAGTCCTTCAAAACATAAATTAGGTTCGAACAAAAAATACGTGTAAGGAAACAATTTGGTATATGTGTTCTTATTCCAGAATTACTGTATTTTGTTCTATATTATTTAGTTCCTCTTGCCTCTGGGGATGTATTTTCCATCCATGAAAAACTGATTTCTGGTGTTGTTCATGCACATAATCCTGTTGTTTTCCCATAACATTTAAAGGCTGCTGGTCCCTTCAAAGCTTATTGTACATTTTACCTTGAGTTCTGCAGGTCCTCGAAGAACCAATATGAAACTTCTGTAGCCAGTTGCATTCCTGTAAGGGCACCCTGCATAGAGGGCAGGCTATGCAGTTATGCATCCTAAATAAGGAATGAGAATGGCTTGAAAGAGAGGGCCAGAGTTAATGATGCACTTTTTTTCTGGGTTGTGATCAAGAAAATTGCATCAGTTACCTACCCAAAAGCAGAACACACCTGAGTTTTTCTTTGTTTGTTTTGAAACAAGTGACATTGTTCACCAAGTAAAAAACATTACTTAAGTGAATATTTATAAGAATTCTGCAAAAGATTTTCATTGCCACAGCACAATTGCTAAATTGTACAAAAGCCTGGAATATTGCTTACAGATTTGACCAGTCTCTAATTTTACCAACAGGAGAATGAAAACAAAGGTACAGTCATCCAACAGTGCAATACACTGAAGAATAGTAAATACCTGGGGCGCTGCCAGACTGATCCTAAAGAAGTATGTACCACATATGTGATCAGGAAACAAATTGCATTTATCATCCACCTTTGGTTTCCCCATTCATCCATCTCTGCCAAGACTACCTTAAGCATTCCAAACACTGAGTTACATCAAAGCCTCTGTCCAAAACAAAAAGAAGAGAAGGAGTTGTAAGAAAACAATTAATTTTCCCCTTCACCTCAGCTGGTACAACATTAATCTTGCTCTACAGAATATTGACAACTGTTGCTGGTCAGTTTTGAAATGTGTGGCAGCAAATAATTATCTTAGTGTCTAGATTGACAATTCGTAGAGTACTTGACCTAAAAAGACATTGAGAAGTTCCTTGAATTTTTGTTTTATAAACTCATTTTTCTGTTAGTCAGATGAAGAAATCAGACAGAATAAACTAGACCTGACAGGGGCTTGATAGGTTACCTAATTCATCCCCTTTTGTAGTTTTCTAAAACTTTTCCCTTTTATAGTTTTCCATTATTATTATTATTATTAATTCTTTTTATAGTACTGTCAGTCCTCATAGACTAAATATTTCTAAAAATGTTACATGGACAAGGATAAAAAGCTACAGACCAACGCTGGTTCTGGAAAACAACAGATTGTTGATTCTTAGCTTTCTCTCTGTATTTGCTCTTTAAACTAAGTTCAGTTTGTTATCAGATATTTATTATGTTGGAAAAAAATCTCCCATCCTTTGCCTTGCCTTACCTCACCTCACCTTCCCTTGTATTTCATTGTTCCCTTTCTTCATATCTGAATAATGATATAACAGTGCCCCAGGATTCATAAATATCTCCCAACTTCTATCATCAGATCAAAGTTTCAGTGATCCAGAACCTCTGGAGATGAGGAAGGACTTAATCTAAGGTCCTACATTAAAAATAAAAAATATTTATCATTATGTGGGTGATTGGCTTAGGTTAAGAGATGTATTGAATTGACAGAATCATCCTGTCTGAGTTTTGAAGAGAGATGAAGCAAAGAACATAACTAGGATGGGAGGAAATACAGCAAGTGATTTCACCATCACATCCTCCCATGTCTGCAGAGCTAGGAGCAATACAGAAAACAGCAGCTCATGGAGGAAACTGAGGAGCAGAAATAGTTAAATAGGGTAGTTAAGAAGAGTAGATGGAAGTTTAAATTATTTGCTAAACTTGCAACATCTGAAATTTAAGAAGAGTGAACACTTCGTATAAAATTTCTTTTGAAGATGACAGAATAAATATCAGGTAGTCATAGGACAAAGAGTAATCTTTACAGAAGACAGATTCCCTGACAATTCACTGCCTTTCCCACCCTCTCCTTCACTCTTTAGCTTGTTTCCAGTGTCCTGCTCACATGGAGACTTTTTTGACATGCTTTCTTCTTGCCCTTCCAAGGCAGAAGTGACTTGGGATGGGGAGTGTAAAGTGCCTTGTGCCCTCTCTGTGGTCCCAAGAAGCTGAATACACACGTGGAGCCCACCATGGACCCCCCAGCACTGAGGTCTGTGCTCTGATACTTCAAGATTAAAAATTAAGAGAAGAGTTCTCAATCCTGCTAAAGAAAGGGAAAACAGTTTAATTCCAAAACTAGGACGAAATACTACATTAGCTGAATCATGGGATTTAGAGAACCATTAAATCATTAATCACTCCAGTTAAAACCCCAGGCAATGACAAATTTCAGCATTCTTTGGTAAAACAAACCTAGACTCAAACTCAGAATTGTTTGTAAAGGCATTTTGCACAGGAAAGCAGGGTAAAGACTCAACAATGAACAGAGATGCTGTTATCAAATTAACATAACAATAATATCACAAAACCTCAAGTAGTGCTTTTGTGCAGTTCAAATCAAGAAATAAATGGTGAATTGCTTAACAAAAAAAATCGGTAGTTCATAACCACCCTTAAACAGTTTAGAATTATGCAGTGAGAATGCTTTTACGGATAATCTGAAAATTTAAATTAGTCATTCGAGTAATTAATTTGCCTAGTTTTCAAAGGCAAATCACCTATCCAAGGCCATGGGAATTTTGCCATGTAAGGCTTCAGCAAAGCTTGAGAAGACAGAGCCCATAATGTTGCTATTAGCATAAAATATCCTTTGGATTTTTTTACAAGCCAAACCCAGAATTTATTAAAAAAAAATGGACTCCACATGCAGTTATTTGTGGTACTGAAGACACAGCAGTGGGTTAAAGGAGATGTTTCTAATAAAGCTCTCTCTCTCCAGCCTGCTCTGGGGCTTTAACATCTCCTGCTACGAGGCTGGAGGACGTTCAGGCTGTATCCCACTGGGAACTTCCACGTGGACCTAGAATCCCTCTGGGGAGACTTCTAATTTTGCCTGAAGCTAATTAGAATTCATGTTTTCTTAGCGAATTAAGGACAGTGATAGCTACTCACGCTCTAATTGCAGTTAAGCCTAATGGACAGGCCGGGATAGGTAGATACCCAAAGTATCTACCCAGCAAATATTTTGAGGTTTTTCTCCATTTCGAGTTTACCACTGAGCACTCAGCAGGTGCTCCCACTTCGGAAAGGAAGTGTTAATGCCTTAAATCGCCCTCTTATTCTGACTAGAATGCATCTAATTGATGTCTCACCTCTGGGAAAACAAAGACAGCAAATTCAGGTTGATGCTCCTGAATATTGGGAGGCGTGGCTAAGTGCATTAAGCCAGCCAAGACCAAAACATTGACACCTACAATAATAGAAGGAGAAATTACAAGATTCCTTAGAAACACCTCATCCTTCAAAAGTAGTCTCCAAATGGTGTCAGAAAGAAATTAAGAATAATGTTTGTAATTACTCTTCTCATGTTTAAAGGATATTTACTCGTAAAAGTAAAACAAATGCATTTTGTAGAATAAGCCTGAGTAAAAAACTGAATGTTAAGGCTGGAGGACTGAGGCAAAAAAAATGATTCTTGTTGCTCCTCTTCCTGCTTCCACTGAAGGGTTACACTTTCTCAACAGCGAGTTGAGGGTGGTGGATTCTCAACACACACTGAGAAATCCACATTATCTAACTGTAGCTGGCCACATTTCAGGCCCTGGGGTAGATCTGGACTAGTCATTCTTGTCTCTTACCATCTCAAGAACGAAAAGGAATTTCACAGCAGGATTTATCAGCTTGTTTCAAGTACAGCCCCTGCAATGAAATGTTTCACGGTTTGGATGTGCTTGTTTCTCTCTACTGATTATAAAAGTCTGGACAATTCTTGCAGTTGTGGTCTTTCACTTGCTGTTTGTTTCTCATCTTTTATCATGTTTCTGTAGGAAATCTGGTATGCAATTAATAGTATGAGGGTATAGAGAGAACTGATATTCAAAACACAGCTGTAGAGATAAATATCAGCTGTGGAAACATGGTTCACTAGAGTTACTGTGGGCATTTTTATTTATACCAGCTAGATGTGTCAGGATGATGTACAGCACAATTCAGAGCCTCAAAAACTTGTTGGTCCCTGTGAGAAAAATATATCTCAATACTTCTGTGAGGTAGAAGTCTATTATTCAGAAATATCTCTTGCATTTAGTAGCTTATTCCCTTAAAATGGTTTTCAAGAATTACTAATTCATTACACTCTAGAACCTAGAAACAGCTGAAAAGTAAAAGGCATGAAATCATATTCATTAGATGTGCTGAATAACCTCTTTTTAAAATAAATTTACAGTTTTTGTAGAGACAGATGTTCAACATAGCATTACTAAATGGTTCAGTTCTCAGAAAGATTTACTGATTTATGTGGTTCAGGGTTAAATAAATCAGCAAGCAGTAATCAAGCATCCATAAAAATCAAAGGTAATGGACTAAGGCTGACCTTTGTGCCATATGTTAAAAAAGCAGCTCTGCCACATTTATATCCAGTAAACCCACACAAAAGTTGTTTAGAAACATGCTTTTTTTATTATGTGAAAAAGTGCAGGTAACCTCAAAAGAAGATAAACTTCTCTGAAACTTCAGACAGTCACTCTTGTTGCTTTTTATCTCTTAGTAAAGTCAGGTATGGTCCCTAATGATCATATTATTGGCTGTGTCAATTCTAGACAAGAATAGACATATTCCAATTCTAGACGTATTGGAATATACTGTCCATGAACTGAATCTCAGTTACTTTCAGTGTTTGGGGAGTGGACAATAAAATGAAAATAGTGCTTCAGTTTAGGGAAGCAACAAGATTCCATGATCTTACTCCCTTCCACAATTCCTCCTTGAAATACGATGATATTGTGAATGACAACTTTATTGCTCCACATTCACAAAGTCATCTCTGTATTTCCAGAGAAATTGCTGGAATAGCTTTGGCTAGAGAGGGATTATCACATCCTTCCAGGTGAGGTGTTTTTAGCTTTTTTTTTTTTTTTAATTTTTAGGAGGGTGGGATGGGGTGTTTATTTGTTTTGCTTTTTTGTTTTTTTTTTATTTTTTTATTTTAAAGATGCTACTGTTTAAACTCATTTGGATGAAAAAGAGTTCAAAAATACATCATATTATTATTATTATCATTTGGACCTGCTGTAATATAGCTCTATGAAAAAAAGCTGCAATTTAAAGACAACCAAGAAAAAAATCCTGCCATGACCTCTTCATTTATGCTTTGATTATACTCAATAAATACTCATGTTTTGGCTTAAATCCAACCCTTTTGCCATTTTTGTCATCTTTGTCATCGAAAAGACTCAAAGATATCCAATAGAATTCAGAAGGCATAAAACAATGATTCAGGACAATCCATGAATTATCAACATTTTTTTCTTACAGAGCAATTAGATACCAATATAGAATTTCACTTTTTCAATCAGAATGTACATCAGTCTTTGGCCTTGTTTATGCAACACCTTATACACAAGTGTCCACACAAATGCAAAACACCATTATATTTACATACACACAGGGATGTGTTACTCAGTCCACAGGGATGTAATTGTGATGACGAATAAATAGTGACTGATGATTTTCAGTCTTGATATGGCAACTTACGTGATTTCATATGAGTTGGTATTTGACATTAAAATAATGTTGAGTACTTTGGTACCAAGGCAAATAAAATCACAAAGGCAGTCATGAGTAAAAATATGAGATACAAAGAAACAGCCTCCTGCATGGTGAATTAGGGAAAAAAAAAGTAAGAGCAAAATGTTACTTTAGATAAAATGGAAAGATATTTTTCTAGAGTTTTTTTTTGACAAAATTAACAGAAATCAAATGCAAGCAAAACTACTCCAATTCTCCATCTCTCTTCAAATTCCCAATTCTCAAATGAAAACTTATATTTTAACTTAGAAACAATTTGCTGTATGTCCTAAGAACTTTGCAAAATTCCAGAAAAGAAACACTTGAGACAAAGTGACAGTCTTAGAGTTTAAATTATTTCCCTGTTTTAGTCACCCTGGTTAGTCTGTTCCTCAATACATCCGTGAATATTCTGAGCTCCCAAGAAAGTCCTCTTTCACAAAGAGATTTCTTTTTGATTTTTTGAAAACCCAAAGTCTGCTGTTGAATCTGGATCATTACTGAAGATCTAATTATTATCAATTTGATGCTGTAACCCTGTAAAATGGTTTTTTTAAATCATTAATTCAGCGAGAAGGGAGAGTTTGAGCAAAAAACTCTATGAATTTTAGTTAAAAAAAAAAAAAAGTTACATAGACAAGATAGAACGCTGACCTGAGTTATTTTGCATTTCATCCCTCTTGTTAGGAGTGGTATAACTATTTTCTTGATAACATATTACTGGCTGTTTCTACCAAATATAATCTTGTATATCTTACAAATATGGCAATTTATCTATTATGTCAATTGATGTACAGCACCTTGAGAAGATGTTATTATACAAATTGACCTAGTAACAGATCATATAGTTCATTGACTACTTCAGTGCATAAAGACAATCCCAGAAGGTGGATTAGAAAGACAGCTCTAACAGTGAGTGGATATATGGAGCACTGGTATCTATGGGATCTTCTGGGTGCTGAGCTGAGAGTGTTGAGGTCTCAGTTTCTAGCTGATGAGGCAGGAAAATTTAATCTGTGGAAAGGTCTCTGAGGCTTTTTCCTACAAAAACTGATGCTGATTATTTCACCCCTTTGTTGATGACCTCCAGTGACTGTCCTCTCCATTCCACCCGATTACTCTGCAAAGCATTTACACTGCTTTTCTAGTTGGGAGAAATCCTTCACTGAATAAATCTCTCCTAGTGCAAAGTGGTGTCACTCTGGAAGTGAAGTCTTGATTGTTCTGAAATTGGTGTTAAGTCTCACATGGCCTTCACAGAGGCTGGATTTCCCCCTGCAGACTACACTGAGGATAGTTATTCCCCCCTTTGTCGGGGCAGCATAATCTGTAACTGTAGGCAGGTCAGAGTCTTGTCTTTCTCTTTTATCAGACGAATGCAAGTGTAGCATATATGATGCATGCATTATACATATCCTTTCTTATTGTCAGTTTGCATGCACATTTACAACATAGTCCTAAGTCATCACAGCATTTTGAGCACATGTTTAAACTTAAGCCAGCGTGAAGCCTATTCTCAAACACTTTGCTGAGCGAACATCTCTAAACACATCATCATGGCTATTTTTTCTTTCCAGCTTGGCACACACTGTGTTGGAGAGGGCCAAATTTCAACTGCACTATTACATTTCCCTCCTTCTAGAGCAAAATTATTTTCCTGAGGTCTTAATGTGCAGATGAACTAAGACTGTATTTCCAGACAAAAGTGATTCAAATTTTAAGGTAATTGGATTTTGCAGAATTCTGCTTGATATCAAAGTCTGGACCATTGGATAGGACAGTAATATTTAGAGGAATTTGTAATCCAATTTTGCTTCTGCCATTCATCTAAACTCAACACAAGACTGGCAGTGGATGTATTTGAGCAGGAAGTAAGAAAGATACTATTGCAACAGCACGATTGTTATCTGTCTTATTTCTTGTATGGACACTCCTATTTATGTTCCTAGATGTAGTTTAACTAAATCCATCCCAAAAGGGGAAATAAGAGAATCTGTTTACAGATGTCATCTGTTGTTGAACTATTACAGAATAGTCATTCTAGTCTATTTTCTTTTGCATAAAAAAGACAGTCTCAGTTTTTATATACTGGAATAAAACTGATTTTGTTTCACATTTCCTTTGCTGATTTCCTTTTCTGTGCAGTGGGATGTTATCTATGTGAATCTACAACACTGAAATCTTCAGTGCTTCAGAAAAGTTTGAGACTAGGAAATCTGTGTGTCTTTTATCCTCTGAATATGATTAATGATGCTTTGTGTTTTGCAAGACATTATTAAAAACAGAAGCCTATGACTTCATTGTCTCTGACAACGACTTTGAACATGGGGTCAGCTATTCCACTTTTACATTTCTTTGCAAGATTAAAAGAAAGTAAAAACTATTGCATTGGGAAGGGGGGAACTTTACACAGATGTAGCAAAGCAGAATACACACACGTTTTCAATATGCTTCTTCCAATGAAAATTCACCTCATTCATGCAATACTGCTGGTAAGCAAACACTAGTGACAGGCAAATCTAGCCATCAGGAAAACATACTGGGTTCAGGATCATCTCAAGTACCACATGCTAGAATTGTTGAAAATGTTAAGGAAAGAGTTCAGAGTTTCATTGAGAAAATTACAAGTAACAGATGCAATTTTTTGGTTGCATTCCTGTTCATTCATTGATGAACAAGAAAGTTATCATGCAGAACTGAAACAAAGTGTGCAACAGCAAGAACTCACTTGAAAATATTAGTGAACAATTACACGTCAGCACTTTTTTATTTTCACATAAAATACGTTACTTTCACAAGCTCAATGTGTTATACCTTTATAAACTTTATATGCAGTATTGGTTAAAGTGCTGGAAATGCTAGATCTTCCTTTAATATCTAAACAGGAAATTATTCACTCTTTTTAAGCTATTCTGTTCATCTGTGATGCATTATTTTATTGAATTTCTGCAATGTAAGTGTTATTTTTTTTTTCACTGATGTCTTCACCTTTCATGAATGTCAACAACATTCCCACTGTACTAAAAGCCTAAAGGGCCTCACAGAAATTAATGGCAAAATTCAAAATCATTGCAGCAACGTTGAGGTTTTGCTAAGTCAAGCTGGTGATATGGTTGCAATAAAACCACTATTGCTTTGACCATTGACAGAAGAATGAATGTTATCTAACACTGGCCATTTTCTGCCTTCGGAGCAATCATTTAGAGAAGTCACTAGAAAATCACAGCACTTTTTTAGCTGGTTATATTTTTCACTGTCCTTAACTTCATTGTAGATTTTGTCTGTGGAATGAACCTTGCTGCAACTGGCTAGAATAAATATGAGACTCAATTACTCAGTTACAAATTTACCTTGTATATTATCAAGGTCCATTGTTTGAGGTCTGCTCTGACCTTTTAGGGTCTCATTTGCCTTAAATGATATTGTAAACAGGCAGCAATGTAAAATAAATTTTATTCAAGATATGGTGAATGAAGGGGTGGAAAAATCAGTAAATATTTCATTGAAGATTCTTCTATTTGGATGTCCTCTGCCTTAATCAGAAGACTTTTCTGAACTGATTTAGCAGAAATCTAAAATGTCTCCTGTAATATGATCTACTCTTTCACTTTTTACCCATTTAACAATTTTAAAATCATATCCCCCACCACTGGTTGCTCAAGAAGCAGATAGAAATCATTATTATACAGTTTATACTAACACTGAAACACAAGAATTTTTTCAGAGATAAGTCTTGATAATGCATCAAAACTGTGCAGAATAATATAATACTTTTTCTTTCTATGCATTGGAATAAAAAAGAATTGACTACTATTTGGAAGGGTGCTTTTACCAGCTGGACTTTCAAAAATTGGTAGTATGATTCGCACATTTGCAAAAATTTCGGCCTGCCTGATACAAGGATAAAAGATATTTTAAATTTTTTTTAAAAATAATTAAATTTCATTGCATTTCATTTCAAACTGGAATGTGCACTATGAGTGTTAAAATCACTGCTGAGGGGTCCCCACCAGACTGTAAACCTCCCTACAACTTTAGCTCAGAATTGCTCTATTGTGCTGCAATAAAACTAGATAGAATAGATTTAGTAAAATCTGTTACATTTTCCTAACAATACAGAAAAGTCTGAAAAAATGCCCACAAGAATATTTTGCCCTGACATATATGTATTTTCTTAAATAGGAGGAAAAAAGGAACAAGCACAAGGAGGTGTTCTAATTACCAAATAAAAGTAAAAACCAATAACACCTTTTAAAATGTTGCTCTACTGCTACTTTGTGTAAAAAACAAGTTTTCTACTATAAGCAATGATTTTATTATCTAGTCAGAAATACGCAGCAGCTAGTCACATTGAGATGCCTTGATACATGTCTTTTATACACACAACTTATATACAATATGTAGAGTATATGAAACACGTGTGCATTAGCATAAAAGATCATTTTCTTGAAAGTGTGACAACTGTGTCACTGTTACCCACTGATGGATTCTGCATTTTCTTATCAGTAGTATAAACCTGAAGAGATGCATTACTGCATACAGCAATAGAGCTGGTCTAGTTTTAGTTTAACCAAGAGCAGGCTCCTGTCCATTCTTCCTGCTTTCTCTTCATAATCAGTTTCAGAGTATTACTGTTCTAATGTTACATACACCTCACTGGTTACCAGGCCACAACCTGACCTTAAATTTGTATGAAAAATTAAGTGGAAGGCAGACGATTGAGCTGTGGTTTCTTTCAGTTTCATATCATTGCCCTCGCATCTGGCGGGGAGGAAAAAAAAAGGCAAAAGGCAAAAAAAAAAAAAAAAAAGCAGCTGCCTGATACCATAATGTCACTTTTAAGTTTTACACTGAAAAAGCACTAAGCGGGGCTTACTCAGAGTCATTTTTCAGCCAATTCTTCTTCCTGGAAATGTGATGATGTGAAGACAGACAGAGCTGAGGGAAGAAACAGTCCAAAAGCCATCTCCCTCACTCTATTATTACGAATCACCCCTGTTATAGAAGGAAAACTACACATACTCAGCATGCTTCAAAGAAGGAAAATGACGTGACAAAGCCATGAAGTTAAATTAAACAGATCTGATCTATACCACCAATTTCATGTCTGCATATTTTTCCGTTTAATTAAAAAATAGCTTGAGACCTTTGTTACAGTATGGACATCAAGTTAATATAGTAAATCAGAATGCAATTAAGTAGCACATCTGTCCAAAAGAATGTCATAGCTTGAGTTTGGTTGATCAAGTTAATTGAATTAAGAATTTTTTGTAGGGCTAAGGTAAATCTACCTTATAAATACCAAGCACTTTGAATTAAAGTTTGTTCAATATTTCTATCCCATTGTCTTAAACCCCATTACTTTAGGATTTTAAAATATTTGTGTAGCAGTAAGTATATGTACTCATACTAATATTGGCATGTGTAGGGTCCAGAATTAAACAATATGTGACTTTAAAAACGAGACTTCTCAATTCTCTGTTCATATTTTTCTTTCTTTTTTTTTTTTTTTTGTAATAAACAAATTTGACACATCAGAAATGAATGCAACACACTTATTAAATAACACATTTTTTTAAGCCCTCAATGAGGCGGATGATCTGTCAGTCATAAGTCATGTGGTAGTTATAAAAATGTGGGTAATTAACAGCAGACAAAATATTCATTGCTGCATTGCTGATGCATTCAAAATTCCTTTAAATTTATGGAAAAGCATGGCAGGAGGCTACCTATTTCAGCTTAAAGCCACTTTCTGAGAGTAAGAGAAATGTTCTCTTATGAGCATTTAAAGACAATTATTAGCAAAACTACAGCAAAGTGGTAGAGGCTTAGAATGCTGACAGTAGACATGGGAACATGATTTAGCTAGAAAACGTAATCAGAAAAGCAGGAATGTATTGTTCTTTGAGAGAAGTTATCATCCTTATTGTCTCTTGCTCCTTTCTCAGGCACAGACTGCAGGCTAAAGAAGAAAATGAAGCAAGAACAATTTCATTTATATACATACAAATCACCAAAAATATTTTGGCCTCCTAAAAGAGCATGTTGGTGGCTGTGGACACTTAGCTGACTTCCATACTTGAGTTAATAATATTAAGAACCACACTAATTAACAGATTAAAACCAGAATCTGTAAGGCAGGGCTTACCTGACTTATTCGAGACTACACCTCTACTTTGTGATAGGATGAATTTGGCATAGATGTTCCTGCCTGTCTTCACTGATTTGGACAATGAAATAGATCTCAGTCAGATGAATCAAGATCCTAGAGAAAATGGCTTAATACAGCTTTTGAGGAGACAGCAGATAATATGACAGCAGCTCCTTTCATGTTATTGTTATTAATATCTCTGCCCAAATTACAGTGTCACACTGGAAAATTTGAAGAAAAAATGCTTTTTCAAGGTTTATTCTCCATGGATTTCTACCATTCCAACAAATGAACTTAAATGAGGTCATCTCAATCTTCAGAGGGTGATAAAGCAATTAGGTCCATTTTTTCCCGTTGACTGCTCTCCAGCTTCTAAGGACTCTGGACAAAAGATATTTTTGTCAAAATGTCAACTCTTTTTCCCTTCCCCTCTGATGCAAGGCTTCACAATACACTTTTCTGATCTTTCCTTCCTCACTCCCTCAAGCAATATTAGGATACATCTACCCAATAGTTGATTAGTTAGTTTTAAAAGAACTGGGTTGGGAAGATAAGGTGTGAGGCAACAGAGTGGTAAAGATACGTAACTGCTTGCATGTGGTTTCTGTACAGTGTAAAGAGCACTACTGTGACCCAAATCAATTGAAGGATTTACTGTCTCTGGTTGTGCTACAAGTCTCCAGGCCTTTCCTAGTAAAGTTTTAACTAGGATATTTTTTTCTCCCCAGCTATTATCTAGTTCATTGACTTCCAAAACACTGCTGACCTTCACACTTTCTCACATATCAGCTTGTGCGACACTTAACTGATCCGACTGAAAACAATATTGATGCTGTGCCCTACAGACTCGTGGGCCAGCACTGGCTGTGACCTCAGTGATCACCCACAGCCAGAGCACAGTGCAGAATCACTCATTTACATCTTCTTGTTCTCCTCTTCACTTGGACCAACCAACTCTGTCCTATGACCTACTTTAGCTTGTAGTACAAAAACAATCAAGACGAGTCAAAGTGAGAACACTAAAGCAACAAAACTTCTTGTTTCAATAAACATCCACATTCCTTTCCAATGTATGTGTTACTGAAAGTAGAAGAATTGAAAAGTAGATAAAATGTGGCTTTGATTAAAAGAAATATTTGTTTGGTTTTTATAGTTTGGTTATGAAAAACCTACATAATCAATAAGTTCCAGAGCAATGGTTAGTTATTAAATTCATTCAGAGGAAAAAAAACCAAACAACCAAACAGGAATATTAATCATGACTGGGCAAGAAATCCTGGGTTTTTTTTGCTAGAAAACCAATTTTTAACATTATGGATTTGGTTTGTGGTGGTGTTCTTGTTAATGAGAGATTCAAATTAATTTCAGCTGATGCCAGGAACAGAACATGTTCAGCATTGTTGGGTCATACATATGTGGGGAATATCATTGCTGTTTTATTAGACTGTGAAATTACTACTCACTCTTACAGAATAATAAAAAATGTATTATGGAAAGGGTCTTTATGCAATTTCTAGCTATAAATGATAGATACGTTTTGTACTCGAGGCGGTAATATTTGCTCTAAATGCATACCATATAGCACTTCAATTTGAAACGAGGGAATAGTCTACCCAAACTCAAAACCATATGCTGTGGATAATGCCCTGTGGAATTTTGCAAGCAGACTTTTAGTATAATTATTACTACTTAACAGCATTATGGAAGAGAATGAAGCAATAGACGACAGGATCTGAAGTACTTTTATATAATTTAGATATAGAATTCTAATCATTGATTGTTTTTGATCTAATGACAAAGTAAAGACTGTTCAGAGAAGAGTTAGTGATTTTAATTACTTCTATTTATCTAAGCATTTCTCAAGAAAGAGTTGCAATATTGCTTCATTTAAAAAAATAAAATAAAAATAATTTAGTTTTATCTAGGGAAATAAATCTGTGGAGATACGATTTAAAGAAGATTTTATTTCCTCAGTAAACCCAATATCCTGCATTACAAAGAAAATTGAGTAAGCTTTTGGTAATCATAAAGTGCTATATTTTGTATTTCTGTTGGTGTAAAGGAATAAATTAAGTATTGCATATTTTAACATTCAGGACATACAAATTGCTAAAATTACAATATTATTTCTAAAACTTCACTGGAAAGATATGGAAAAACAGGATAATGTTTTAACATTTTTTTAGTTTCAATGAAAATAAAATTTAATAAAATATGCATAATGAATAACCACTTGTATCTCAAAACCACTCATTAGCTTTATCACACTGAGATATTACAGGATAAGGAAAGCTGTTCTAGCAAAATTTCTTAATTTCTGCAAAGTTTTTATCTTCAGAGCTCATAGAAAATGTGGTTTAAAATTTTCATTAAAAATTTATACAATTTCTGTTTTAAATAAAATTTTATGGATTAAATTAAAAAAGTCACAGAAATGTTCATGTCCTTCTGCTCTGTTTATTAAGATTTTTGCTTCAGATCATTGCTTTCCTTCATTTAGTTATAGTTAAAACTCCCCACCACTGAAGTACAGAGGCATAGATGCCAGAAATGGTAAATGTGAAAAGAACCTACTGGTGCCTTGTGTCATGTGGACCTGCTCTCTGAAAGGTTAGATGATGACATATACAATTTATCCCTAAAAAAGCTGAAAAAAATCCATCCTAAGCCACTTTGTGTTATTCTTTCTAGGACCTGAATTGTATCAATGGGAAATTTTTGTGAACACAAGATTGTGTCAAGATATATTAAAACAAAAAAAAAAACAAACAAAAAAAACCCAACAAAACCCCAACAAGAAACAAAAAAACAAAGTGAAAGAACAAAATTTTAATCTCAGTGGAAAGTGTCTTATTTTCAATTTGGTGACTAAATATGACAAATGTAAATTAAGGGTGTAGTTTTGAAATTAATCTACTCATTTTTTTCCCCTGACATTTACTTAACTATAAAGTCTAAAACATTTTGGTTTCTGAATGCCATTCAGTTCTTATTAGGGCTAATTTTGGTTTTTAATTTAGATTAAGCAATAGTTGCTTACTAGGGGTTCCAAACTTTCCTTGAAAAAACACAATCCACACCCAGAAATATTTTTAAAAGATCTTTGTTACTATCCAGAAACACTAAGGATCAAACCCCAAATAATTCATACAATTATTAAGATTAAACGGCAAAAAAACCCCCAAAAAATGTTTAGTGGATGAAGGACAATAGATGTAAGAGCATCCAATAAACCAAGGCAGATTACAATACAGAGTAAAAAGGGAACCATGGAAGTTCAAGGCTCACTTTAAATAAGTTTAATAAATTTAATTCTTTTCCTGACCCTGTGGACATGCTGTGATCTTACTTGTAATACCTTTCCTCTACAATTCCATTTGGTAAGAGTGTTTAAGATCCATTCATATCACTAAACAGCTCACTTTTTTTTTTTTTTTTTCTTTCTTCCAAGAAGCATAGGTAGAAGGGTTGCTTTCTCCTTCTGCAGACTTCTTTATCCTGGAAAGCCACTTCTGAAAGTCAAGCCGAAAGAAAAGTTGTGTGGGTGTCTGTATATTATTAAAATTTGGTTAGAAAAATATCAGTGATTTATTCAGACCTAAATTTGAGGCCTAGCTTAATGGTGTGAAGTGCTTCTTTAAAAACACTTATTTAAAAGATTAATTTTTAAAAAATGCTTCCTTCCCACCAGATTAAACCGTATATCTGAATAGTGTGGATATCCTGCAGAGCTATTTGTGTACTAGTTAGCAGTGACTGACAGGACTACCCAGTGTGCCAATGTGTCTCTTGTTTTGGTTTATCAGATAACTGCTGAAATGTAACACTGATGGTGTCAGATTCCTATTTACAGCATCGCTGGATAAACGTGGGGTTGTTTGGGATTCCTCACTCATTAGAATTCTTAATTTGTCCTTTCTTGTAACGTCCCTGTTTCTAATTAACAGCATTTAAGAGGGGCTTAACTTCCTTTTTGCCTTACCAAACAAACCATGTCCAGTTTTATATGCAAGAAGAGCTTTCCACTGTTATTATGGTTTATGCCACAGAAAAACACAAATAAAAAAATACAATAATATGCTTTTCTTTCTTCCAGGTTTAGATTGGCCGCCTTGATAGAAATTATTTGTATATGAAAACAATTTTATACGTGTAGAATGAAGTATACTGTGGAAAGATGTTTTTGGTAGCATAGAATAATTCAAAGGCTTCTTCTCAATAACTCAAGTAGGTATACTGACTGAAAATCCCAGCATATATTGGAAATTCTCAGTTTTGACTCTACATAACTAGCAGGGTTTACAAATTAGGTCATTTTACTAAAGAGATAAGTTCACCTTGCTTTAGATAAAAGCCAGACAAGTAACCCAAAGAAACTTGACCTTAGATTAGCTACTCCAGATATCCAGCCTCAGTAGATAGTAAGAATCATGAAGTCCCAGAGAATTTCCCTCTCAGAAATGTCTTTCCAAACTCTTATTATTTAGGCAACAGCTTGTGACATGTTCTTCATTAGTTATAATTATGATGATATTATTAAAATACAATATTTAGTGTGTCCAATATAGTAATAAACTTGTACTTCTGTCAAAATAAGTAATTAAACTCCAAATTTACTCATACATAAAATTATTTTTCAACAGATCACTAAAGTTTACAGGGGAGTAAGATTCAAGACTACCGAAATTCACTGATGTTATCAGACTTCTCTGCTTTGTTGTTTTGTCAGTTCCTCAATTTCCATCAAATATCCTGCACTATAAATACAATGAAAAGCCTTAATTTGTACAGAAATGAAATCTGACAGATATAAATTTTACTGAAAATTTACTTCCATGCAGTCTTAATAAGTTACATAAATTATTAACAATCTAATAATTTAAATTATGTTTACCCAACAATAATAAAATACATAGAAGTTATAGAAAGATGTTTTCTGTTCAAATCAACAATCTGGTGACCTTAAAAAAAAAATTCTACAATTTCCATTCATTTGTATTATCTTCTTCTGAAATCTGAATCTGAATATAATTAAAGTATGACTAGAATGTAATGCAGAGTGACATGATTTGAAAAGCAATCCCTTTGTATTGTAAATACTGCAATGGTTAACATGCTGATGAATGAAATAAGTAAAGAGGACTACTGCTGACCTGTTGCATGCAGACAGGGTGGAACTAGGATTAGTTTTCTGAAGACCTTACTGAATTCACTTTTACATTTTTCTTACAGGTTAAGCCATTGACTGACATTCATCTGAAATTTCTTGTGTTCCAAAGGGGTGGTGACCTGCTCCCTCTCCTTTTGTGATGTAGGAGAAACAATGGGTTGCATTTATGTAGAATCCTTACACTGCACATCTTAGAGGACTCAGTTCAAAGTACTTGAATAATATCTGGTACATCAACTTGAATATCTCATGAAAGAAAGAATGTCTCATGAATCTTTCACGATAGAGACTGTGCCCTTGGCTGATTGGTTGCACTTCTTCACTTTGCAAGTTTCCTCGCTTTGGAAAAATGCTATTTCATTAAGGCAGTAAAGGTTACGATGGGAATCTTCTACATAGTTGGCAGAAGTATCAGCTTAAGATGCGATGCACTTATACAACATACAAGCTATTTTATTTTTGTCTTATTTGCATGACCATCAAATGTGTGTAATTGTTGTGGGTCATCACTGTTAGGCAGATAAGCTCCATGCAGTCACTTGCCTCACAGTGGAATGGAGGAGAGAACTGGAAGAGCAGAAGGAGACAATTCGTTGGTTGAGATAAAGGCAGTTTAATAGATAAAGCAAAAGCTGCATCCACAAGTAAAACAAAATAAGGAATTCTCCCACCACCTTCATCAACAGGGAGAGGTTCAGCCACTTCCAGAAAAACAAGGCTCTGTCATGCCTAATGGTTTCTTGGGAAAACAAATGCCATAATTCTTTCATCTTGTCCTCTTTCTCTCAGTTTTTATTGCTAGGCATAACATAATGTGAGATTGAATATCCCTATGGTCAGGTGTCCTGGCTGTGTCCTCTCCCAGCTCCTTGTGCACCCCCAGCCCCCTCGCTGGTGGGGTGGTGTGAGGGGCAGGAAAAGCCTTGATGCTGTGTGAGCACTGCTCAGCAATACCTGAAACAGTGGTGTGCTGTCAACTCTGTTTGCAAAAAAATCCAGAACATAGCACTCTATGTGCTGCTATGAAAAAAATTAATTCTCTCCTAGACCTAACTGGTACAACAACACAACGGCATCACAGGACATAGTTTTCTGGGCAAAAGAACCAAGAATTCTTGCAAAGTTAGGATAAAACCAGAAAAATTTCCAGAGGGCTGTGAAGAGTTCTCTAAAATACTTCAAAACTAAACTTTAATCCGCATCAGGCAGAACCAGACCCAGTGTACCAAACAGTGACGACAACATAAGTTAATATGCTCCTCATGCAACATAAATTACAAAACATAATCCAAAGATTAAAGTATTCTCTGCTGTCCTCTATTAAATTATAGGAGTTTGGGAAGAAAAAGCAAATAAAGCATGACTTCAAAAGAGAAGCTGATGTCCAAGAGGGGAAGAAATAATTTTCTAAATATGTAGGAAGGAAATTTTGGGCACATTAAGTCAGTCATGCCATTTACTCACCTACCAACATATCCCTTCACATAGTACAGCTTTGATCTATTTTAGTTTCTCCTTCTTTGTATGAGTTATCTAAATAAACTGAAAACTGATTAGCTGAGGGATAAGAGGCACTCAAAAGTGTTGATAACTTTCTGAATTGCCTAAGGCAGAGTGGGGGAGAAATTTTCAAAAGTGAGAATTATGTCCATGTAGTCAATATTTATATGGATTGATTGAACAGGAAGAAAGGGAAAAAAGAATGTTCTCTCACAAACCAGAAAACTATAAAATTTCCATGAGACAACATGGGTGAAATTGAGTCACTCATGTTCTGGAAATGTTGCACTGGCTGAGATGAGCAATGGTGGTGACATAAGAACATGGTAACTGAATTCTTTTATGTTCTGAAAACTCAAATCCTTGATTTGGGGATTTAGTTTCAAAATTTCATTTTCTAAGCTCTAACTCTTTGAGATTTTCTGTAATACTGAATGAAATTATAGAAGGAACAGCACAAAAAGGCTTTAAGAATGGTACTATTTATCTCTATATAAGTTTGAAGTCATATCTGCAGAATTGTTTACTTCATGATGCTTTTACTGAGACAAATATTAGATAAGTCTAGGAATCTGAGTGACAGTAAAGCCTGAAAACAGGACAGTGACGGACTCTCCATAGCTTATACGTGTAAAACTAAACTGGTTTGCAGTGAAACTCGTTACTTCATGCTTTCCAAAAAAGATAAGGTTTTAACAAACTAGCCTGTTTTTATATTCAAGAAAAATTAGATGTAAAACAGGAAATTGTGAACAGCATTTAGTAGTAACTGTTTTCACGTAATTTCCTACTCAAGCTGCCAATCAGCTACAATGTACATCTCTTCGTGACTAGGAGTTGCCTTTTTAATGCCCTCTACACATCAATAGCAATAGTTTAACTCTGTGAAAAAGTACGGCAAATTTTACAGTACTTAGAAAAATTATAATCCTCCTGATTTTGTTTAGGTTCTAACAGCCAATTTATTGATTAACAACCTTAGAAGACAGAGGCTGGGGAGACTTTAGTTACTTAGGATGCTTAATATTACACCTCTGCTGCATATTTGTGAAACAATACCAAACATAAGGATTGGATGATCCATAGTGCTGACCTAAATGTAATGAATATGGGTAATTTCTTACTTTGGAATCATGTATTGTTTATAGGGGGTTCATATCATGTCAGCTCCAGGAGCCCATGACCTGAGGCAACGATGGCTACTTCAGGTTTACAGATCAGCTGGATTTAAGAGGGATGAGCTCCTGTTTTTCCAGTGAAGTGCACAGGTTTGCCCATTGATTTCAATGAGCAGAAGAGCAAGATCAGGCTACAGCTTTCCTTCCACTTTTAACTGTTAATTTGCCGTATCAAACAGATTGCATATATAGACATGAGACTTAGTAGCAGTGAACCCTTTGAAGCACAAAAGATGATTGTTAATGGTTTAAAGGCTCCCCACTTCTGTCTTCTGGCCACTAAACTCTGCAATTACAAAAGAGGTCTTGATCTCTGGAAGCCATGCCTTGTTAAATTTCTCTAGCAGACAAGATGGTACTGTGTAGCATTACATGTGGTTACTGTTAGCCACATCCTTGCTGTAAGTTAACACAGTGTGGCCAAGGTAATAGGATGTGACAAATGGCAGCATGGCAAGTAATTCTGTGGAGTTTCCTTTGGAATATAAAAATGACCTAAGGAGAGGCTTATGCTGCTTTTCGCTATCCATTTGCTCATGGATGTAGTGAACAACTATTAACGTGAATCTGAGCTGCACTGACCTACAAAGAGGCAAGGGAAGATCCTAGGGAACTGCAAGAAATCTGATAGGGACAACTGGAAAAGCAAGGCAGAGTGAGGAGCTGCAGAATGCACAAGCGTCTTAAGTCATTTATTTGCATACAATTCAATACTTCAAAAATGGACTTACAACAACACTTTTTTTTTTTCTTTTTTTAAATCAAACCCTAATTTTTCTCTTTATGTCCATGAAACTCTAGGATAGGATGGCCGTTGCCCATGAGGTAAGATTTTGTTCTTGGACATGTTCAAATCCAACAGCAATAACATGATTCTACTGCTTTGAATTTTTGACATTCAAAAAGAAGATTGACCAATGTAGGAAATTTCAAATCTCCTACAAATTTTTCCCCAGCACAGACACAGTGTGGGCTTTTTTGTTTTGGTTTATTGATGATTTTAGATTTTATTAATTGCCTTTTAAATTGTTGTTACTCCAAAGGGTTTTTGAAAAAAAAGAGGAGGCTGGAGGGAAAGACAATTTTCTTCTATAAGAAAGGAAAATACACAGCACTTCTTAATGATAGAAAGCTAGAAACATTTCAAAAGGCCTTTCACAGCTGTTTGCCTTCCCATAGATCATAGAGCTACCAGAAATAGCTGCAGGCAAAAATGACTTCAGTGACTATTGGGAGCGTGGACAAAATGTTAAAAACCACATACAATTCAGTTATATTCTGGTGTTTAGATACAGCAATATAAAACAAGTGAAGTGGGTTTATTTTATTTGGGTTTTTTTTAAAACCTTATTTTTAAAAGAAAGAAATGAAAACTCTTTGCTAAATTTATTTTCTGACTTCTGTTGTATAAAGTAGGTTTGGATTTTATAAAAACATGTGATGGAAGAGATAAAGCTTGATAGATAGATACAAATTTTCATTGGAGATCATATTGTTGAAATTATTTTTTTTTAAGAAATTGAGGTCAGACCAACGATTCCAGCCAGAGGAAGTGACTGTTCCACCTTGTTCAACCACTTGCCATGAATGACCCTGGCCATTCACTCATCTTCCCCTCTCTCCTCCCTCTTCTTTCCAAGATTGCCTTCATCTCATTCAGTTCTAGTAAGTCTGGGGTAGAAAAATGGTGCTAAAGCAACTAAACGTGTTGACTGGAATTAAAACCAGACTAGAGGCACAAACCATTTTACATGGATCAGTGGGAGCTAGAACAACACCTCTGACTCTGTTATCTTTGTACAAAATTGATACATTATGTCCCACTTAATAATCCTTAGACATTCACCTTCTGAATACGGATCTGTTTCACCTATTGTCCTACAGGGATAGAAAGATTTGCAGCCCATACCTACTCTTACATGTTCTCCTGCCTATTTTTGGCTTTTTAGACACCTAAAAGCTGTTGATTTTCTCACATAGCTGTTGATTTTGCTAACATAACTCTGAACAGCAGTAGCCTCACTGGGTGTTCTGCCTTTTGCTCTTCTCAAGACATTCTGGTTATGAATAATTTCCATTGGCTAGGGCATGCATGAGTCTTCAAACTGTGAACAGGAACAAAATGTCACCATAAATAGCATGGGGGAATGTCTGAGATGTGCATCTTCTGTGCTCATGGATTTGCTGTAGGCAGTGCACCCCACACATTGGAGCTGCTCTACTGGGGACAGCCAGGAAATATTAAGCCATTCACAGTTGCAAGAGGATCTAGGCAGAGGAATGTGCTTTTTTACAGCCCTTTTGCAAGCCAACAGATGGTAATTTGACAATCTATTTTTCTGTCTCCTGTTCTAAGAAGGAAAAGTACTCCTATTGTGATGTTGAATTTATTAAACAGTCTGCAGTCATCCTGAATATCTGAGTAGAATCTGTAAAGAAAGTGTTTTTTCTTGGTTGAATTAGCTTAATGATTAATTTGGAATAAGGGATGAAGAGCCCCAGACAACCTGGTTCTGCCTTATTCTTCATTATTTGATAGTTCTAAATACTAATTTCTGAAAATAATTTAATAATTTTTTTCATAGAGACAGTTGCTGATAATCAAAAATTTACCTTCAAATATTTCATCAAGAAAGTTATTACAGCTAGTGTCATATGAGATTTTTTAAAAACATTTTAAATTTTTTAAAATTTGGATTAAAATCCCAGCTAATTTTATCCCGTGTTTAATTTAGTTGCATGAGAATTATTTTTAAATACCTCACCTAATTCATTTACCAACCTACTTGCACCAGGTTACTCTCCATAAGACATGCATACTTTACAAGTCACTGTATGTTAGAAATCAATCAAATGTAGAGGGAAAAAAAGGGTGGATTTTAGTCAGTAGCTAAATTGCTGTCATTTCATATCACATATATATAAGGCATTTTAGATATCACATTGAAATGTCTTTTCTAGGCAATTATTTCCAGTCTAAGTAACCATAGGGAAGCAGAAAACTATTTTAAAAATGAAAATAAGATGGTTTATATCACCTGCATAACTTGTTTTGTTCTCTGCCTTCAGGCTTCAAAACCCACTTCCCATATTTTTTCCTTTCTTTAAAAATAATGTACATCAGCTTAATTTATCCCAGGTCCCAACAGAAGGATCAGATTTTAAGCATTTAATGCTGTGGTTTCAAATCCAATTTTACAGTGTTCATCGTTTCAGAAGTGGCAGAATCCAAAGTGAGCTTTTTTAAAAAAAAAAAAAAAAAAAAAAGGAAAAAAAAGAAAAAAAAAGAAAAAGAAAAAGAAGAAAAAAAAAAAAAAGGAGATCAAGCTGTTTAGGGCATGCACTTTTCTTTTAGGTAAAGTTTTACTATGAAGCTTTAACCTGAAGAATGTTTCTAAAAGTGTTAGCTAGGAATATTTCTAGTTTCTTATTGAAAACTGTTTCTTATTGAAAAGAAACAAAATTTTGAAGGGCAGCCTTGTGCGTATGTGCAATTTTTTGTGTACTTCTTCTAATGTGCCCTACTGAAACTAGTGCATAGGAGGACAGAACTTCAGATTTTAAGGAAAAAATATCCAAATCTCCCTCAATAGACAATTATTCCTTTGCTGCTGAATGTGAGAGTGCAGAAGCTGGTATAATATGACTCTTCCTCCTCCAGGGATTGTCTGAGCAGTTTTGGCTCGACACCATTGAAAGATACGGGATCATCCCTTTTGTCTGCTGCCTTTCCGACGTGTGTCTGGGAACAGCCATGTGCACACGAGTTCACTTTCTTGCTGGTGAAGTCTACCATCATTAGGGGATTGCTCTCTGCATTTCCACTGTCTGTAGGGTGGAAGCCCTACAGCAAAGATCCTAAGCACAGTAAAGAATACCTTCAAGGACACATTAGGCAAAAAATTTGCAATGCTGCTTTCAGCAGGTAACATTGGCTTTGTAAATCTTTCCACACTCCTCAGTGAGTAGCAAGTGCTATTCACAGGTTCAATTCTACTGATTTCAGAAGTGAGTCTCTTACTGAAAGTCAGTGTTTGTCTACAGGACAAACAAAGAAGTGGAGTGAGCAATAACTGGGTTCTGTGTCCACACAGAGTTTATAATTGATGGAGACCATAAGGGAGCATGCTGAGAAAAACAAGTCCTGGTATAAGGCTTTCACAAGACTAGTAAACGACTCACACAAGACTGTGATCGCCAAATATCTGCATGTCTAAGAGAAAATATACATTAGTGTTGGATATCTTTCTTCCCCTCCCAGAAAATCCTGTTCTCCTTCCCCTGAGATATTTTCTTTCATGGAAATTTGTTCCTGATTATAACCTAAATACAAAGTTAATACATGAGATGGGACTTGTGGAGTTAAATGGGCAATTCAGATTTTTCTCAAGGCACAAAGTTGTCTGTTGGAGGAATCTGGGGTGCACTATCTTAGCTGGGTGTAAATCAGCAGCGGTGGTACCTCTGAGGCTTCAGGCATAACAGTGAAGCAGCACCTTCACTGGAACCATTGTAACATTGCATGGATTGACAGTCACCTTCTCAGAGGCTGTGACAGAGGACTGCATGGATAACCTGATTTAGATATTGGAGAGAAGACAAAGATTTAGTGGATACAGAAGGTGAAATACCTTCCTCCCCATGAAGGGGCTCCTACAGGTCATGGTTCAGACACATTAGTGAGGTAATATGACAAAGCTTATACTGACACTACTTTTAGGGATGTTTGGACAAAGTTTGTCATCTGGATGTCATAGACAGCCCTAGACAGACTTTGTTTGAAAGTGGGTGGAGAAACATTACATCATCCACTTTGACATAGCAATCCCTTCTAGAGCATTTTAAAACAAGAGGGAAAAAAGGATCTGTTTCTTAAACTGAATTGTAGCTTATTGTTTATATGCAGCTTCTCTATATTGCCTTTTCTTTGCAAGGTATGTGGAATGTTAAAATTCATTCCTGTTTCGACAAAGTGTAGCCAAAAATAGCCTGGACACATGATACTGAAGCTGCTCTTGTGCTACCCATTTAAGTTATGTATCAAGTCTAAATTTAATCAAGGCCACATTTTATTTATATATTTCATGCATTAAACTCATTTAAACTTTTAGTCAGATTTCATTAGGGGAAATACTACCGCACACATCATGCAGTAGTAAGGCTAATGTGCTTCAGGAATTTGAAAGGATTTAGAGATCAGAGGGTCTGATTTCAAAATTTCTTTTTCTTTTTCTGCTTAGTGCTTGGAGCAGGTCTGTATGCTGCACATAGTTTATTTCCTAGGACACTAATACAGTCAGCATGGTCTGTACAAATGTGTAAACACAGACATTCTCTGTAATCAGTGCATTTGGTGTCTTAAGGCAAGATTATGTTTTTTTAGGAAATGCAATTTATGTTCAAGATTAAATTTCTCCCCCAGACTGATAACGTCTTGAAGTAGAATGAGATCATAAATTTTGTGTCCCGACTTCTTGTTCTCCATCTTAGATCTTCATTCCCTTTTTCAGTGTTTTAGAAAAGGGGGACTGAAGAAAACACATCTATAATGATTTACCTTCAAAAAAATAGTCGGCAAGGTTTGATAATGTGTAAATAAATTTTAACAAAAATCTAAAATTTTGGACAACTGCAATAAACAATAAATTGCTCTCCTAATCAACCTCTATGTTTCATTTTTATTCTATCCAAGATTAAAAAAATTCCGAACCACAGAAAAGATTCCACACATAAGAAAAAAAATAACACAGCCATAACTGAATTTAACTGCTGTGGTTTGTCAGGTCTCTTTTGGTCAGACTCTCCGCAATACTTTTTCACCTCACTGTCCACAAAGTTGAGGAAACTTCATTCTGTATCTTTTATTACTACTTAGATAGGGATATACACATTTTTCTGATTCACGAGACAGCTTCATTTGTGTTTGCTAGAAAAAAGAAACGAAAGAGAAATTAAAGAAAATAAAAATGAAAAAGGTAAATAACACATACACGCACATTTTTTCAGCAAAGCAATTGGACTTTATTTTAGTGGGGGATTTTTTCCCTCCTGGTGCAATTTCACCCTAGTCCTCAAGAATGGAAATCTGTCATTCGTGTATGCATTGAATCTTACAGTGCTGAAAAGCCAGTACATGGCAAAGTTTTAGTGACCCAGGGCATATTTGAACTTGTGATCTAGAGATGAAAGGCTTCATATTCAATTCCCAGTCCCATGACTCATCCAGTTCCCCAGCATAATTTTGGTTTGGGAAAGAAGTTTTTGAATTATGGGCGTGCAAAGAGCTTTCTGACAGAATTGCAATTTAAAAACAAAATGGCCTGATTTACAGACATGCTGAACCCTCGGGGTCCCACCGAGTTAAGACCATGCAACAGTCAGAAAACAAAACTTACTTAGCACCTGTCTCCAAAACACTCCACAAAAAATAAATATATTGCCATAGGATCTAGGGATGGTCATCCCAGAACCAGATACAAGGCCAGGTTTGGAAAGGAATAAGTTCTGTAGCATCTTTCTTTCTCTCCTCAGCCTGTCAGGAAACCACTACAAAGGAGCTTTTGAAGACTCTGGACATGTGGTGTGTCCTGAAGGACTAACAAGACTAGGAGCTCTGCTTTCTGACGGTAGAGACTACATCCTTGATCTCTAGTTGTATCCCTTTTCTCTTCCATGGCTTTTAAGGAAAAAAATATTTCTCTTCCCTTTAACGGAATCTCTTGTGGTGAAAATATATTTTCCCCAAGATCAAGCACCTAGTTTCTCTGACAGAAAGTTTCTTTGCAACATGGAATCAGATGAGAGGGTGCTAGTGCTGCACCAAAAAATTTTAAGCCTACCCTCTTATATATGTTATACTTGTTCAGTTCTCAAGCCAAACATCTCAGTGTCCCCCACATCATGCAAGTCAGCTGACCCTCAGAGCCAGCAGCCTCTCCAAGGGGATAGTTTCAGGCATTCATATTCATGCTTAGATCTGCTTCATATTATTTAATGTACTCAAATCCTGACTACCTTGGCAGCATGAAAACAGTTTGTGTGAGCTCTGTACCCTAGTTAATGCAAAGCCTGTGAACAGCCAACAAAAGCAATGTAATTGTTCTTGTAAGTCTTAGATAACCTCCTCGAAGCTGAACTCCCTTGTGACTACACAGTCATACCAACCATTATTCCTCACAGAAGAATTTTTGGAATGTGGGAGCTAAGTTAAAAATAATTTTCACAACCGTATTCAGGAGAGATGCTGCCAAGACAAAGAAATCATGAGATAGAGAAGCAGCAAAGCTGCTTGTTTGAAGGATCTCTTCAAAACAGAATCCTTATCAGCTCCTCACCTTTTTTGCATTTTAAGCACCTCAAGCACTATTTATTGTGCTTTTATTTACCCTGCTAAAAATAAAAATAAATTACTCCTCTCTTAAGCTAAATAAAATAAGCTTAATTATAACATAGATTAATGAGCAGAGACATCGGAACTACTGCAGCGAGATGCAATGGAAATTCTTTGGTGGTATTACTTGGCTTGTTTTGTGAAAACTGATGTTTAATTAAACTTTAATGTAGCCTAAGAAAGATGCATGATTCAGTAAATTAAAATTACAAACAGAAAATACAGCTATAGTAAATACTGGCATTTTATGCAGTTGTGCCTCTCCGTCACCGACTGATTGGCACAATATGATCACATTGATTTCACACAGTTTGTTGGTCTTGTTAGACAAAAACCAGCACATTTTCCTATAAAGAACTGGGAAATTCTCATTATATGAATGTTAAATTAGATAGATACATTTTTTCAATAGAAGACTTACTAAAGCACCTTGAAAATAGAAGACTTTGAAAACAAAAAGAAGCATTTAATAACTTTTCTGACTAGTCTCATCTGATAAGAGATTGCATTTATAGGTCAAATTACCAGGGAAAGTAGAAAGCAGGAGGTTTTTTTTTTTTTTTTTTTTGTGCGGGAGATTCAGATTTCTGCAGAGGTTTAAGTTGCCAACAATTCCAATTGCTGGAATTGACTATGCTTCTTTTTCAAATCCAAATATAATTGCTAGGTTTACAACAGCTTTAGACAAAACTATTATTATTTTCCCTGGTCTTTGGAGGAGGAAGAAGCTATTTTTCAGTTCAATCTGTGTTCTAACTTTATTGTTACCAAAAGTGGAAACTATAAAATACCATGGGCTGACACTGGTCATATTTTTGCTTTCAATTGAAAAGAATATTAGTTTCTTTTGGATATGTATTTTGTATAAAACTGTTTACACAACTTTAACTCATTTCAAAAACTCAAAAATATGAATAATAAATAATTTTTAAAGTGGGAGTGTTCCTTTCCTCCACTGGGTGTCACCATAAGGCAACAAGACTCGGCTTGGAAACCTCAGTAAAAGGTTTCTTAGATCAGAGATTTTATATTTATTCCAGAAGGATGCAATGGGATAATCATATTTGCTTATTAACCACTGAAGAAAACCCCACCTAGCCCTAAGGTCCTCAGATGGATGCCTGTATACCAGCGAATAGCAGAACAAACCTGAAGAGGATTACCAAAAAAAAACCCCAACCAAAATGAACAAAAAGCCCATCCTAGGAAAGTATGTAGAGAGGATTTTAAGATTCCTTTCTGGTGGTCATGGAAGGAATTAAACGGAAGAACCTCTCTGAAAGACTGAAGTCTTCATTGAAGTTATTTGGGAACAGAGGATGGGTTTCAAACACTGCTAGAACAGCTGCTATAGGGAAGAGCATGTTACCTGACTTCAAAATCGTAAATAATCACAATTTCGCATAAATAATACCAACCTTTCTCGTTAAAACATATACACCCAAGGTGAGAGCTATCTGTCATGGGGCAAAAGCTTATGGGAGTGCTAGGTGACTCATAGGCAGAATTTACAGCATTACTCCCTTCACCTGGAACAGTTACAGCTGGATCTGATTGTCACCTAAATGGCCTGTGATTATGTCCCCGAGGAAACAACAATATTCAAAAAGAAGGCAGCCAATAACCATCTGTTTTATTTTTTTCAGAATGTATTTTTCACAAACTGTATGCTTAAGAAAAAATTTAAAACTAATTCCTGCCTCCCCACTATTCCTGTATTATTTAGTTAATTTATTTTTTATTCTTATTCCCTTCTTCTCTTTTTATTAATTTTTCCCCACACAATAATGTCTAATGACATAATCAGAAGTCTAGACACTAGTTGGTTCTACTAGTTAATTTTTTTATTGTTCTGGATGCCTATCAATAATTTATCCAGTGTATGACACAAAAAGAAAAAAAAAAAAAAAAAGAGAATTTTGGAAAACTTTCTCTACATTCAAATCCTGGCTAGACTGTAATTACAAAACACAAAGAAAATGTTTGTGGTTTGTGTGGTTGGATTCTTTGCTAAGCAATTTTGGTTAAATTAGGAAATTCAGAAAGAGAAAAAAATTAATGAAAACATAAGCCTGGTCCTTCCATCCCACATTATCACTCACTTTTTTGGGCTGTTTATATTGAAGGTGAATAAAGTGTGAAAAACTAAGACTACAAAAGTAAAATCTATTTCAACACTCCAGAGGTGTTCACATAGACTAATAGTAGACAACATTTCTTTGTTAGTTATCAAACTTTGAATGGAAAAATGGAAATGTAACACTTCCAGTGCAACTTTATATTTCATATCCTTCAATCTATCAATCTTTTTTTATCATGCCCAGAGAGAATGTGTTATTTCTCAGAATAGGAGTAAATATTTTGTAAAAGCTGTTGAAATTTCACCTTGATGTGACCAAATCACATTTGGAAAAAAGAGGAGAAAAAAAATGAAAAAAAAAAGTTATGCTGGAAATGCTAGTAACCCCCAGGGGTCAGGATTACTGCCTGAAATATCTGAGACTGAATATCTGTTTTGAAATTGGTCCCCTTCCCCTCCAACCACCCAAAAAATATCACAGCTTGCTCTGTTGGTGTTTTATATATACTCTGGGCCTG
Organism: Brachypodius melanocephalos; assembly: GCA_013398615.1. Taxonomy (NCBI): domain Eukaryota; kingdom Metazoa; phylum Chordata; class Aves; order Passeriformes; family Pycnonotidae; genus Brachypodius; species Brachypodius melanocephalos. The sequence continues at coordinate 1,962,518 of VZSR01001477.1, forward strand.
CATTCTGAGGCTTTCAGAAGCTGTTGTGGGTATCTGTCTTAGAAGGTGGGAAAGTAGAATTTCTGGTCTTGTGCCTCAGCAACATGGTGCAGAAAAGGTTACACCTCCCTGGTGAAATCTTCAGTTTTGGGCTGAGAATTTGTCCATTAGTCATTTACTGGAATAAATATATTTTCTCTTATTCTAATTAAAAATATAAGTTAGCTCTTTTTTTTTTTCCTGTCTACCAATGAAGAGCAAGTGTTTCCAGCTTCAGGTGATCCTTATAATTTCTTTAAAAGGATCCTAACCCTTGGCTTGTACTTAACTCGTGGAAGGATATCAGGTTACTCTGCTAACAGACTTTATAGTCGAGGCTCACCAAGATCAAGGGAAACACAATCAGCACAAACTGTACTTGAACAGTTCCTCTGAAAATAACCCAGCTTGATTTTGGTTGGATTTGAAATCCAAATACTTTAGATTAAATGCACTCTTAGGGGTATAATCAACCAGACTTTCAGCTTAGAAGGCAGATCACTGCTGGAAATTTGTAAGCATTAGGACTTCCAAAGCTACGAGTCTGGTGTTTCAGTTATTTGAAAATCCAGTGACCTTAAAAATACCATGCAATCCATACTAATGACAAGGAAATGGGAACACAAAGCTACAAATAACTCTAGACTAAAAAGGGGTTATGAGAATTTTCTTTAGGTTAACATGAAGACTGAGCATAAATTTTATTTAAATTACGCTAGAAGTCAAGGAAAAAAAAAAGATAAAACTTAGGCTGCTACAGAGCAATACATTGCCATTACCAGGTTACTTGTTCAAATAATAAAATAAACAATTTCATTTTTCATTTTTCATTTTTCAAGTTATTCTGATGCTTTCCCCTCCAACAAGAATATGTATACTGCTACTAGAAAAGAAATAAATACAGGGTGAAAGTCAAGTATAGTTTTTGTTAGACTTCAGTGAGAACTCACTCTTCAGAGTAAGGGGATAGAAGTGGTGAGGAAACTTCCCAGTCCGAGCGTTCACAAGATCCTCTGTCGGTCACACTCCCAGCACCAGAGACTCTTTCACTGCTGGGACCAAAGCCCCTCCACAGCTCCAGTGAGCCCAGGGGTGCCCTGCACACCCCACTCACAGTCACACCAGGTTTCCTGACTGGTTTAACCCCAGGCTTCCCATAGCAAAGTCTGAGATGTCTCATTCCATAAAGCCATTTATTCACAGCACAGCAACACAAAAACAGCCTGGGCTGGTGCCTCCAAGGAGAAACCCCCAACAAAGGAACCCCTGGGCTTTTATACCCTCACAATCTACCCAGGAAAAGTCTTGCTCTTTTCCCTGAGTTCTCGGCTCCTGCTGTGCCTGCTGGTGTCCATCCACCTGGCTGGCACCATCCTCTTCATGCCCTTTGTTAACAAAAGTGTTGAGAATTCACGGCCTCTTGTCTCAGGCTGCCACTCAGAGCTCATCTGCATCTTCAATCTGCAGCTTGCAAATAGATGCATCACTACCTTCACCAGATGTATTCCCCAATAACACTCCCTTTGGTTTTAATTGAACATTCCTGCTAATATAATGAAAGGAAAGAAACAAACCTTCAAGGCATTTATCCTTTGCCCTTATATATAGCACTTTTTCCAAATAACGAATGTACTGATTTAGGCTAACAAGTGTATTCCTCAAGAGAGATCTCCATCAGACCTCAGCTGCTATAGACATCAATGCATGTGCTCTGTGCAACCTGCTTAGCGTCAATCTGGAATATTTTAACCTTAATATCTCTGAGCAAAAGATTAAAATGGCTTTTTGTAAAACTATTCAAGGTTCTGCTTTGAAAGCTTCTGCCAGTTCATATGAACAAATGAGACTACTAAGCATTCTTGATATAACAGAAAACTCTAGCTTCAGTAGTCAGTTGTTGAAGAATTTATGTTTCTTAATATACCACATATAAATTTGTTTGAAAACAAATATAGAAAGTTTTGCTGCTAGAGCACAAGCCTCTAAAGTTTCATAGTAGACAATAAAGCTTAAGGTTTATTATTTCCTGCAAGTTCCTTGACATCAAAATCAGAAGGCAGTATCACACATCAGAGTAATATGTTCCTTTTGGTAGTAACCAGATGCACTTATCAGTAATTATGTCTGATGCTAGGAGGTGAACAGAATTTATAGAATGATAAGACATTTTACACAAGTGTAGTATACATATATATATATATATATATATATATATATGTATGTATATATATATAGTCAATAGGAATGTTTCTTGGCATTTCCATGAAGATATTTTGTGAGCTATCTGGCATTTGTCCAAGTGCCGAACTGTTCCACAGGATTCTTGCCTTTGGCAAAGGCAATAGCTGTGCTCCTTCTCTCAAGGATGCATTTCTGAACAGGAGAGATGTGTAGTTTTTTCTTCCTCATCTAGTTAGTGAGAAAGTATGAACTTCAGGTAAAGACTTATGGCTCACTGCGCCAGGTAGAAGAAGTCTGGTTATGCCTTTTGATTTCTCATCCTATGGCTGTCTGAGGATAAGAATCCAGGGAGTCCCCTCTAAAGATGGAAGTTCAGTGTTGCTAAATTTTTTAACCCTAACTCCCTGACTCTGGGTGGTGATTTTTGCTTGATCATAGAGTTGTGGTACAATGTAAAATTTTCACAGAAAGTTTTCTGCTTCCTGGTCATGCAACAGTGATAAGAGGATGTCCAGCCACAGGTGAGAAATGTCCCAGCTGTTTCACTGCTGCTTTTCACTTCCCTTGCTCTTCCTTGTAAGCCATAGTTCCTTGTACTCACGTAGAGGCATATGTTACGCAGTAATTTATTTTCTGAGCACCACTTTCAGCATTTTTGTTTCTACCCTCAGAAGTTTTCTCCTCTGTCTCATCAATGCAGTTGTTTCCACCTTGTCCTAAGCATATATATCTTTTATCTTTTTCACCATAACCTTTCACTTCTCTTCGAGCTAACCATATTGAACAGATAGTGAATATTCTGATTGATAATACTCGAAGAAAGATGGCTTTAGTGCTTTGGAGCCAAGCAACCCCAAGGTTTTGTCTTCAGTGTAACAGCTGCCAAAGTTTAGATGGTGTGGATAGCTAAGGAAATTAATATCAGGTGTTTGGGGCCTTGTAACACAACAGTGTAGATGTGGCCTTCATAGACCTGCCAAACCACATATCTTGCCAGAAAGTTTCCTTCATGTGAACCATGTCAAAAATACTTTCAGATAAAATATAACGAAAACGATTGATCGTGGTATAAAAGGCTCCAAGAGAGGTCATATCCCAAATGTTTGTACCATGCTGTTAGGCTGAAAGCAAACTGGTCAAAGAGTTTTCAATCAGAAAATGAAAATTTTGTTTAGCTATACATTTTTAGTAGCTGTTTGCCACATGATTGGAAAGAGATAAAAGCACACTCAATGAGGGGTAACAGAACACCTTGTTCACCTGTTCAGTCACTCCTCTTTTTCTCTAATGTTTTTGATTTTGCAAGAAATTTATGTCCATGGATCAGTGTTGTGCTGAGCTGAAGCCTATACTTATGGCAACACACTTCACAATTAGATGTCCTGCAAAACAAAGTAGTTTCATGTACTGTGTGTACTCTGGCTCTGAGAGTAGCTCCACAGTTCCTCACCAAGTTATTACTTAAAAATACATAATCACTCTCATCATGAGACCAAGAAGAAAACAATAACTTTATATGCACATGGGTGTACACTCAGAGTGCTAGGAGCCTAGGCAGCTTTACAGCTAAGTAAAAACTTAGAACTGCTCTGATAAAACAAAAGGGCTCCTCATGCTCGGAAAACTATCCCGATTACCTTGAGTTACTGTCTGTAAAATGCATACTCCAATTTCAGGCCACCGTTTCTAAAGCTGGCTGATAAATGTTGCCTGACAGAGGGCCTGATGCCCTCCTGAGAGCAGAGCCCTGGCAGGCCATGCCATGCCATGCCATGCCATGCCATGCCATGCCATGCCATGCCCTCCGGTGTGACAGGTCTGTCCCTGCAGGGCTGGGCTGGGCTCTGCCGGGCTGTGCTCGCCATCTAGCGAGCCACCGAGAGAGAGTTCACACAGACGGGGGTCTGAAAACATCATAAACCTTTCAACCACACAGAAGGAAACCCTCTATCTTCTGCAGAAAAGGAAAGCTTGTTTATGGAGAGTTAACCCTTCTGCCAGTAAAAAGCTCCTAATGTCTTAAAGTTACTGAATATAGTGATCAATTGGCACAATTCAGTTTCAACAAAGGCTTGGCAGACTGCTTATTATATATTTAATCATGTACTACAAAAATTAAAAATACTTTATCAAAGAGTAATTATGTCCTCCTAAAGAGTTACCTTTTGAAGATAACAAGAAAAGTGGATTTTATTTTCAGGAAAGCCACTGCTGCTGTATCTGCCCCAATCCAGTGATCTATTTACATGAAAGTAACAAGGTGGATTAAAATAATGCCTTGGATGTTTAAAGCGAACACTACTCTCTTTCGCTATGGCAACATAAGCTCCAATTTTCCTGTGTAACAATTCTTCCTTTGCTGTACTGGGTGCTGTCTACAAGATGGTGTCTAAATCCATCTCTGTGCATTTCCTCTCCCGTTATCTGTATTGCTCTTATGACATTTCCCTTACTAAGTTCTTTGAATCTTCCTGTTACTCTTGTATGCATGCCATCTTCCGTGTCACCATTATCACTCCTTGAAAATCTATACCAGTTAAAACAATGTCTCCTTGGGGACTCTGTCAACAAGGAATCTGTTATTTGAAACAAAGCAATGCCAGTCAGCCTTGATACTGCCCAACTGCAGTTACTGGTGCACTCAGAGTTATCTCTCAAAGAGCATGTATTCCTTTCAAAAGTAAGTAGTTTTCTAAAAGTAAAAAAGTCTTCCAAACCAAAATAAACCAACCAAATAGAAAAAAACAATCAAAAAAAAATCAAACAAGGAAAATATAGCCTCAGATTAATTTATATTTTGATTTTGTTTTCATTTGAGGTTTTGTTTGTTTCATTTTTTGTTTGAGAAATTATTTAGGACAATCCTAAACCTTTTTGAAACACACACTTGTGGTGAGTCTTGTTGCTGACAGTATTTCATTTGTAGCATTACAAATCAGACAGGTTTGTAGACAATATTTCATGACATGAATCTAAAAGTACCTGACAAACAAACATAGCCTGATTGTTACAGATATGGTGTGCACAGGTCTCTAAATTACATGATAAGATTTGGATGAGTGCTTCCCATATAATTTTCAAGTTTCTCTAGTAGTGCAAAAGATAAAACACAGTAGATTTTCTTGGTGGAGGTTTTAATTTAAAACAAACAAACTTGAGGAATCACATTTGTATTGACACCTTAGTTTCATAATTTCCCTAGCTTTGGAGGTACTATTTCTACTGAAAATAGACTTTGATCCTCTCAAGGATCTAGCTGTACCTGGACAGAATCTCAGTTGGTCTGGGTGTCCATGCACAGGAGGGAACCAAGGATTATGACAGCAGCTCAGCTCTTGACATTCACGTTCTTATTACAGGCAAACTCTCTACAATTTCTACACTTGAATAGAAAAGGAATTATCCTGATGTATGAGGTGCAACAAACAATGCAGCCTTTTACTAGGAAATTTTTCACAGCCATATAGTTGACCAAAAGATAGCTTCTATCTATGCATATTGATCTCCAAGCAATAAATTCATATTCACCTTGGAATATAATCTGTATCTGGGTTATATAGAACTATTATATGAGTGAATTTTCTGTAAATATATTATTATACACCTGTAGGAAATTTTGGCTATTTGTCTTTTTTTTCTGAATATCTGAAGATATTTTTAGACCCCTGGATGTATCAGATTTGCATCAACTGTGCTGTTTAATGGATGGGCCCATATAGTTTTCAGGCATCTTTTAGTCACAAAAATGGAAGACATAAAGCAGAAATTCTCTGTAAAATAGAAAAATTACTAATCTTGTAATTTGCTAACAAAACCCCTCCAACTTTGTACATAATTTGGAGCATTTTATTTTTGGTAGCATTTCTTTTGTGTCCTTGAAAGTCAGCTAGTAAATGTAATGTTATCAGAGTCCTGTAAGGTAATAACTTCATAATACCAGGCCATATAGTTATAAGTAAAGGACATTGAAGAATTTCTCTGTGAGACCTGGACAAACAAAGCTTGGTTTGGCTGCACTTTCATCCAATTTAGCAGCCCTAACTCTCAGAGAATCACACAGAGAGAGATAAGAAAAAGTGTTGTTGGGTTTTTAATGTACTTTCACCAGACCTAAATGCATTCCCTCACACGTCCTTTCAATGTGGCTAGACATTGATTCACTGGTTCAATGATACCCATTCTCTTAAAGCTATGTGTACTTACAGCTATCCTTTTTTTTTAACCTCTTCTGGTCATATTACATATTTACTAGGTCTCACACCTGGTGAAGTTTTAAGCACTTCTGGATGTTAGTATAGCAATACAAAAATGACAGAGGACCCTCGTATTAAAGCCAGATACAAATCTAAGAGTGATAAAAACCCCAGAAAATTAAAATATTTAGAACATTTTCCAAGATTTGGATTCTGGGATCAGATTCTCCATCCAGTTAACTGAAATCCATTTCAATCAATCAATACAAATGTAAAGATTGCAACGAACAGTCATTAGAGTGTCCGGGGCAATTTTAGAGTGGCTTGACTAATTTTTCCTTTAGCTTCTCTTATACAGTCTGATGAGGGTCAATGAAATGATGTGAGATTATACTTTGCCCTCGATGAGATGTACACATTTTGCCATGGGGCTCAACACGTGCCCTCTCACATAACATTATACAGAAGTTGTGTGTGCATAGGAAGGAATGCAGTGTAGCAGGAGTGAGTCTGAGGTGTATTTCAGGGGTATATATTTCAGATTAGCTCTAAATTAGCCCTGGACCAGTAGGCTATAGGGTTGTTAATAATTGAAGCCCATTAGATGTGGTATTAAAGGGTATCTAATTTAATATATAAGGAATCCACTGGTCACATAGAGGATTCTCCAGGCTATGAGCCCAAGGCACATGAGGCAGCAAAATCCAGGAGATTCCTTATCACAAAGCAGTGATCTTAACAAGAACATTAATATCCTCAGAAATATCCCAAGACATTTCAGTTAGTTCATGAGGGCATAAGGAATATGTACTGAATTCCTAACTACTTGCAATGGCAAATACTGATATTTTATGCAGTGTTAGCCTTTACCTAACTTCTTAATAGGAGATTCTTGATTTCCATGCTATGGAATGCAGATGATGAAAATAAAATTCCCAAAAATCTTTTGTTGAGTGGGACCCAAACAACAGAATTGTAATGCAAATTAGGGAAGAAAAAAATTCTGCAGCAAAGAGGGAAATCTGCAAAGGCTGCTCAGACATTAATTTTTTTTAGACATATTGTCATTGTGTACCTTCCAAAAATACATGACTTGTGTTCTAACTAGAACAGATTCATTACAACCATTAATAAAATCTTCTATGTCCACCAGGTGCAGTAAACAGGAGCTAAAAATCCCATTTGAAAGAATACTTTTTGAGTCTACCCAATAATGTAAAAAAAATTGATTTTATTTACACTTGTACAAAGCTTTAAATAAGCAACAAATCCTAGACTTCAATAAGATTTACATCTTCACTTTGAAAATGTTCAGTTCTGAGATTTCTTTTTTTTTTTATTATTATGAAGTGTGTGAATGGTACTTTTCTTTTTCCCTTTCCAAAGGTGTTTTTGTGTCTTTTCCTTCAAACCCACACATGGCACATAAAACACTGCAGCTTAGGGTGTATCTGTCGGATCAGCCTTTTTATCAGAGGATTTAAATTTAAATTCTTTAAAGGACATGCAGAAATAATCTCTGCATTTTGCATCTGTTATTCAATCGGCAAGATGTATAAGAATGTTCCACCTGCTGCCTCGAAAACAGGCTGCTTTTCCTCTGGCACACTCAGCAATAAGTTGAGGAAATATCATGCTGACAGAGCTGGAGGGAAGAAGTAAATGAGCATTGCTCTCAAATTCATCTTTGGCAGCAGACTCAGCAGCTAAAATCTAATGGCATCTTGTGTAGGTGAGTTTACAAGGTGTCATTTTTAGGATCATTTTCCTGTCATAAAACACATATAACAAGTAAAAAATGTTAGGGAAAAACCCCCTAGTTTTATGTATAACTCTTATGGTTTCTCCAACAAAATATTTTTTGCTTCGTTTTTCTCCTCTTGGAAACATATTTAGAACTCATACCTGTCATGAAGGCTCTATGTGAAAGGCACAGGATGGGAATATCTCCCCCACAATTTCTTAGAATATAGCCACTTGCAAAACGTCTAAAATGGAAAAATAACTTTTTTATTTACTTTTTAAAAAATTTTGCCCTTAGACAAACGACACTCATTATAACTAGTGCTGAAAATGATAAAATACCCAGATACCAGAAAGTGTGTTAGTTCCTAGTCATAGAGCACAAATGAGTCCTTATCTGTGGTGATCTTCTTTTCATGGTAATTTTTGTAGAATGTGATAAGAGTGCTGCACCAATGCATTTGCTATAAGCTTTGTTAGTTTTTCAGTAGCAAAATGGTGAAAATTAATTTAAAAACTATTTTCAGACATGAGAATTCTTATTTAAAATACTTCTAAAATATTGAAATTTGTACTGGTAATAGTGATATGTAGCTTTTCAGGATATGTGAGAGGATGTGGTAACACAAGAATTTGTGGATTCATGTCTTTACCTTCTCTTTGTCTAAGGCTGGGAATAAAAATTACATTGATTAGCAAAATAATTTTGAGAGCTTTCACCTTGTTTTTGTTGCTAAGGTAACCATTTCCTTGGCATCAATGCATCCAGCAGGTCTGTCTTACTTTCCTGTGAGCCCAAACAGAGGCAGCATTGTGGAATGGCATGAGGGGGGCGAAAAACCACAGAGATAAATAAGAAGGAAAAGATCAACAAAAGCAGCTGAAAGTTAATACAAGGCTATTGACTGGTTGAATTGAATTAAGTCTCATTTCTTTGTGGGTCTCTTACAGTGCTCTGTGTACAGGTAAGTATTTAAGGCTCCAATGAGGCTACAGCTCAAAGCCAAAGAGCAGAAATATCCACACAAGAAAGCCCCAGATCCTGCCCAGGCCACTGTCCTCCTCCCCCCACCCCTTCTCTGCCCCCTCCAAAAAAAAATCCCAAAAAAAAAAGAAAAAAGAGAGAAAGGCAAAACCATGCAGGGTAGAAATGTTGCTGGGCTTCCACACTTCTATCAGTCTCAAAATTGATAGCTTATTTCCAATAGAATAATTTCTTTGACTGTTCCCATCACATAATTTACCTGATACTATGTCAGATGGGGTAAACGTTGTAATTATGTGTATTTATTATCATAAATCACCATCTTGTTGGTCTTTATGCAGATGTAATTTAATTCTTACCTCATTTCTGCCACGTATGCTGCAAAACCACATAGGGAGAGTGAGACAGATAAGTAACTCTTCTATCCACTCTTCCTGGCTGACTGTACAATGCCTCAGCTGTTTCCTTTTCCAGCACTTTTCCTTGCAAATAACTTACACTCTGCTACAAATGAAGTGAGCGACAAGCAGGATACACCAAACACCACAGTTGGCAGAAAGCTGGGTGACACATGAAAACCTGTCAAATGAGTTATATTAGCAAACTGAAGGAAACCCCGAGTGGCAAAATGGTTAACTCTGAAATACAGTAGTGGTATACAATCTCTTAAAAAAAAAAAGTAAAAATCTCTAAGACAGTTGTACGAATCTAGGCAAGAGAAATAGTGAAAACATCATTGTCACCTTACTAACTTACATTCAGCCAAGCATGTCTGAAGTTTGATAATAGTCTCTGTACAGTTTCATGTTCAAAAGTCAGGCACAAGGCCCTGCTATTACAGCTAGGAGTATTTAAAGTCTTAAACAGAATGTTTCAAAATGACTGTTGGTGTGAAAGCGTGAGACACTGAAGAGGGTACCTTCAGAAAGTGAATTTAGGAGAGAGATTCCCAATTCACTGATGCAGTCTTCAACCTACTTCTGTACATAAAATATGCATATTTTTTTCTGTAAATTTCAAGGTTATTTCTTGTGTTTATGAACACATACTGGTAGATATGGTCTCACTTACCTGAGGGCTGTCCATAGCTGCAATAGAGAAGCTACTCCAGAGGGAAGGTGAGTTAAGGGTGCCCCCAGAACAGCAGGGCAGTAAACCCCATAATCAGAGCACAGGCAAGAAGAGCGAGGCAGTGGAGGCAACCAGTCCCACTGACACATCTGACAGAGGCAACGTAACCTCACAGAAAGCTTCAAGATCATTTCAGGAAAGACAAATGGAAATTTAACAGCAGATGATAAAACTGGATCCAGTTACACCTGCAACGCACCTCAGGCCAGCCCAGCCCTGAGTGTTGATAGACCTCCTGGAGCAAAGAAAATGTGGAGTGCTGAAGTACGTGCAGAGAGCTGTACAGCTGAGCTTTTAAGGCCTTGACAAAGATTTACTGTAGAATGATTTGGAAAGTTTCTATTTATTCTGCTAGAATGGGTGGATAAAAAAAGAGTGTTTTGGTTATTATTGGAAAATGCATCAGAGCTAACCATTATGTATGACTTCATTAGAAGAGTTTAATTACACATAATCATCTTAGTGTAGGCTCACAAAAAACTTTGTGGTTTGCCTTCGCATATGGAGGATACAAAGGGACTTTGGGGATTTCTGTCTCATATGCAAACCTAAGAGAAACAGCAAAGTCATCACTGTTCCTTGAGGAGAGAAGAAGCCACAGTGACATTAAACATTGTCTCACAAACCTGCGTGCTCTGGAGTACCACACCACATAAGGATGAGGTCCAGCCCACTGCAAAGCAAGGATGGATAAGCAAGGCTGGGGAAGATAGTAAAATCCCTTCAAAAGTCATAGTAATATAATAATTTCTAGAAAAAGAATAATATATTTTGAAATTTTATTACTGATTTAACTAGAACTTGGAGCACAAAATTATTCAACTTTTAAAAGAAATATTAAATTGACAAAAATTAGGCACCAATTCAAGTTGACACCAGCCTTGGCACAATCCATGGAACAAAGTATGTTTCAATTGATGGTAACGACATCTTAAACACTTTGTTTATCTTAAATACCTAGATATCTACACTGGAAAGTTTAAACCAAAATTCCCTGTTGTCAAGTCAAGTAAAGTTAAAAGTTACTGCCATCTTCACATTGGGACTTATTTCTCCACATATTTTTTGGATTTTTTCTCCACCCTTTTTTGGATTTTTTGTTTTGTTTTGTTTTGTTTTGTTTTGTTTTGTTTTCATCAGCAGAACACAAAAGTTTAAAAAAGTAGTTTTAAACTTGTGCCTTTGGCCAGATTTGGACTGAGGTTCCATTTTGACTCTTTATCTACAGCAATTTCCTATCTATAGTAAATTTCTCAAGAATGTGCATATTTCTCTTTTCTTTGACTTGTGGGTTTTGTCCAAAGCAAATTTACATCATCCCTTTATATTCTGGATTTTTGTGAAGAGATAATGTGAGGATTTTCTCACACCTTGCATAAATTCATACATAGGACAAAATTCTGCAGCTGTAAATTTCTGTTGTCTTACTCCTCAGTAAGCAAAAGACCTTAACCTGAGAAAAATAATGTGTATGAAAGAAAGAAACTCCCTAGTCACACAGCAGATCTCTAATATTCATTTGTTGAGGATTATTAAAAACTCAGAGAATGTATCTAAAAATTAGAGACTCCATTTACAAAGAAAATCTACTTTGTTTCCTATTTCTGCAATGCTACAGCAATTCAGATAAGAGTATTTCATTAAGCCTTCTGTTTATCAACAATTAGTTTATATTTCTGGTGTCAGGTGCAATTATTAGTACCAGTGTGTTGTGCAGTTTTTAAGTCACAGATAGACAATGTAGCAATTATCTCCTGAATAGAAGTTTTTATATGAAAATTAAAAATGTGCAAGGCAGTAATTTCTTTACCTGTCACATGAGAGTGGGGATAGGCTTAAAGGGAAACAAAAGGCTTGCTGTTGAAGGCCTTGTAGGCTGTTCCTTCCAACACAAAAAGTCCTGGTATCTCTTTCACGCCACCAACTCCCAGTAATCCAAACAGGTTTCAAGAGGCTCAGAACAGAGATCTTCTTTCATAGGAGTGGATTTACTCAGAAGATTTTGCTCTTTATTCCAAGGCATTTCTATTATCTTCGAAAGTCTGCAATGTTTAGCTGAGGGACTCAGTTGAAGAGAATGAATTTTAAATCACAGAAATGAAAAAAACCAACCCCAACCCTCAGACAATTAAGCATTTGGTCTTTAATTCACAGTTCTGTTCAGCTGCTTAAAATGTCACTAGAGTCATATAGAACAGAATTGTGATGTTCTGAATGAAAAAGCAAAAATATCATCATCACTTACATGTCCATTCCCACACTTTTCACTTCAAAATGTAGGGTAATTTGTCTTGGCAAATATATAGTGCTAATGAAAAAAAATTATTTCTTTCCTACATATATTGAACATAGTAATCTGCCTAGGTTAGAGTGACTAGTTGGGAATTTGTCCTAATTTTGAAGAGAAAATCTCAGACACTGATCTAAACATTATGAAAATATTTTATGACCCCTGAAGTGTTTTTCAGTTTTTGGGTAATCAGATTCTTTTCCTTTCCCTCATTCCTCCTTTAAAGTAGTTGAACAGGAAAGACAGACAAAGAAAATGCAAATAAACCCCAAGTAATGGTCATAAGAAGTTTACAAAGTTGGAAATAATAATTTAATTTATAAAATTGCAAGTCTTTTGCAGACAATTTGGATATAGGACAAATAATTAAAAATTACCTTCACAAAGAATCCTGAGTTTTTGAAAACAAATAGAATATTTTTGCAGCTGACAGCAGGAAATCTGGTAATTCAATTTTTGTAGCTAAAATGTTGCAGGGACGAAACTGATATGTGTTTCTGAACGTATATAACCCAAACTTCAACTTACTGCAAGGGAGTTTCAGATCACAATGTACTCCAAAACAAATCTTATTGAAAAAAAAACCCAACAAAACAAAACACCAACAGCAAAACAACAACAACAACATTAAAAAAAAAACCAAAAAAACAAAAAAGAGCAATCTCTAGATAACTATCTTCTCATTTTTTCCTGCTGTGCATTGCTGCCCTGAAGTGAAAGAGAGTGGTGATCTAGTCATGATGGCCACAAGCTGAAGGAAAAAAAAATCTATTTCTTTCTCTTTGAGTTACCTCCTGGATTTTGCTTGATGAAAACCAGAGACATCAGCCTCAGAGTAGAGCAGAGATGCCACCATATTTCACAGGATTACTCCGGATATTTCCAAAAACTGCTGCACTTAAGGCTGGACATTAGATAGAACTTCATTAATGGCTACAAAATGACAGTTTTAGGGAGAACCTTACACTCTCTGAAGTGCCACTGCTGTAGTAGATGCTGACCTACATGAGCCATACCCTTGCAGTCAGCTGCCCTCAGCTACAAACTCTTTGCTCATCAGAAGATGTGAAACATGTCTCAAAAAATAATGGAAATTAAATCTGTAGTTACAGCTTTGTTTGGGGAAAACAAAAATCTTTCTATAACCTTCCTTTGTTCATATGCATATCTCCTCGGTAGGTCTCTAACTCATATAAAGAGAAAAACAGAAAAACTCCACCATGTGACTGCATGAAAAAGAATAATATGTCTTGAGTTGGATACTTGTTAAGTTCTTATTTGTCTGTGTGCTTATACATTGCATTGAAGTGGCACTTTTCAAGGACTTGTTAGGGAGGTGGAAAGTTATTGCTCTCTTCTGTTATATGTTGGGAAATTTTGCTTTGAGGGGAGGCATGTTTATGGTGATGGCTTGACCACAACTACTCAAAACTGCAGCAAGAGGGTGGGAAAAAAATAAAAAAGGAAAACAGCTAATTTAAAAAAATGTTGTATGGTAACCACATCACTGAGTTACAAAACAGGCAATATGATGGGAAAACAGGTTTGAACATACGAGTTGCCCTTTTGCAAAAAGATGATCCTTGTGGGATGAAAAGTTACTAATCTAAACTATATCTTACTATAAAAAAGACTGAGGCTTTAAATAAGCTCTTGTCTTAGTTGTCAATTAAATAATAACCACTAAGTAAACTAGTTGACATGTTTGTTAAATAGCAATTTAATTATAAAACTTGAATCATGGCAATGGCACTTGAAAAGACACTTTGAACTGTGCTAAGAAGTATAGATATTATCCTTCTCACTTACTAATAACACCTCTCTTAGTGAAGGAATTCCTTTTTCTTAAATAATTTTCACATTTGACCTTTTATCCATTTTTGTATGCCCTTGAGAGAAATATATCCAAAGTAGTTTTAACATCTGTATGTTACCAAATTAGTATGAAGTCAAGTACAATTATAGTGGATTACTGGATTTCTAACAGGAGAGATAATAAAGAAAAACAAGATTTTTAAAATTGCTCTTTGTATCTTTCTATGTATATGTGGAAATAGACTTTTTGGTAATATTTCTCTGAACCCTAGAAAAAATTCTTCTGTAGAATGTATAGAGTAATAGAAGTATCACCGCCTTCATATCCATTGTCTTTCTTCTCTACCACATTTTTCTGTCAGTTGTTATTTCTTTCAAGTTTTGTAGCACTATATTAGACTATATGTTGTATTTATTCAATAAAATAATTGGCAACACACTGCTATACATTGCAGTATATAGGCAACATAAAGAAAATTAACAGTATAATGTATTATTTAAATTTTATTCTTATATGGCATAGTTTCAATCTTTTAAATTTTACTTTTATTATAGTTTTTAGTGATAAATAAACAAATAAAATTATTAGAAAGGCAAAAATCCAAACTGATGGTGCTTTTCCTTGAAAGACATTCTGCCAAGGATAGTAAAGTTTGGCTGTATCAAAATCCCAGGGTTTCTACAGTACTACTACAGTACTGTGTGATTCATTCATGTTTGTAGATCAGCATCCAAATCAAAGAAAACATTTCTGCCTGACAAAGGCATCAGTGCAAGAGTTGACTTCAAATCAAGTGCAGACTGTATCCGTAGCAGAGATTCCCACCTTCCTGTCTTTCAATCTTACACCAGCACAACATTTCTACAGTCTAAAACAGAGGGAATTTCATCTTTAAACAAGAGAAAATAAGGGGGATGTAGGGAGGTGTAATTGCCAGCACCAAGAGGCTGCCACAGCCTCAGCTGTCAAAGTCTCTGAGTTTACCCTGTGTCTAAGGGACCTGTGCAGCAGAAGATGGGCCAGACTCTATGTGCAGTGCTTGTTATCTCTGCTCTGAATCCCTCACTCCTCTGTGGTCAGAAACTGCAGCAGGTCCCGTGGCACAGTGTGGCAGTATCTCTGTTGGATTTAGATCAGCCCCAGAAATTGTGTAGGTCACTCAGCTTTGCAGAGCTTTGAAGCATGGATACCATTATTTCCACAAAATAAAGTGAATTCTGATTATTCAGAAGTTATCATGGCTAAAAATAATTTTATTTATTTAACTACTCTGAAGCTTTATAATACTCTCTTAGACATTCCTGATTGAGGAGCTTGTGATTCAGAATAAAGAGTTAGGAAAATAGCTTGAAGATATACAGTTTATTCTTTTCATTCAAAAACCTTTCTCAAAAAAATCTTTCCATTTGACCAAGTTTCATTGAACAGTTTGGGTTGAAAAAGTAGTAAAAGAACAGAAATTTTCCCTTTTTTTAAAAAAAGTTTATTCTTAAAATTTTCACGCAGCATCCAAGAAACAATAACCTGTTCAGTCTTTATTTTATGGAGTGAGTCTGCATATTTCTTTTTTTGAGCAAATTCCCTAGCTACCACAGTAAAAAAGTGTTCTGGCCTGTACTGTTAACCATATCCTATTTAGTTTAAATACAGATTAAGGACTGGAATCTGTATGCTTCATTGAACTTGGCAAATGAAGTATTTGCTTTTAAATCTCCAGACATGAGAATTTTTTCTGCTTTTGTCCACTAAAGTGCCATGACTCTTGGGACAAGTCAGGACACTTCTATTTCTATAGTCAGTGTCTCAGAATAAATTTAGAGTTTTTATATGACAAAAGATACAGTTGGAGTGGCATTTCTCCAAGAATTTTGTCTTTTTTTCCTTCCTCCCCTTCCTCCCTTCCCTCTTCTCCTCTTATATACAATTGTGAAGCAGAAAAATTGAGTTCAATGGATGAGAAAAAGAAATCAGTTAACTGCAAAATCATTTTACACATCTTTAGGTCTGTTTTTCTAATTATGAAATCAAGATTGGAAATGTGTGTTGATGAACATTACACAAACACAAAAACACACATACTTTTCCCAAATCGTGTTGTCTGTTGTCTGTTAAGCTGTGAAAGAAAGATTAAGTAAGCAAGAGGAGATTTTCCCTCTATATCTCTTTATTTGCATAAAATGGGAAATTAAAACATGGTTTTCATTACTGTACACATAATACAGACTGTACACCAGCATCTTTTCCCCACAATGACTGGGTTATGAAAATCAGAAGGGGAAAAAGTAAAGCCAGTATGGCTTCCCCAAGATCCTCATCCTCAAAGCACAGCCTGTCTGAGACTCAAAGAATGGAGGTCTCAGAACACCTTTGATATTCCTGTGTCTTTGAAGTGTTGGGCAGTGACCGAGGGGCCATTCCATATCGATGAGCAATGGCTTTCACCTGACTTGGACTCCAGATAAGCAACTTTCTTCTTTTTCAAAGTTTTCTGAAAATATACTCTTTTCAATGTTTAATGTATAGCTTGAGATGTTGAAAGTCTGTCAAAGAATATTTTTATTTCAGATCTGAATGCTTCTTCTACTATAGATCTCTTATGTAATAAAATAATTTATTCTTTCTCTTTCAATTTTATACCATGTGTTTTTATCACATTTTCTGTTTGTGCTCCGCACTGACAACCTGATTTTGTGTCCCCTATTAATTTGGAATGCACTAAAATGCATATATCCGTGGATAAATATTTCACAAAGTTGTAGTTTTAACTCATAGAAATAGTAAGGACAATTCTTTCCTTCTACTTTACTTCTTAACATAAAACACCTAACAACTGAATGTGTCAGGTCTGAAACTACCTTTTTAGAGTTTGGCTTTGAGATTTTTTTGTCATTTCTTTCTTTACTTCCTAACGCTTAGTCCAACATGAAACTTTGCAGGTAAATGAAAGGTTCTCTTTTATAAATGACAAGTATTTTAACTTTTTTTTTTTTCCCCTAAAGTAACATTATAAATAAAGTATTGTTCAAACACTTAATTGAAAGCGAAAAATAAGATAGACAATAGCTTTTGGAATTCCGTAAAAAGTATAAGCACTTTAAATAGATGTTTTGAACATTCTATCCAGTTTAAAAAATATTATTTGTAGACTTTTTTTAGAATCAGTTTTTCAAATATTAATTATCTTAGCATACTTTAAAGTTAGTTCAATTTATCAATACAGAATTTCTATATAAAAATCTTGCAAATGTGAAATGACTGATTTTCAAAATGATGTTTACTGTAACAAATACAATATGTAAAATATGTATGTAACATTTCAGAATTCTATGAAACTATTCAGGTACACTTTTTTTTTCCTAATAAATTTATTACTAAAAGTAATTTAAAAAATATTAAACTAGTTTTTCTCACTCTTCTGTAATGAAATGATTTAGAGCTCTTTACCAAAAGTAAGGTTTTTTTGAGATGGTAACATCCATAAGAAGTTTTCAGGTGACAGGCAAAGACCTGTTCTTCTGAACAATCCTAAAAAACCTTTTTGACCAGCTCATGATCCAAAGAAAGAGAAGTAGATTTTTGCTTAGAAACTACACACCTATATTACAAGTTTTGTAAATTTTCCCAGCAGAGAAAGAAGTAACAGATGTTTTCAGACGCATCCCTAAGAACTTTGATGCAAAGGAAATCTTCTTTTCCCAGATACATTAGCACACAGTTGCATTCACATAACACATATAGAGTCCAGTGCTTTTTCAATATTTTTTTTATTTTTCAGTTCATTTTTTGCCACCATAATTATGAGCAAAACTATAATTATATTTTAATAGAATATCAAAAATCAAGAAACAAGGGTTAAGATCTATTGGAATGACTCGATGTTAAGTGACATCAAAACTGTGGTGAAAACAAAATGGAAAGTCAAACCTTGGAGAAATAAGGGACTGATTAGATCAGTCAATATATTTAAATATATTTATTTAATCGAAGATAGGAAAGAGCTGAGCTGATTGCATTGGTTAATGTGGTCATCAGAAAAAAATATGAAAAATATATTAATCTATATACGAAAAATATCCTAGTATCATTATCTTATTCCCTAAGAGTAGGGAAATGAAATTCAGAAATGCATATAGGTATGTATGAACATCTATCAAGAATGTTATTACCACTAATTATGTTAGGAAAGGTAGAAGTGAATTCTGTATTTCTTGGCATTTCAACTTTCAATCATAATTCTTTGAAATGAAGATAAACACTACACTTTCACTCTGGCTGAAATTCTACCATTACAAACCCAGCTAATCAACACACATGATTTAAAGTTCCTGACTGGCTAGTGAGTGTTTCCAGTACACATTCCCAGCTTTCTGTCTGGTCTTCCTTCAGAAAGCAAAAGTCATTCCTTTAGACAGCTTTCACTGCAGGTTTTAAAATACTCATTTTCTTCCTCTAAGTGAAAAAAAATTTGTTGCTATATTTTTACCTGTAGCTTTTTGTCTATATGCCAGTAAACTATTCAAGTATAGAAATATCATTGTCTACCTAATTAAAACCTAAAACACAGAACCACGTAGTCAGAAAAAAAAGTAAGAACATTGAATCCAGCCATGAAGCTAGCCAAATTAACCACTAAACAATATACACAAGCACTATACCTAAACACCTTTTAAACACCTCCAAGGGTGGTGACTCCACCATTTCCCTGGAGAATGTCTTCCAGAGCTTGATAACCCTTTTGGTGTAGAAATTTTTCCTAATAAGCAATGTAAATTCTCCCCAGGCACAACTTCAGGCTATTTCCTCTTGTCCTGTCGCTTGTTACCAGGGAGAAAACACTAACACCCATCTCGTTAAGACTTTCTTTCACATAGTTGTAGAGTAATGAGGTGATGTATGTATGTAAATTTATATTTTTAATATGTGCACTTAGAATCTACTCATATGAATATGACATGAATATGAATATAATGAATATTTTTTAAAAAATTAATATTCTTTCCACAAAAGTCTGTTACAAGTCGTTCTGATTCTTTACTAGTTTTGGAACTCTATCGCATGAAAATTTGTAATAACTGGAAAAAAAAACATGGCGTGGATGGATGGCATATGGATGGATGGATTTGGCATGGGTGTAATTTTTATCATTTATACATTCAATGAGAAAGGCATATCTCCAAAAACGCTAATATAATGAAGATGCAGATATGATCTGGTAGCAACCATTTATTACTGCAATACACAAACCCGTAGGTTGGTGGAATGAGTTTTGAAGACAACCAGAAGTCTGACTCTTGTTGAGGCCAATGGACACATGTATCCAGGTATTTGAGGAAATACCTCAGGATTGAATATTCTGTTCAGCTGCCAAGATTTGTCCAATTAAGAAACTAACTACTGACACTGATAAATTCTGTAGTGTTTTTCTAATTTCAAAATATTTTCTGGATATTTATTCTTATTAGAATAACACACAATTAGTAAATTTTTCATTAAAATTTTTAGGCTAATTTTCACAGAAATATAATTATAATTTGGACTATATAATGACTTATTTACAGACCTCTTAAAGAATACCACACAAATAATGTCTGGAACAAATAACTTACAAATAAAGTCTGAGCTGGAAGAAAATTAAAATTCTGATTTACGGCACTCTTCCAAAGCTGTGAAAACTTACTTATTGCAGTCTAAGTAATTAGTTGCAGAAAAAAATGTTGATTTTCAATATGCTATTTTTCATGGGTTTTATTCAATGACGTTTGAGGGTGTCTGAAAATCTGATGTTGTCCTTACCGGGTAGGGGCAAAGTTTACATACTCTAAAGTGAGTGTGACATCCAAGATTGTCATGGGTTTGTAGAAGATAATAAGTCCATTTCTCATGGCTTGGTACATGTCTGAGATCATAAAACTTCCCTGCTCTTGTTTTCAGACCTGTCTGTAACTTATCTACTCTTAGTGCCATCACTAAGCCCGAAAGCAATGTTTGTTAGTTATTTTAAGATTAAAGTCCCACATTTAAATTATTTACTCAACATTTTGAATCTCATTTGGTTACTCAGCCCCAGTGCTTTATGCTTTCATATTGTTAGTATTTCTTAGTTCCCTTTGCTCTTTCCAGTTCCCAGTTCTGCTCCACATTCTCTTTAACATTGTTTGCAAACTTAATTAAACTGTTCTTTATCACTTTCCCCAGACAATTAAAGAGTATGCTAAACAATATGAGGTTTGTTGCATTCTCCTTGCACACTTTATTGCAGATCTCAGGTCTAGGAGCTCATAAAATATAGGTATTGCAACTTTTCTCTTTGTTTGTCTTTGTGTGTTTTGGTTTTCAAGTAAGTGCTTTTATTCACAAGTGAATATGATTAATTATACGGGTAAAGGTTTTTGACAACCTATCAAATAAAATCTGGTGTGAGGAAACAAATTGTTCTACCATTAATTAATTTACAAGTAGGTAAGGGAAAGAATTTGTTTTACCATTACTTAATTCAAAGGAAAGAATTTGTTTTACCATTACTCAAAAACCAATAAATACTCAAAACCAATAATATTTGGGTTGCCATTGCTCAAATATATTACATATCCACAACCCAAGTTTCCTAAGTATGTCTTCTTTTGCACATAACTTCTGAACTATTGAACAGTCTTTATTGGACATATAAGAGCAACTTCTTGCATTGTATATATTCAAAGTCCTCAAACATTCCTAAACAAACTAGAATATGATGGCTTAGAGAGTTGATGATGAATGTTTTCCTCCAGCAGATTTCTCCATGCAATTGTTCATAGTAAGAGCATCAGGAGTCAGAGAATCCTAGAATTAAATGCAGACAAAAAAAAGTATGATGCAAATTCAGCTCCTTCAAGGAGAATGTATATTTAAAATTCCTTTTGTGTAGTATCTAAGATGCCACATTCATCTGTTTGTTCAAATTTTCATTTTTGCAGCAGGAGAAAACAAGTATTAATCACTTTGGCCTTGAAAATTGTTTAGTTCTACTTTGTACAAGAAAAGATGGATCTGAAATTGTGTCTCACTGTGGCACTAGGTGGAGCTATCTCTTTGAAATTAGTCAACTCCGTTGGCAATTCTGCTTCTCTTCTATGTGCATTGTACTACAAATTAACATATAAGGGAGAAAGAAAAAAAAAAGAGAAAAAGAATAAAGATAAAAAAAATCAAGAGATGACATTAAACAAGAAATATAATTATTTAAATCATTATGAAAATGAGTCCAGAATGATTTCAAATTAAAATATTCTTTTAACACACTGAAAGCTTTTTCCACAGTGGTAATTTTTATTAAATACTACTGACAACTTAAAGTCTGAAGAAGCTTTGGTACTCTGAGTAAAATGAGATTAGTTAACAACCAGTTTTTTTTTACAACTACTGCAGTAGCAATACATCATACTGCTATCATTCCTCTGCTCATCATAGGGGTAATGCAACTAGATTGTTTTAGATCATATTTTGACATGTGTGCTTCTATTCTGAAGCTACTGCTCCTTGAAAGCTGACAACTCAGTATCTAACCTCTTCTCCACACACTCAGTGGAAGGTATTTCATTTTCAGAACACTTGATGCGTAAACACATAATCAAAATCTGGTTCCAATTGGAACCAAAATCCGTGAGTATTTTTGGATGGGACTTTTCTTGCAAGAGGTTATGAATGTGTGTTAATCAAAAATAATTAAGAAGAATTCTTTTCTCCACACACTCAGTTGAAGGTATTTCATTTTCAGAACACTTGATGTGTAAACACATAATCAAAATCTGGTTCCAATTGGAACCAAAATCTGTGAGTATTTTTGGATGGGACTTTTCTTGCAAGAGGTTATGAATGTGTGTTAATCAAAAATAATTAAGAAGAACTCTTTTTAATAAGGTTCAAAACAAGTTCTGTGGGTTATGGAGCCTCAGAAGGAATGACTTTTAGTGAGACTCATGCAAAGTTTCAAAAGTTTCCGTGGGATGTTTCAGTTTTACAACATATTGTCAGAAGCATAAGAACAGGAATAAGAAAGCTGGCTAAGAAACAAAAAGTAAGTACTCATAGTAAGATTAGCTTTCCCATGGATTACACAACTCCTTTTTTTTTCTTTTTGGAGCTTCCAAAATAGGATTTCCACAAGCTGTGCCAGATGTCTTTCTCCAGTACCGCATCACCGCTTTTTGAATCCACTAAATAGGAAGACTATTCTTGGCTAACATTGAGTGCTATGGTCTTTTTCAAAACAAAGAGAAAAGATAAGGAAATCTGCAGTTCATTTCTTTACATTCTAGCAGATTTCCAAAGTGTGTGGCTAGACTGTCAAACACTAAGGTGTACCGTGTAGTGAAATGGCCTGATTTTCATGAAAGATGGTTTTTCCTTTCTGAAATGTCTAAATACATGTCCTGTGCATCTATCTTCACCATACTGTGCTATTTTCAAATCAGCACAAATTCCCCATGTCATTAATCCATTTTGCATTGGAAAGCATTTTGTTAAGACTGTATTGCATTTTCCATCTTTGTGGTTACTGCGTAACTAAAATGAAATACTTGAAAGGACTTTTCCATCCACCAGTAACCAGAAAAATTGCACGTGAGCCAGCAATATGCAGTTGCTGCCCAAAAGGGCTATCATACCCCAGGCTGCATGAAAGGAAGCGTGGCCAGCAGGTCGAGGGAGATGATTCTTCTCTTCTCTGCTCTCGTGAGGTGTCACCTGGACAGATACAATACAAGAAAATATGGACCTGTTGGAGCTAGTCCAGAAGAGTGATGATCAGAAGGACTGAGCGTCGCTGCTGTGAAGAAAGACTGAGAGAGCTCAGGTTGTTCAGCTCAGGTTGTTCAGCTCAGGTTGTTCAGCCTGGAGAAGTTTCTGACAACTTATTTGGCCTTTGAATGTGTAAAAGGGGTTTTATACAAGTAAAACGGAAAAAACCTTTCAACCAGGGTCTGTTGCAAGAGGGGGAGGGGCAAACAGTTTTAAACTGAAAGAGTGTAAATTTAGGTTTGATAAAAGGAAGAGATTCTTTACTGTGAGGGTGATGAGACACTAACACATGATGCTCAGAGAAACTGGGGATGCCGCATTACTGGAAATGTTCAGTGTCAGGGATGACAGGGTTGAAATGGATGATCATTAAAGGTCCCTTCCAACCCAAACCATTCTATGATTCTGTTTTTCTGAGTACCTAAGTTTGTAATTTAGTTACAAAGGAAATCCATCGTAGGCAGATGATGAATCTTGGTCCATGCAACAGGATTATTAGACACTTAAACCAGTGCTGCTTGGGAAAGATGAGGGGTGGATCTGAATTAGTGGGCTTGGTGAACATGCCTCAAAAGTCCATTCAATCTGTCTTAATATATTTGCACAGTGTGTTAACTTCTAAAAGCAGAACAAAACAATGTTTAACTTATCTGAACAGCTGAAGATTGACTTTAGCTGAAGATTGTCATAAAACCCAGACCAAGAACAGATGTGTCTTTCTTCAAATCACTGTACTAAAAAATGCGTATCTTTTCTTTAATACAGCTTTTACACAATTCTGACCTCTACAGACAGAAGAAAGCAAACATTAATAGTAATGACAATAACAACGTCAGTAACAGCAGATATTTGTGCCCTGCCTAGTTCATATCTAGCAATTATATATATGCTCTATGCTTTTGAAAAAGCTTAGATTGTAAAATTTTCAATGCTGCTCTTCATAATGCAATGTTCTACCCAATGATTAAGGATTCTAATTTCCTATGCTTCAGAGTAAAACCAAATATGCAAAAATATTTATAAAAGAAAAAACTCCACAGAGTTTGATAGAGCCTGTTTTGAACATTCAAAGTCTTCATTGCTATGGAAATCATGAAGTTATTTCTAGAATACACTATTGCCTCCTCTGGTATATGCTAATATGAGGCAGAGGAAGACTCCATTTTGCTTCCCAATAATTTATGGCTAGTAAAGTTACTTGGAAAAATCAGAATGAATTCTAAGTAAATGCTGAAATTCATGAATAATGAGCAGGGAGAGAGAATTTTAATAACCCAAAGAACAAATCTTAATTTCACAAAAAGTTACCACCTGAGTTCTGTATTTCATATACAGTCTGTTTTATTTGAATAGAAGTTATTAAACAACTTTGTAAACTTAACATCAAAAACTGTTCACATCACTGGCAGTCCTATTGAAAGCATAATGGATGCTACTGACACAGACCTGCATATATAAACTGATTGCATTTATTTGCCTGTGTCTGGGTTGTTAAAGATGATTTGAAACTATGATAAAAACTGATTTTAGGGACTGTTCTATGGGCTTTAGTTTCAGGAGAGATCTTGATTTTTGTCAGCACTTGTTAGCAGATTCTTGGAAGATAGCCTATTGCAAGTTGAAAGGGAAAAAAACGAAAGGCGGTTAGGGAAAGCTCAGATTTACTGGAAATACACAGATGAAAGCAGTATCCTGTTTTGCAAATACACAGTACTTTCTGAGAGCAATGAATAGCTCTCTGAGAAAACATTTTTGAGAGTGTAAAAAGGTTTATTTTTTTATTATTGCTATGACATTAACATAACAAGATTTAAACACTGGAAGTAAGTTAACAGGATTAACATCTAGTTTTAGGTGATTAACAGCCTCTTTGCAGAGCAGTCTTATTTCTGGTATGTGAGAAAAAATGAAACTATAATGAAGTCATGCATGAAACCGTTTCTCCTTGAGGAACTGATTTTTCATTAACCATTTAAATAGTAAGTGATGATTAAAATACAGCACATTTCACTCAAAATTCCCATTATTTGGTTCCATTAGATTTATATTCAGAAATTAAAATAGTTGCAGAGATCAGCATGGTTATGCCAGTGTCTGGCACCAGATAAAAATCTGAGTAGTGGTGAGATTTCTTTGGTTCAAATTCAAAACTGAAATGAATGAGTGCTACTTGCCAAAACTTTGTTACAAGAATCATAAATCAGTCTTGTAGTTAAAGTCTGTTCAGAGTATTTGCTCGGATTTTTGTGTAATCAATATAGATTTACACATGTAAAGTAAAACATCTTATGTGTAAGTAAAATACAAAATGAGAACACTAGATGAAGTAATGTAACTGTTATTAACTTTGCTTGGGATAGAGAGGTACAGCATATATTGAAGGTAGCAAAGGAGAAACAGCATGAAAATAATTAGGACTATTTTAAAATAGGTGATTCTTTCCCTTGTACATTTCTATGAATTTCCTTCCCTGCAGTGCTTATGCCACTTATTTCCTTACAGATCTCTCACAACGCATACCATAGCGATATGAAAGAATTCCCAGTGGTGCACTGAAACTTTTAATTTTGTACTTTCCTTACCAAATTGAATGAAACAGAATTTTAATTTTTTTCTGCATCCAGATCTTAAAAATGTATGTTTTAAAATGTCACCATAATTGTTTCTAGATTATCTGTATCTTTGGGGGTTTTTTTAATAAACTTTTGTCTATACTGTTTTTTTACAATTTAGTGTGAGATCTTGTCCCTTTTATAAAAAAGAATTAATCTGCTAAATATGTCCAAAAGAATGATATCCTATTTTTTTCCTGAGAATTACA
Source organism: Brachypodius melanocephalos (assembly GCA_013398615.1). NCBI lineage: Eukaryota > Metazoa > Chordata > Aves > Passeriformes > Pycnonotidae > Brachypodius > Brachypodius melanocephalos. The sequence continues at coordinate 1,988,471 of VZSR01001477.1, forward strand.
TTTTAATTGTCTTGGATATCTGTAAATGTCTAGAACTATAAATGAAAAGAAGCCAGATAGAGCTGTCAGATACTCACTGTTCCAGCACTTTTAAAAAACTTGTTTTTGCTTTGCTTCCCAGACATTTTTCAAAAGAGCTGTACCAGTACAAAGAGCAGCAATTAGTGGTCTTTTTATCCCAGAACTGAGGATATTGCTTAGTGTCCAGACACCAAACTAGCTTTACAAATCAGAAAATAGATGATTGAAACTGATTGACGTGGTTGAAATATGTGATTTGTGACTGAAGCTAGTCAAACTTTTATAATATCCTTAAAATTTATGTAAATCCATGGTGGAGCAGAAAAAGTGCAGGTTAGGGACCTCCATAACTAACAGGTTTTCAAATAATAATCCAGATGGGTTCATTATAGGCTAGTTAGGCAGTACTTGGAGCAAGTTTCACAGCTGCCATTAGTTATTTCTGTCAATCTACAGGAAGTGTAGGTCCAGGAGATTGAAAAGAAGGGATGGGATGGATGTGCCAAATTTTGGCAGCTCTCCTAAGTTGATAGGTGTCATGCAAGAGATGTCTGCACTGAGTGTGACAACAGTTGATGTCACCTGTGTTTATCTTCTATCACAAAAAGGAAAATTTGTAGACAGCAAGAAATATTTAGAAAGTCCAACCTAGTATTCCTTGTAGCAGTATAATACATAAATTTTTCATTTTATCTCCTGGTTATGCCCAAGATAACTTCTTTTTTTTCAGTATGACATTTTTGTACAAGCACGGAGCATCCTGTATCTATCTTTTCTATCCCTTCACATGTACGAGGACACATACCCTCAGCTGCCTAGTGAGTTAAGTACAAGAAGCCAGCTCTTTTCAATTTTCCTCATCATATTTTCTTGACTTTAAATCATCCTCTGATCACACCTTTGTGTCTTGTATTAACTTAGGATTTTTATTGAACAATAACTTTCCTTAGCTGTTGAATCCATAACTTTCTGTACTGCCCCAAAGGAGGCTTTCCATCACTAGTTCCATCTCCGGTCCAAAACACAGCCCTTTAGAGGACAACTCAGTAACTATATTTTGAACACCATCTAAGTGTGTTTTGAACACTATTTTCCAGTGACTTCCCATTTTTGCAGGCTCCTTATAGTAAGTTCACATTTTTATGATAGCTTCTGAATATTTAACATAGAGCAGACACTAAATATTTACTGGACTCTGTATATTTAAACCAATCCTAAGGCAAATTAGCTTGTCAAAGAATGAAATCAGATTGGTTTGATATGATTTGCTCTTTAAAAGCCATTTTGACTATTTCTTATATGATGACATTCTAGATGTTTGTCCAGAATACATTTATTATTTGTTCTTATATTGTTAGGAAAATACAGGTTTGCAATTCTAATGCTATTCACTATCTTTCAAAGGTAGACAGGTTAGGATAGATTGCAGTTTGAGTTGTACCTAAATAAAACACTGAATTTTGTTGTGGACCTTGGGAGGTACCCAACTTTGGCTTGGAAGTTTTCAGTATCTAAATTTAGGCACTTTTACATGCTCATAAATGCCTTTCTGGAGTCACACGTGATCTAAATTTCTTATCAAAACCCATCTGAATGTTGTTGGAAGTCTGTTGCATTTGTTGCTGGAAAGCATTTCACTTCTCTTTGAGTCTTCACTACTGTCATTAAATCTGTCCTAGAGCTTGCACTCAGATGTCATTAGAGTATGGCACAGCTTTCCACATCTAGTTCTCTTCCATTTCCTGGGTTTTTTTTGACTTAGATCTTAATTTAAAGATGTTGCTCAGGCAAATCCTTTCCACTGTACATGAATATTTAATCCAGTTTGTCAGACATTTAAAACTCAACAGGTGATGAGTCCCTACAAATCTTTCTCTTTTTAGTATCCTAAGAGTTTCCTGTAATGACTCATTCTTATGTAAATATTCACGCTGGAGGTGCTCTAGGTCAAATGTCGTCACTATCCCTCTTGCTTACTGGAGAGAAATGCAGAGATGGCTGTGTAAAAGGAGATTGCTAAATTCAAACAGCCCAGTTCCCCACACTGGAAATGACACTTGCTTTATCTGCACAATTTTTTCATCCAACTGTTTCTGGTTTGTTGTTTTTCTGAAAAAAAATAATTCTGAAAATGTATATGACCATGACAATAGGAAATCAGAAGGAAAGAAGATCAAGAACCCATTTCAGGACAATATATTTTTATGTCTTATGTATTACGAATATTTTATGAAATTCAAAAAGTGCTTGGGTAATCTCTGACCTTCATGGAAGGGCTTTTGCAAAAGCTTGCAAGAGCTTTTTAGCTGCTCGCTGCCTTAAGGCTCTTGAGCTGCGTTGTTTTGTGAGTCCATGGGACCTGATGTGATGCATCTTCAGGTCCTGAGGGACCTGACAGATGAAGTGGCTAAGCCACTATCCATCATATTTGGGAAGTCATGTCAGCCATGTAAAGTTCCTACTGACAGGGAAAAGGGAAACATAACACCGATGTTCACAAAGAATAAAAGAAAGACCCAAGGCCAGTCAGTTTCACCTCTGTACCCAGTAAAATCCTCCTGGAACCTTGGCTAAGGCAAACAGAAAATAAAGAGGTTGTTGGTGACAGCCCACATGGCTCCATTACAGGGAAATTGTACCTAACAAAACTGGTGACCTTTTACAGATAAGGGAAAAGCAACAGATGTCATGTACCTGGACTTGTGCCAAGTATCTGACATTGTCTCAAATGACATCCTTGCCTCTAAGGTGGAGAGACAATGGTTTTGATGTGTGAACACCTTGTGGGTAAAAAATTAATGGATTGTCACACTCAGCTTCTGGCTAGATGTACGAGTGAAGACCAGTGATGAGTAGTGTTCAGCACTAATCAAGGGACATTTGCAGGAAGAAGTAAATTATGTGTATTATTTTGAAGAGAAAAATAACAATTTAATTCCAGGAAGTGGTCCTGCAGGACTACTGTGGCTTTGCAAATGTTAGAGGTACATAAGTCCCAATACCTTCAAAGAGGGGCAGAATAAATTCATGGAAGAAAAACTTCCATGTGAGGACTACAGAATTCATAGAGAGCTGCAAATGACCAGAAGCTCTGAACTGAAAGTGGTCACAGATCACAAAAAAATGTATCACTACCCCTGCTCTGTGCTGATACTTTTTCTGAAAGATTAAGAACTTTGGCTGGCAGGATGGCTATTCATGTCAATGGGAGTTTCCTATTTCTCTTGGCTTTGATACTACTTTGTGTTCAACACTTAATTTTTGGTAGCTGTAGAAACTCTGTCAAACATTTAAATCAGATCTAAGTGCAGGACTAGAATTAGATTTTCATTTTGGGAGCCAGGTAGCAATTTTTTCTCCATTGCATTTGAACTATATCTTAATATATCTGAATAATACCACTTCAATAAAGATCTAAAAACAGGATGGGAGGAAGAAAGTTGTAACTAACAAAATAACTTCATTAAAGAAAGTGTTTAGGTAATGTTCCAGTTAGCCTTACCTTTCAAACACTCACTGTTTCAAATCTGAAGAAAGCAAAAACAACTTTGTTCATTTAAAATCTAAACTCATGCTTGCAGAAATACTTTCTTTGGGGAGCAAAATTTTTTTAATAACTCTTCTTTTTTAGAATTGAAGAGGCAGATATGCAGTATTTCATTCAGCTCCTTACTCTTCCCAGCTTAAGTGACTTTACCTAATGTACTACATGAAGCATAACAGAAAAAAATGTGAGTAGTATTAGGAGTATTCTTAAAGCGACTCACCATTATCTATAATTTAGAGACATTATCAGTTAATAGTTAAAACCTGGCATCTTTGTTGTGATGTATCAATGTTTATAGCCCAGATTTACAGCTGTGACTACCACACCGTAGAAATCAGAGAAAAATATAGTAATTGATTTTCCAAAGGTCACAAAAACTGTCCATTAATGAGCATTTTCAGGATGTAAGCTAAAATATTGAAAAGAAGTATATCCTTGCCTAAAGATAAAGCTTTACTCTTACAATAAGCTCTGGATACAGCTCAAACACTCTGTGGGTTGGTATGTATGTGTTTATAACATCATTTTGGACAGAGTGCAGTTTGTGGCTATCCCTGTGTTTATGTTGAGCTCCAAGCATGCCCATGTGGCTCTGCATCTGCATACAAACCTGTTCTGAAACTTTATTCTTTTCTGCTTGTAACAGCTCAAATTCAGATTTTTATTTCTTACACTGAAAGTGCAAAACTCCTTCTTTTAACATGTAGCATATTCATTAAAAGCTAAAAAAGAAAATAATGTCAAATATTCTTCAATCCAAACCACGTATCAAGTAGGTTCACTCAATGCTCACTGAGAACCCTGGCTTAGAGGAGATATTTCTTCTCAATAATGTCCCGAGCCACTTGTAGCTACTGTAATAAGCAGTATTTTCTACTAGACTGAAGATTCACTATAACCGGTATTACAACGCTTCTTAGAAAAATCTGTCAGATATGTACTGCAGTTTCACACGAGAAACAAACATAGCATGATTTAAGGAAAAGTTTGTATTCATCACTCTCAGTATATGTATTAATGTAAAATTATATTATATTATATTTATAGTGTACTGAGAATATATATTTGATATTTATTTTATTTATTATATTTATTTATATAGTGTCCTGAGAGCATATATTAAATTATATTTATAGTGTACTGAGAACCTTGCTTGAGCAAAGTCCACAGGTTGCTAGTCATGTTAAAAAGCAGGAATGATTTAAATAAATAAGATCAAAAAAAATTGATTGTATAACTTTATATTTGCTTTCATGATTTCATTCTTCACATGCAAGCCATATGCATACAGAATGTTTGGCAAATTCATACTTTCTTTGAGTGCATTTATTTTTCATAGAATGTTAGTATCATAAAAGAGTTTAAGTTTGGAGGGACTTCTCAAGGTCAGCTAGTGCAACCCCCTTGCAATGCACAGGGACATCTTCAGCTATGTCAGGCTACTTAGAGCCACATCCAACCTTAGCTTGGATGTTTTATACCACCTCTTTGTGTGACCTGTTCAAGAGCCTTACCATCACCATTGTAAAAATGTCTTCCTTATATCTTGTCTGAATTTACCCTCTTTCAATTAAAACCATTGTTGCTCTTGTTCTGTTACTGTATGCCCTTGCAAAAAGTCTCTGTTCATGTTTCTTATAGGCTCCCTTCATGTGGAAAGCCACAGTTAGGCCACTACAAAGTCTCTTCTTCAAGCTGAACAATCCCAGTTCTCAGCCTTTCCTCATAGGAGGAGTGCTCCATTCCTCTGAATGTTTTTGTGCCCTCCTCTGGACTCTCTCCACCAGTTCCATGCCCTTCCCGTGCTGGGTCCCCAGAGCTGATGCAGCCCTGCAGGTGGGGTGTGACAGGAGCAGAGCAGAGGGGCAGAATCCCCTCCCTCCTCTGCTGCCCACGCTGCTTTGGATGCAGCCCAGGACACGTTTGGCTCTCTGGGCTGTGAGTGCACACTGCTGGGTCGTGTCCAGCCTCTCATCCACCAGCATCCCCAAGGCCTTCATCACAGAGTTGTTTTTAATCCATTCATTTCTCAGCCTGTAGTGATACTGAGGGTAGCTCTGGCCCAGGAGCAGCACATTATATTTGGCCTCATTAAATCTCATAAGGTTCCCAAAGACCCACTTCTCAAGCAACAATAGTATTATTTAAATGTGTAACTAATATTCAGATATCTAGTAGTAAGAACACCCTTGAAAAGCAAAAATATTATTACTTTTCTGTCATGCATCATAAATCCTACTTCATCTCTATCTTCTTTGGAAGCTGCATGAGAAGTTTGAAAAGAAAAGATGTGGCAAGAGAAAAAATCTTGATTATGATAAAGAAAGTTTCATTGAGTTAAACTTCAGTATGGATACAGTTTATATGGCTTAATAGTTTCTTCCAGGTACACCTGAGATTTATAATATGTTTTATTTAAAGAGCAGAAGTAGTGTGATTCCCTCCTGAGGAACTGTCTCTTAATATTTCTGCTACATTTGTCACATTTCAGGTTTTTGGTGCAATGGGAATATAAAAAGGAGACAGTCATAAACTTGGTTGTAAATTATTGAGTCTTGAACACTAATGAATTCTTGACTTATGCAAGATGTTAGCTGCAGACATACAGGAGTGTAAACATTTTCTAAATAGCAGCCCAGCTCAGTTTTACTGCTTATTGGAGATGATAGCCAAATATTGAAGCTGTCATAGTTCATAATGTCACCCGCCACCCCCTTTCCAAATCTAATATTTTGGAGTAATTTTGTGGTTGCTAAGTCCAATATATGTACTTCTTATTGGCATTGATGGTTTTATTGCAACATTATAATTTTGTCCTCTTTTTTATTTCTCAGTAGCTTGTTTGAGACCAGGATTATTTTTTTATTTGAAGTCACTCATGACAATCTCTTCTATTTAACCTTTTCTCTCTGTGCCAACAGCAGAAGTATGAGAAAAGCTGAACATACCAAAAAAGTAAGCACAGTAATTTGAAAGAAGAGCCTGGGATGAAGTGAGATGATTCAAGAAGCTCACTCAATAATTTTCTTCTGGTCAATTTTCTGGTGATAGTAGGACCCCAATCTTGGTTTGTGCTTAAATGCAGTACAGGAGAAGTAGTAACAATAATACAACAATCATGCTAGCAGTACTTGCCACAGCTTTGTATTTGTTAGTGTACATGTTTTAGGAATCACATATGGAATATATGGAATTCATCTAATGTTATTCCCATAATACCAGCTGATAACCTACAGGCAAATTCAGTTCTGATTAGATTTTGTTGGAGAGAAAATTCATTGAATGCAAATAAAATGCATGCATAGTAAGAATTCAGTCTGATCTCCTGTACAATATAGGCTACAGGGTTTTTTCATCAATTTTTGTTTTGAGTTGGAGCATACCTTCTGAAGAACACACTATCTCAAGGAAAATATTTATAAAATTGGAAAACCTGTCACAAACCATATTAAATTGTTTTAATGCTAATTTATTCTCATATTTATTCCTTGGGTCATGTTTAAAATTATTTGGCTCTGGTTTTCTGTCCTTAGATGCCATAAAATTGTTTGCTGTTGAAGAATACAAAATTTCTGAAAGAGAGATTAGTAAGGAAAAATATAGTTTTATGAGTTCAATTGGGCTATCCATGTAACAGCACAATATCATCATTTTCTTCAGCATTTTCTTACTCCATAAAACATGAGGTAAATATAAGAAGAAAACTTATAGTTCTTCTTACAGATAATATAGAGACTTCAGAAGCAAAGATTCTTTTGTATACTATTTTATTTACTTCAAAGTAGAATAAGTTTTCAGTTAATCCTTGGGGTAACTTAGGTAACCACAATACAATGAATCTTCCACAAATTGATTGGAATATCATGTCATTCCATAAGCATCTTTATTTGAGGGTTTATGTCAAGAATGGAAACTACTGCATCAAAAATATTTTAAGAACTCTGCTGTGAAATCTCTGTATGCTGAATTTTCCTAAAGAAATCAGAAATAAAATACCCATTCCTAGCAACACTGGGTTTTAGAGAAAGCATGATGTGGTAGTTTCAAGAATAGTGTTGACCTATTTCATAACTACTTTAGATTTTATTAAATGTTCTAACAAATGCAGTATCTGCCAAGAGTACTTAATTTAAAATTTATTATGCTAAATATATGTAGTTGTACCAATATGGTTATATTTAGGCACAGATGATTTGATTTAATACCATTTACTTGATGAAATTAAGCAATTCTTTAGTTTATTAAAACTATTCCATTTATACTATTTTCTTTCAGAATGAAGTATTGTATGTCAGTTATTTAACAAAAAAGGAAGTAAAAAAAATCAGATAAGGAAATGTTAGATTTCAGGCTAGAATTCACATGCGTTTAATAGTAATTATCAATAATGAATCACTACTCAAAACTTTCAGAAAAGCTGTATAACAAATTTTAAAAAGATAGTTCTGAGTATTCAGATCTCAGGAATTCAAGTATTAATTCAAATTCTTCAAAGACATCCCGAATGCTTGTTCAGGTCTCAGAACACTGATGTTATGAAGCGTTTTGACAGCAATTTTAATGGATGTAAGAGAAAACTCTATCTGTCAATTTATGACTCATCTCAAACCATATTAACACTGCATTTTAAACTTAAAAATATTAGTTGAACAAGAGAAACCACAAAGCTACAGGAAGAGAAAAGATTAAAGTCCTTATACAAACGGAATACCCATGAACTCATTTTACCCAAGAAATAGACACGGCTACATGCTTTCAAAGACAGCAAAAGCAAAACAACCACCTCCAAAATGGATGAAAAAAAGAAAGATGAGATGGAGGAAATATTAAGTCGTAACTCAAAATCTGGTGATTGAATTGTGTGAGGAAAACTCGCTAGCCAGGCAGCTGAGAGATTTCTTAATGTCACCAAAAGCGCCAGCTCTCCTAACCCAGAATGTCTTCCGGAGCAGTCTCCAATGGCTCGTAGGATGGTGGGAACAGGAGCAAACAGTGGGCCCTGAGGTATGGAATTAATTACCAACAGAATAAACAAACCAAATTAAACCGTGAATTAGTTACCTTCTCGACCATCTGCTGCCATCATTCTTAAACAAGGAATGAATTCAAGAATGAAATACTTGGCAGAAAACCAGCCTGTAGATGCAACAGATGAATATTATGAGTATACCTGTCATTGCTGTAGGACAGGATTTGTCAGGTACTGGTTTGCGTCTTGTTTTATTTATGGCTTTTCCTTTTACTTAAAAAGCAATAAAGAAAAAAATCAACTGTAATTTTACAGATATTAGGTATCAAATTCTTTAAAAATGTAGCAACAAAATATTCCAGCTGCACCACCTATTGTAAGATTAGAATACACGTGCTCATGACTGATATTTAAAGAGGAGACTTCTAGATATTGGTATAATGAAAGCCTGCAGTTACAGGAAATAAATGATTTCAATTATTTTATTTCCCCATTATTTTGAAGCATTGTAACTGATACAGAAACCTGAATACAGTGAAGTCAAAAATAATGGGGATTCAAAAGCTGAAAAATGAGTCCCTACCCAACAGAAACTTACTGTGATGTATAGACCTTTTTCATGGTTTGGAAACTAAAGATCTTGGTTAGCACAGGTTTTGTCTTCTGTTGGTATTGGATCCTCTTCCAGCACTCAGGATCGAGGTTCTATTCAACTTTTGTCCTGTTCTGGATTTTTCCAAAGATTTTTGTATCTACTGTCCTGGTTTCTATGGAAACTCTAAAATATTACACCAAGTTGCTGCAAAAGTCTTTCTTCAAAGCATAATTAGAAACAAAGTAAAAGCCTCTCAAATTTGCTTATTCTTAGCAAGAAAAAGGAAAAAAAAAAGAGTCGAAACTCAATATTATTCATAAAACCCCAGTGAATACTACCAACCATTCTTTTTGATAACTAGTTTTACAAAACTTTATATAACTCTCCTACCCACCAGTCACTCCTCGCTCTCTTATTTCTGCAGTTTGAAAAGGAAAATATCTACTTCATCACCATGACATTATATTCATCATCACATTTGCTATGAAATATTCACTCTTTTTCTGCTGCATTGCACAAATAATGGTAAAGTTATTACTGTATCAGCAACACCAAAATGTAGAGTAAAACTGTTGAAATTACAAAGGTCTACATCCATAATATGATGGCAGAGTTTTATCAGTTCTAGTAAACATTTAAGAATTATCACGAAATTCTCCAAGTGGACCTCACCGTAAAGATAAATATTTTGTCTAAATTGGAAACACCTTATCTTCTATTGTCCTCTTCCTGAAAGACTAAATTTTCAGATCCTTCAGAGCCCATACTGGCTCACATCTTCATTATAAGTCTATGATTTATCACATTTTCATGATATTAATTTTTATTATTATTAAGAGAAGATAATAAGCTTCCTGTGATTATTATTCTTTTGTGAAGAAATATTAGCACCAATTAGATCTGTGATAAATATTAAAATTAATTTTTAAGTGAGAACAATGAAGTAAAAATTTGCAATTTTGCTCATAGTTCAAATTTTGGTTTTGGTACAGTGGAGAACTGTATCCAATGGAGCAAGGAAAACAAAGACTAAATCAAAAGGCATGATATGAAAATACTATGATACTAATGGCTATAGCAAGTTACAAAATAGGTATTGAACAGCGAAGAGTGTAATACTGATCTTCTTTTGATTTCTACGACCGTGAATTGATCATGTCATAAGTAATTTCTGTCACTGTAATGAGTTACCTCACCATTGCTTCTTACTTTTTAAGTGCTGCTGTTTTCTAAAATCTTCTTGCAAAAATCTGAGAAAATATGAGGATACATGCTCTAAAAGAAAGAAAATTCTTGGGAAAAGGAAAAGCAAACTATTCTAGAAACTTTTTTTCCTTTTTTAGAAGTGTGTATAATTAAGATGCTCAGTAACACCATGCATATAGGCCATACTAATAAATACATGATGATATATTGTCTCTATTACTTGGAAATGGTTGCTATATCATGTAGGAGAGTGTTGAGTCATCATGGTGGAACATTCTAGTTAGATTTATATCAGTATACTTCAGCACCATAGTTTCTCCACTGAGACTAAATATTTTAGGAAGGTGGGGAGAGGCATAATAGTAAATTGACATTTTATGGGGGCAAGAAAACTGATATTTAAGAGGAGGAGTTTAGGACACGATTGTCCCTCCTCACCTTTTCCTCACTGCGAGGCTATGGGATGCTTTCTGTGAGAAGCCTCCCCTGTGTCCAATGGAGACGATGACAGCTGACTCCAAGACAGAACCAACAGTGGTCAAGGCCAAGGGATATCTGTCAGTGATACCATTAGTCTCTCTAGGATAACACCTTTCAGAAGGGAGTAGAAATTGCTGGGCAACAGCTGCTGGAAAGCAGAGTGAGGATATGTAAGAGATAACCCTACAGACACCAAGGCCAGGGAAGAAGGAGGGGGAGGAGGTGCTCCTGGTACCAGGGCAGAGATTCCTCTGTGCCTTGTGGTCAGGGCCATGGTGAGGCAGCTGTGACCCTACAGCCCGTGGAGGTCAATGGTGCAGTAGAGGTGCACCTGCAGTCTTCAGATGACCCCACACCAGAGCCAGAGAATACATCCAAAAAAATGCTGTGACCCTGTGAGAAAGCCCACGCCAGAGCAGGATCCTACCAGGCCTTGCAAACCCATGGGCTGTAGAGTCCATACAGGAGCAGGTTGGCTGGTAAGACTTGTAAACCCGTGGGGGACCTTTGCTGGAGCAGTGTGTTTCTGAAGGACTGCAATCTGTGGGAAAGACCTATGCTGGAGCAGCTTGTGAAAAACTGTCTCCCAGAGGAGAGACTCCATGCTGGAACAGGGAAAGAGTATGAAGAGAAAGGTGCAGCTGATGATGTGTGATGAACTGATCTCAACTCCCATTCTCCATCCTCCTGCACCACTGAAGGGGAGGAGGTAGAGAAATTGAGAATGAACTTGAGCCTGGAAAGGAAGGAAGGGTGAGAGGGAGCTGTTTGAAGATTTGGTTTTATTTCTTATTATCCCGTTCAGATTTGATTGGTAATAAACAACATTTATTTCCCTCAACTGAGTCTGTTTTGCGTGTGATGGCAGTGAGTGAGTGATCTCTCTCCCTGTCCTTATCTCGGCCCAAGAGCTTTTGGTTGTATTTTCTCTTCTATTCCCTGCTTAGGAAATGAGGGATATAACAGCTTTAGCGGGCACCTGACATCCAAACAGGGTCAATCTACCACATAGATCAAGTGCATAAGTGGTTGGAAGAACATGTACCGACCTAAGAGATGATGAATGTTACCTCTTTGTGCTAAGATGAGTTAATGAACAAGAAAAAATTGTAATACCATTATGTTATTGCTGTCAGAGTAGGCTGCTATTTTATGGCCACTCTTTTAGAACATTTTTCTTTTGAGAAGCATGTAAATTCCATTTTAATCATGATCATAAATGCATACTCATACATTTATAAACAGTTTTAATTCTATATTTAGATATATACAAAAAGGAAAAAGACAATTTAAAATCTTGATCTCTGGGCACCTCTGAGTTATAGTTTTATCACTTATATAAGCATATATCTGTAGTGAATGTATTTAATTTTCATTACTACTAATTATTTAAAGCTTAGTTATGGGCAAAATGTTTGTAACAGCTGCATTACTTTTAAGTATTTTAAGAGACAAAAGTTTTCTTATTTCCACTGAGACTGTAATGTTATTACTGAGAAAAACTTAAATTGCAAAATACATTGCATGCAAATGTTGGATGAACTTGTGATGTTTCTTAGAATTTATATGTTCTGTTAAGAAACTATTGAACTTGAACTTGATAATTCTCCCAGATAAATCGAGAGAAACAATATGACTGAAAAGCATTCATTTTTTTAAATAAATCTAAAATAATTCTTTTGTGTCAAAGCAGTTTTTGTTTCAAGTATCAGCGTACTGGTCCTGCTGTACTATTTATCGCTCAACAATCATTATTTCACTCACATACATTTCTAAGAGACTAGAAAAATCTATTCTTGTTTATACCATAATTGCCTTCTTGTAATTGAACAGCTTTACCTCATTATGTGAATGTTACATAAGCATAAAATCTTTGCTCACAGTATACAGAGAATGTTTAGATAAAAGAGAGCAATTTAGTACTAACTAAAGAAAATCGGCAGATATGCAAGTGTTTCTTTCCATGCGCCTTTGTTTGCTGATGGTGGGTGGCACATGGATTTACTTCCTAAGTTTAATCTTTCAGATGTTGTGACTTATGGGTTGTATTTTATCTTTGTTGCATTTGTTCTTTTTATTTTTCAAAGGTAATTTTATATACCTACATGTTTTACAATCCAGGTTATTAAATATATTATAACATGAAAATGCAGAAAAGTGAAAATTTGAGCTAATTCACAAAATTGCAGAGAAGAACTGGGGAAGAAGAAGTACTCAAACAGAGAAGTACTGAAATTTCGATGTAGACACGTAGCCAGGGAAACAGTCAGAAAAGATAAACCCACATTAAGGTGATAACTTTGTTCTGTGAGATGAAACCAGAGTGAAAAATAGAAATCCCTTTCAGCAAAGTGAACTCAAGATAAACTTCATTCCACCAAAAAGACCAGTACAACATATGTTTTCAATGGGTTCTTTTTAGAACTCTTTTGTAGAAATAGAATTGTTAAAGTTCCATGGAAAATTATGCTTTTACAGACTGACTGTTTACTTGGGAACTATGCATTAGCAAACTCTCCAGAAGATGACAAATATACCCAAATGAGTAGGAGAAAAACTAGACGTGGATATATACTTATTCAGAACGCTAAATCTACTGTCAACAAATGTATTTCAACATTATCACTGGAAAAGTATTGTCACTGAGAAAACAAAAACTCTTCAGAGTTTAGTTACATGCTATTTTTAGCAGCCAGTTCATATTTTTACAAGGACTCATCAAGTACTCACTTGCCAGTAAGTCATGTAACACTTCAGGACTGAATGAACAGTATTGAACAGTATTGACTGAATGAACATATATGTTGCGACATACAAGCAGGCCTTCATTTCCAAAATCCTGTTTTAATACCTTTCTGAGAACACCTTATTTGCCTCATTTTTGATCCTCAGAACACAGGCTGCAGTGATCCTGTCTGGCAGAACCCTGTGCATGGAGGAGTGAGCGATCTGGAGCACAGGACAACCTGAGCCACAGCCGGCAGTGCCGTGCTGGATGGATAGTGCGCAGCTCTGTGCCATGGGACAAGATCAACCAGCTCACCCAAAAGGACTGCCCTCAGGCAGCTTCAGCATTGGTGATTATGACTCTGCTTGACCTTGTCTTTATGCAGAAGTGCATCAAGGACTTCTTATGGGGACATCTATTATATTTGACTGTATAGATTTGTTTCCTCATGAGAAAATAGTTTGAAAGAGCAAAAAGAGAGAATATCTGCTCTGAAGAGGGTCTACATGGCTTGTTGCTCCTTGGTCAGAGTCCTATTTCATGCTACACTACTTGGGGCCCCCAGCTCTAAGGGGAAACACGACTATCCATGCTATTCTCCCAGCATTAAATTTAATGAAAAGCCTATTAAATAAGACTTTAGATGGTATAAGTACCTTTTTTGTTACACAGATCACAATGGATCAGTACCTGCTGGGGAAAAACAGGCCCACCTTGACTTTTTCCCTTATAATGTTTCAAAATAGAAGTGCCTGTAGGCTGTCCTTTTTCTTTTCCAGCAAAATTTTGAAAGACCAGGGTCAGTGGAAGATTTTTCTGATTCAGAGTCCAGGTGAGCAATCTTGGGCTTATTTGGTTTGTAATGATGTCCTGGCAAAGCAGAACTATTCTTATGCCAGCAATAAAGATGATTGTTTTTAATAAAATTTCCAACTAACTGTTTTTTTCTCTTTATAAAACATTTACAAAGTCAAAGCTGAACCTGTGTTTGGCATGGATTATATTCACAAAATAGATAACTGGATAGTTTTATCTCACATTTGTTAATTAAGCCTTGTTCCAGGCCTACTTAAAACTGTAATAACCACCTGTTAAAAAGTGCTTGTATAGACTGATAAACAAACCACAAGGGCTAGGTTTCAACCCACCAAATTCCTGGAATCCAACTGATACTGCTAATTTAAAAGTTTTGCCAATTTTGACTCCCTTTATAATCAGTGGAGAGAGAACTGAGAGAAAAAGACATCTCTTCAGAGGAAAAAACACAGCTTAGGTGGAACAAAAGGTTAGTAAGACTGAGAGTTACATTGACACCAAGGATGTAAACTAGTATGAACGGGAAGCTTTCCCTAGAGTACCATAAGTGCTCATGGAATTGGGTACCTACAGGTAAAAACTGTAATGAGATGAAGTGTGTCAGGAGTCCATTGGCTAAACTTGTTGCTGTGAAACAAGTGGGAGAACCAGTATTTAAAGGACTCTGAAGAAGTGAAGAGGCCAGAGATGTCTTCAATAGAGAATCCAGTCCCACATCTCCACCATTTTGGATAGTGTCTTAACTTATCAGCTGTCAGATGTGTAAGGATTGTATATCCAACCACAATTTATAAAGTAGTTCCATTACATATTACTTTCCTTGTTTCACGTACCAAAATAGAATGGAACGGAAGAAGAGAAACATGTGAATGGGTGGGTAGGTGGATTATTTTAGTGAAGAAAGAACTGCATTTAGGAACCTGTTCTAAAAACTTGCTTATAAAAATTGATAGATTGAAACGGAGAGTTTGAAATCCTGTCCTTACTGATATTCTCCTGATAAATGAGAGTTTAAGCATTCTCAGGCACTACCAAACATTTTTAGCAGCTTTGGTGATTAATTTAGGTATCAGCTTGTCTTTCTGAAGGTAAAAATAGTCCTTAATGTAAAATCAAAGTTACTACTTTAGGATTTTCTAGAGGTTGAGTGACATATATTTACTCAACAAAGGTTTTGGAAATCATGGAACTTTTGGATGAGTAGGAGATACTACATAAACTGAAGTCAAACCAGAAATCCAAGTAAAGCATGAAATTGATCCCATTTATTCTCAAGCCTACTAATCTGCATAAATGAACTCACAGTCTCTAGAAAAGTTAATGTTAAATATCAAGGGATAGAACCACAGTTACTGTTTGGTGGATTCATCCTGAAGTTTTTAGTATATATGCACATCACTCTCTTATACAGAACAGACTCTTTGGATGAAATTTCCTATTCCCAAAAGGATGTGAAAATTATTTTCTCCCCAGCTGAATGAACACTGTGCCTCAGCTGTTAACATCTGCAGGGAACAAGAGACGAAAAACCGTGTATGCTGCACGTTGCATTTCACACCAATGATTTTAGTCATGTCTTTGCATTTAATGTTCTCTTTCCATACACGCAACTGATATTTAAACATTTCAAATTAAATATGCACAAGATTGTTAATTTTTTTTCTTTTGTGAAAAGTTTAGCAAATGGAATTTTTTGCTACAAATATTTATCCAGGGAACTGTCATCAGAAGAAAATTTATTCTGTTTTTGTTCCCACTAACACGTCTCGTTTCCCAGACCATAATCATTAGGAAGCTAGTACAACATACGTGACAATTGTGCCTGACTGGTCCATCTCTAAGATGAAATTTGTCTGTATAATGGTGTGGTAAATGCTCCTGAATTAGACACATGCAGAAATTGTAGTGCTCAAGCCATTCATGAACAGGAAAAGGCTAATCATTTTAACTGAAATATTCCTACAGCTGAAGACGTAATTTAATTTTCAGGTTGCTATTTAATTACTGTTATAAACAATTAAGGAAATTTGTCTGAAGGATTCCATGTGTAAGTCTATTATAGTTGATAAAAAGCATTGCATGTATAGCTGACTTTTCAAAGGTATCAGGAACCTGAAATTTCACTAGAGTGAGTGGTAGACCCTGGGTTAATTCAGTTTTAGTCAGTGTAAACAGCTTTACAGCTGCTATGTTGAGGTTAAAAACCTTTTGTTTTCCAGATAAATTTTAGCTTTGTTAAGGGTCCTGTCACGTTTGACTTTTAATTTGACTTCAGAAATTTCCAATGGAAAAAGAGTGATGAATATATTGATTAATAAAGTACCCTTATTTCTTTGGAGGTGGAAGAAATTTTATGGAAAAATGAGTCTGAGATGGCTCAGCAAAACCATTAATTGCATCAATTGTATCCTTTGTCCGGATATGTTGTTACTAATGTGTTTGTTTAGCAGATAATAAAGCAAGACTTTTTAATACTGATACCTAGAGATGATCCCTGCTCCATATTATGTCCAATATTTTGCTGGACTTTCATGCAGTGGATTCGATAACAGGACAAGAATTTTCAGATAGAAGCACAATATACTTAATCCATACAGTTTACCTTATCCTGTCAATTCAGAATTATTTTTGTGGAAGGCACACCTCGACTTCAATGTAAGCAATTTTTCAGTGCATTCTGAGACTGTATAAAGGAAAACTTTGATGTACATAAAAAGGGAGGAAAATACTTGCTTCAAGAAGTTACTTCTGAACAGGAAAACATGTCAGGAGGTCTTGTCTCCAGTCAGAGGCTTTGTCATAATTATTTTTAAGGGAATATCTAGCTATTTCTGATGCCACTAAATCTCAAAATTGTTTTCTATTAACCTCAAAGGATAAGGACAAATCTCAGCAGAAAAGCAGAATTGCAGCTGAGGTTATTGACATTTTCACACACAGTGCTTGTGAGGGGCTTAGTACAGCTGCACAAATACCTGATGTCCGAAATATCTGAGAACTGAGTGTGGCAGTGCATTCCGGCTTATTTTTTATGACACCATGGATATATGCAACAAATTACTCATAGAAATGCAGCATTCTAATTTTTTTACCCTTTTTGTCTTAAAAATGTTTTCCTTGCTTGCTGTCCATCATGGGTGATCTAGGCTTATACGTTAGGTCGCTGTAACATTTCTGTCAGTAGCCAAAGATGATCAAATGCAAATTGTTTTGGACTTTCGTCTTTACAAGCTTGCTCTTTATCGATGTCTGCTAGAAATTGCTTTAAACTGTTCTGCTGAGCCATTCTTCCTATCAAGTAAACACCTGAAAGAGTATACTTAAAATAGTCAATAAAAGCAACTGACTTTTTTGCCTGTCTTTAAATGTAATGCTTAGCTCTTCTTTTGAAAAGACATAGCTTTAATTACTTAACTTTTTAAATTATATTTGCTATTAGGACGCACTTAAGTAATTTCCTCTCAAAATCTGTTATTTATCATGTGAAAAAACAAAGGAAAGTTAATTTCTGGTCTTCATATACAAGTGATCTCAAGTCAGATTTTCTATCCAATTGTAGGTATCTAACTCTATATTCTATAAATGAATAAATAAAGTGTGGTGAACATACATTAACAGACATGCCAAATATCTGTATGGCGTGCCAAATATTGAAGTGTTTAGCTCACTGGATTAGGACTTGAAAATCAAAGCATTTTTAACTTGAATACCCTAGTCACTGACAAAAAGTTAGTGTCCTATCATTTAAAAGGAAACAGCGTTACAATGAGAAGACTTCCTCGTTGAGATAAATTGAATTTTTCAGATACATTTTTTATTCATACCTACTTTTAATAAAAACGTTATATTTCATTTTAATAGGAAAAAAAATCTAAAGCATCCTAATTCCCTTGTGGCACCTTAACCACTAGTGAATGACTACTACATGCTTTCTTATATTTTACTATTGGATAGTCAATCATCCAGCAGCTTGAAGTAGGTCTCTAGGATCACTCTAATATCTTAATATTACAGAAATCCAGAAATTAACTTAAGTTGAACTTTAATGTCCAGAGAAATAACTTGACCAGATCAGAAAATAGAGTGGATATGATAGCTTAATTCCAGTGATTTGATGTCATACACCCAAGTCTAAATCCTTATCAGCTTCATAAACAGTTGAGATACTTCAGATCTAACCATGGAAGAGGGGGTAGGGCATCCTATTGGGGAGAAGAAACTAGGATGATTTTTCTTTGTATATTCTCTGTGACCCACCTAGGGAACAGGGGGAGTGACAAGCATGGAGTCGTTAGAACCTGATTTGGCTTCTTTCTGGAATTAAATTTCTAAAGAAACTTGAACAGCCCTTACACTGGAATGACAGGAAGGAAAGGTTAGGCCTCTGTCTCCTTGCTGAGTACCTTCTCCCTGGGTCTTTTCTGGTGCAGTACTAAACACCTGCTCACAGCTTGCCTCTGAGAAAGTGTCTTGTTCCATTAAAGGCACTTTTCCAGAGCAGAATCTGATGGAAGAACACTTCAGCTGCAACATAAAAGCTACAAATGGCTATTTCAGAAGTTTGGATCTAACTTAAACCTTACTCAGTTCCACGAGTAGGTAGGAAATAATTTACGTTTGCAAGGTAGCTTTTTCTTCAGATTTGGGTGTTGTATACCAACATACCATTTTCCTATCTGTCAACTCTTTAAAATTTCGTGTAGAAGCATAACTAGAAAAGAAAGTGGTTCTATTTTCCTTACAATTAACTATAATCAGAAGTTTAAAAAATGTGTGAGTGAACTAGTCTTAGACTGCAGATTTCTACATGAGTTACTTCAAAACCTTCAAGTCTGGTATACAATGATGTATAGATTACAAATTATTGAATTAGATTTAGAATAAATCAATATTGAATTCCTTATCTATTTAAATATATAAAAATCCCTGAATTAACAACTTAAATTATTAAATGTGTAGGAAGTATTTGGTAGAAAATTATTCAGACCTGATAACACTGAAACAATGATAAATGAATATTGAAAGTCAAAAGTAACCAGAACAGAGAAGAAGGTTAATTTCAGGCAAGAGACATCACTGCAACTGAAGTCGCTCTACAGCTGAGAACCCACATAAAGCATAATTGGAAATTTCATTAATATTATTTAGCTCTTTAACTAAATTTCAGCTAAGATGTAATACTTACATAACTCAAACCAACCAAATTTTAGGCATCCTGAAGTTATTATATCAAAAGAAGTAATTTATTTCAAACCAGAAAGTACTTTTAATATATATTTACTTTTTTTTTTTTCATTTAAATTATTTGATTTACAGTACTATTACCCCAGAGAACAGTTGCAAAGATGAATGCTGCACTGAAGATTACAATGGCTAGCCACATAACTGAGTTTTGCCGTTGGACACAACAACTGTAAAATTACAACCCTAGATTCTGAAAGCCTCAAAGCAGTGTCCATGTGAGTACCCACTAATGTGCATGTTAACTACACACATTTCAGTTCTTCAACACTGTACAGATGTCATAGAATCACAGAATGGAAGAATCGTTTAGGATGGAAAAGATCTCCAAGACCATTGATTCCAACCTTTGACAAAACACCACCAATAATGACTGGACTATAGCATAAGGTGTCATGTCCTGGTGTTTCTTGAACACATCCAGTGATGGTGATTCCACCACCTCCCTGGGCACTCCATTCAAATATTTAACAGTCCTTTCCAAGAAGAATTCTCCTTATGACCAATATGACCCTCTTCTGCTGCAGTTTGCTCTTGTCTTGTTGTTTGTTTCCTGGGAGAAGAGACCAACACCCACTTTTCAGGTACTTGTAGAGGGTGAAAATGTCAGCCTGAGCCTCTTTTTCTCTGGGATAAAGAAGCCCAGCTCCCTCAGCTGCTCCTCACCAGCCCCATTGCCCTTCTTTGGACAGTCCAGCCCCTCAATATCTTTTTGTAATGAGGGGCCCAGAACTGGACATAGAACTTGAGTTGTGGCCTCCCTTGTGCTGAGCACAAGGACACAATGACTTCCCTGGTCCAGCTGACCACAGTATTTCTGACACAGGCCAGGATGCCATTGCCCTTCTTGGCCACCTGGGCACGTGTTGGATCGTGTTTATCTGGCTGTTAACCAACCCCTCCAGGTCCATTTCTGCTAAGACACTTCCCAGACACTCTTCCCTCAGCTATTAGTGCGGCAGGGGGTTGTTGTGACCAATGCGTAGGACTCAATTTTTGGCCTTGCTGAACCTCATACAATGTTGATCCAGCCTGTCCCGGTCCCTCTGCAGAACTTTCCTACCCTCAACACTTCCAGCCAACTAAATGTCATCTGCAAACTTCCCGAGGGTGCAATTGGTCCCTTCTTCATGCCATCAACCCCTCTTCATCCATAAAGACATTAAACAGGACTGGGCCTGTTACTGAGCCATGGGGAGCACCACCAGTGACTGGCCACCAACTGTATGTGTGCCACTATTCACCATCAGTCTCCAGGTCCTGTCCATCCAGATAGTTTGAACACAATGAAGAGTGCACCTGTCCAAGCCATGGACTGCTGGCTTTTCTAGGAAAATGGAATATAAGTTGTTTCAGAACATGACTTATAAAGCAATTTTGACCAGGACTCTGCTGCAATTTTGTACGAACTTATAATTTATAATTTTTCCCTTTTGTGGTCTTTGTGAGTGTGATAAAATTCTCTAAGTAAATGCAATGTGGTAGCTGTTGAAATGTTGCATTTTAGCATGTCAATTAATATTCATTTAACAAGATAACCTAATCTTGAATCTTAACGGATACCATTAAGGAATATCATTACTTGAAAGCTACAGAGAAAAAAAACAAACTTTAAGCTTTAAAATTATGTGTAAAAATAGAGAATGCTAATGGTTTAAGGTCTAATTCTCAGTGCTTAAGAATAGAAGATATTAAAGTAATTTGTGGACTTTAATCATATTTGTTTGCTCACTGATGTTATAACAAAGATTGCACTGATAACAGGCTAACACTGAACAGATTTTTTATAAGAAAATTATTTTTCCCCTAGAAAGTTTAAATATAATATTTAATACTTTATATTTATTGCCCTTCTAAAGTACATATGAATAAAACAATTAATGTGAAAAATTCAATTTATCTCAATGAGGAAGACTCACCACTGTAAAGCTGTCTTCTTTTTGCACGATAGGACACTAACTTTTTGTCAGTCACTAGGATATGTCTGCTGAACATGTATCAGAGATTTCTCAGAGGACCTTCATAGTCGTGTAAAGATTTGGCTACGTCTCCATCCTAATAGAAGAGCATGTGCTAGCTTTCAGGATGACCACCAAAAATCAGAATGAGAAAGTATGAAACATTTTTCAGGTACTTAACTTTCTTAACATCATATTAACATTCTTAGTTTTTCTCTTGCTCTCTTTTTAAAAAAAAAAAAAAATCTTAGGAGTAAATAACTGCTGCTGCTAAAAATTCTTGCAAAAATACAAGTCCAAATAAATTTAGCAAATCTTTAGAAAAATAAAAATAGAGTCTTAAAATAGAAAATATATGGCAGTTTATTCTTTTAATGTCTTTCCCAGTATCACCTACAGTAATGTAAAGGCAAAGTGTGGGCAGTTTAGCAAGCTTTCCTCTTACCCTCATTTTATTTTTTGATTCTTCTATAAAATCTCTTATCATGAAGTAGACAAACACTACTACTTGTTAGGCTCAAAATTTCCTTTAAATCTGGAGATTGGCACATTCATGTTACTTAAATAATTGTGCAGTTTTGACAAGCAGTTTAAAATGCACGTCAATCAAACAACGAGACTTTTTTTTTCTCAGCTACTTCCACTGTGGACATATGGCATGGGAAAAAAATGGGGTACTTGTCATAAGGCTGCACCTACTGGTGTTATCTCCTAAGTAACAGAGCCATAGAACATAGCTTTCAAAATACTGTGAACTTTCCTTGTTTCCTTCTTTGGACTTGATGATCAGCCAGCTGTCACGCTGTATATTTTACTTAGATTAATTTATACCTAAAATTTGGGTAATAATGTACTAAAGAGAAGGCCTTGATTTCATTAAAAAGAAAGAAGCTTTGCCTGTAAATTCAGCAGACTAACTGAAAACTTTATGTTTAATGTTTTGTGAATATCAACTGTGCATCAGAACACAACCGTGGTGTACCTCTACTGAGAGCACAGTAATAAAAGACTTTCCTAAAAAGCTTATAATCTAAGGCTGTCCATTATACAAGTGACTTTCCAAAAAGAAGTCAATTTTAACCAACACGAAACCTCTCATACATATACCTGGGTTTGCAATGATCTCTATAGAACTGAACAAGAACAACAAAATACAAGAGACTACGCAGCACTAGTATGTATTGGGGACTAAACTCGTTTTGTCAGAAATAAATTTTAATTGATTTAATAGTTCATTCCTATTTCTAGGACAACTCAGACTTGCTGTGACTGAAAGAAACACAGGATTTTCAGAAGGGCAGGTGTTAGCACTTACCCTTTGGAAGCAGTCAATACATGTTTTTCATTGAGAGAAGAAAGAAAAAGACCAAGAGGAGTCTTAAGGGATGTTTTTCTTTGGCTTCAGAACTGTTGTCAGGACTGAGGATATAAAGAGGTAGTCAGAGTTCTGTGGCTATTGTGAGATACATACATACATCTTTGGCCTATTCTTGCAAGGCCCTTAACTTGTAAGTGCAACTTGGTCTAGTTATAATTTCGTTTTCATTTATATTGGAAGGTCGGGAGGACAACGCACTACCTAGCTCAGGGATACATGAAAAGAAAGCTGTTTTTCTCCATATTTTTCATTTTGGTGCCAAATTCAGCTAAACCAGAACAGATATTTTACCTAATTAGATATATTTAAAGAAATGGTTTTCTTTATTAAAGGCTTTAGAGCTAAGCACATAATTAGAGTATGCTGTAACTAAGCTCCTGTGAATTATAGATCATTATTTAAAACAACAGTTTGCCTATAGCTAAGAGAACTAAGAGTATTAATTTCTATATATTTACCTGCTTACTTTTGTGTTTTTGTTCTACAGTCAAGTCAGGGTTTATTTTCATGTGTAGAGATTTATGTAGAGAGTGAGAAAATGAAGAACTTTATTATTTAATTTAATTGGATTGTAATCAGCGTTGTCTGTCTGAAGGGCCAGATTCTCAGTTGAACAAATTGAACACATAATGAATGGATGTCCTTTGACACCAGATAATATTTTGGGTGCTAGGAAATTCTTAGGTTAGCTCAATTCTATCTTATGTATCATGGGTTATGAGCAACTGCAACATTATTTTCTGATATTAAATTACTGATTACAGCAGAGGCACAAAAGAAAGGACTCTGTCATGTGATCTTGAAGTAAAAGTCCTAGGTAACATTAAAAAAAGAGAGAAAATATAAGTAACATTTAATGTAAAACACCCATTTCAAACTTAATATGGAAAGATTCCTGGAAACATGGGTCTGATACAAGGTCTTCTGAGGTAGTCTAACATCAGACTATGAAGTCAAATTTACCCTGCACTTCCTCTCTGGTTCAGTATATCCTTCATTCTTATCTGCCTAGAGACTTGCTCAAAAGGGACATGCAGATTTCTTACACTTCAATAGACCATTGTCTGAGTAGGACACGAAGATTGAAGGTGGAGTGCATTTGGGGGCTTTTAGGGAAAGGATGGGACTGAATCTGGGAGTCCAACGCGCTCAGTGGGTGCACTAAGTAGTGTGTCATGCTGCGTGAGAAACTAGGGAAAAGCTTCTCTTTGTCTGTGGTCTAAAACTGACCTACTTTAGAATTGTGTGTGAACAGCGTGGTCCTGCCGTGCTCCATGGCCTCTGGAAATGTTTAATGGATTGAGCTTTTGGGGTGATTCAGACTTCACTCCTCCAAGTTTCTCAATCTAACCTGAGCTCAGACATGATCTAAGTGCTGAGCTGCTTAAGCTTGCCAAGCATAGGACAGTTCTGGGCACGTGCAGTGACTTAATAAGTACTGAAGAGATTTAACATCAAATGTTATAGGGCTTATAGAGATTAGGTGTCTCCAGCTCAGAAGGTGAGTCAGGACCTTGCAATTACAGTTTTCCCTCTGCAGCCTAAGCTTTATTCTAGTACCTCAGTCTTGTACTTTAATCTGCCTTGAATGCCCTCTGTATCTGAAATAAAACAAACAAAATCTATCACTATGTATTAGAGGGTTCTTTATTTTCTGGTAGTTAACTGCAGAATCATATTTCTTTAGAGAATAAACCTTAGAAACACATGAAATGCTCATCCATGATCAAAACCCCATAAATCACATTTCTGTACTTAAGACCCTTTTGATCTAGGAAACAAATATGTATCCATTGCATTTAAGTAGGGAAAAGTCTGAGATAAGATCAGTGTTACAGTACCTTTGAAAACCTGTGTTCCTGTTGCTAGAACAAAGCTTACACAGACGGTGTATTTTTCTCAGCACATAATCTAGTTCCTAAATTGTCCTGGATCAACAACATGTTGATTAAATTGATTGCATCACATGGGCAATTCATGAATAACATTCTTTAAACTACATACATTTGTATCCAGTAACACTTGTGATTTTTACAGTTAATGTTATAATATTTAAAACTTGCTAACTCTTCTTTGAATCTTTTTGTCACAGTGATAGTTATCTTAGGATCATTCATATAAGCTTTATTCCCATCCACCCACTGGGAAGGGAATATAAAGAGCTGTGAAATCAAAAGGATCGGAAGATAGATAAAAGAACATTTTCTTTAAAAAATATATTTATTTTTGTCTCTTTTTATTTTTTTTTAAAGATCTTTATCACAGTCCTCAAGCCACAGGCTATTGAAATTTCAAGTGCAAAAATTCACCTGGTGCTGAATAATCACATACAACTTTTGTTTGATCTCTTCGGTGTAAAGCTTTTAAGTCAGGCAGCTGAGATCATTGCCTATTGTGCTGACCAATACAGTATCCTTGTACTTCCCTGCAAGTCTGCATTCATCTGTTGCCTCTGCTCTTGCCTTATATTCAATTCAAAACTTTTTTCAGGCAGTGACTGCGTCATGTGCTTTTAATATATACACATATCTATCTATCTATCTATATATCTGTCTGAACTGAATTCTTAAGTAACACTTAATGTCAATCAGTAGTTATGTAAAATCGTGTATATTTATTTAATGGACTTTTTGCAAAAATACATATGTATACATATCTCATGTTTCTATTATGGTATTTCAAAATGATGGCTCTGTATTTGAAGGTAATTCCAATTATTTAATATTTTAAATACAATAAGCTATTTTAACATTCAGCTTTGTGAGAGTTTGAAGAAAAGGGGTTTATTTTGCCTAAGAAACTCTCAAAATTGAGACATTCAAAATCAGAAATACTTTCAGTACTATGGGATTCTGAAAAGTGAGTACAATTCAGAAAAACAAAGAATCCAATATTTAGTAATTTCTCTTTCTTATATAAGGTATCATAGGACTATTTTTCTTCAACATATGCCTCATGCCCTTCATTCTGACTCTTTCAGAGGTCATGTAGTCACTTATCCAGTACAATCTATGTGTTAGAGAAATGCTTCTCCTTGTTTCTGGAGAAAGAAAATATATAGTTAGATCCTAAAAAAACACTGCAAATATATCCAAATGTTAATTGTGGCAGATCAGATTAGAACATGCCAAGTGTTACTGTGTTTGTAAAATGAGCCTAATCTTCTAGATAAAGCAAATTATTAATTTATATCCTACAAAAGGCTGAGAAGAATCTCTTTTGCTCAAATAATCTGCTATTCAGGGATTTCTCATCAGGTTATGAACACTCCACCAAATACATCTGGAATTTAGTATCCCAAAGGTTAATTATACCTGCAAAAAAACCCCAACACCAAAGTATTTACATAATGTCTGCAGAAATTCTAACTCATTCATTCTATGTACATGCCTCTATATCTGCATTAAATGGAATTACAGCCAACAAAATCTCTTCTGAGCAACTTGCTTTCGTTAGAATAATTAGCAATATAAATATTCCAGCATTCACTTTATTGTTACACTAAAGACTCTACTGGGATACATAAAGACACTAAAGGTAAAGTGGATAAGTCAATTTACTGTAATTTTCTCTTTCACATGTTGTATATTAGCTCTTTAAAAGGCTGTGGGTTTACAATCTGCGTGAAGACTTATACCTGCGATCTGAATGTGAGATGTAAACTCAAACTGAGAATAAGGGGAAGCTGACTTGTGTTGATGCAAAACATTGCAACATTAAAGAAATTTGTTGCAAAAGTTCTCATGTTGGCCTCCTACGTCATACTTTCTCTCTTATTCTTGAAATGTTCTCTAGGAGAATATCACTCAGGTGTGAAGGTGTGGGTGACCTTTCTGTTCTCGTGGGTGTTTGTACGATTATACATTTATTATGACTCTCAAAACCAAACCATTCATTGACCAGAAACTAACAGCTCCAATCGGGAAATATCTTTTACCTCCGTGCAGAGATGGCTCCAGAAATTGTCAACTTGCACTACATATTATTATTACATGCCTGTGATTCAAATGAAAAGTAGCAAAAACTTAAATGGAATATCATGATATTTCATCACAGACTTGTACTAAGGAAACAATGGTACTTTTTCTTCCACAAAAACAAAATCTTCTACACTATAAATATGGTTAAATCAGTTGCAGAATGGCGTCTTAGTAGAGTCATTAAGTGTATTAGTCCTTTTATTTGCAGCTACACAGTTTATTAAAAAAGAAGGAGGCTTGGCTGGGTTTTCTGTATCCTGGCGCTTACACAAAGTGAAGACTTCTATTGGCAGTTTGAAGAACTGACCTAAGCTGTACCTTGGATAGGAAAAGAGTAAGACAAAATGAAGGGAAAATGATGCAAAAAAGCCACTTAGTGATTTTAAGGTTTTTTTATATTTTGTCCTAACAGCTTGATTCATCCAATCATCTATTACTCGTTCTTACTTTTTATTCTTTTTATTTTAATACCATTTAACTACATATTGGTTTAGCTACTGCTTTTAATTTCTGTCTTCTAGTTCTTAAGATATGGCATTAATTATTTATTTGTAATTGTAAGACAAAGCCGTTTTGAGTCAGGTGCTTTATAATTCCACATGGTAAGAGGAGACCATTGATTTTTATACTATCTCTATGTGTCAATGATTGAGGTAAAATGAATTCTTCTTATACTAAATTAGAAGCAAAGGAAACTCCAATAGCATGGCATTAACATCCTGTGGCTTCAGACATTTAAAAGGCAGATAATATCTTCTAGGCTTTCTTGGTTGTCAGTGATACTTTATAGACAGAAAACAGAACTCTGATTGCACGTTGCTGCTCGGAAATGGCACTTCTTGATTGGTATTAGAAGGCAAAATTTTTTTGCATTACCTCCAGCCAGTGAATAAGGAACTCTTCAAACTAACTAAGGGTTTTTTGGTTTTTTTCTCACTTATGGTTCACTCATTATTTTATACAGCACTGGTGTGCATACAGGATCACCACTAAACATAGTTGATGACTAAATAGTAAATTGCTGTCCTTGCAATTCATATCATTGCAAAACATCACTTTAGCAATATAAGCATAGCAAAAAAGCCTTTTAAAAGTAAGATGAGATAATAAACAGCATCAACCCTCCTCGTTTATACTGCAGCATTCAGTGCTTATTACTGTTCTGTGCAAAATGCTAAGGAAACAATCATTTCAAGGCTTCATAAAAGCAGTGTAAATATCAGCAGGTGTATTAGTGCTATTACCATGGCTGTAAAAAGCTTATTTGAGCAAAGTGTTCAGGAAGAAATTCTTATTACTTGGCAATGTTACTGGGCCATAATCTTTATACAAAAGCTGAAATCACTAGCTGAAACCATAACTGCCTTAAAGCAAGTATGTGTACACATAGAGTTCTTAAAAGCTTGGTAAAACAGCCTAAACAGGAGCAGGCATCTTCTGCTCCTCTGTTACAATGGAAGCAACAAACCCATGCTGGGCAAAGTGGATTTTTTCTGATGAAACCTACCCCACTGAGCTTCTTGGGGACACAAATAAATGTGTGTCCGGATTAAAATCCATTTCAAAAGAAGACATTTCATAACGTGAAACAAAACTGGAAATGGAAGGAGTGAATCAGGTTTGTCAGATAGCTATTGCTAACAGTCTGAATTATCGATTGTCAAACTTACTAGTCCTATTGTAATCGATGATAACTGGTCTGCAGATAAAATTTTTCACTGTCTGTATTTAGACAGCTGCAAGTGGCTATAGTTGAGTAACTCAGTCTTGTGTAATTCCACTGGTGATGCATAACAAATTCAGACAGGAACAACAGAGAATATAGACAGAATTGTGAGGAACTTTTTTCACTTGTTTTATTTCCTTGAGAAAGATCACCTCAGTTATCAGTGGGCTGAAGTGAAGGAAAAAAGAAAAAAAATGAAAAAAAAAAAAAATTAAACAAATATTCACTAAACATGTACAAATTCCAGAACTCTTGGATAAAAATATGAAGATACCACTGTGCTGAAAAATGGAGAAATATACAACACTAATTATACCAACAAACATATTGGCCATAACTCATAGACCAAGGAGTAAACAACATGGAGAACACACAAAACACTGAACACAGACCTTTCCCTTCTGATGGTATAAATAAATGTTCACTTGGTATAAACAATGCATAATTTTTCATCCTTAATATTTTGACTAATTTTTTAAAAAATTAAAAGAAATAAAGAAAACCATATATTTAATGCAAACTATGAAGTCTTGAACTTTTTCATTTATACTTGAATAAGTGAGGTACCTAATAAACTATTCCTGACACAATCTTAGTCCAAAGGTAAAGAATGGTCAAAGTAGTAAATGTGACTGAGTGACGAACTACTTTTTATTTTATGTTTAAATGTATTAGAATAGCATAATGAATTATAACAGTCCTAATACTGTGCAATTAATCTTTAGAAAGACAGCAGTAACTGTAAAATAGAGTAAAAACTGATTAAGAAAAAGACATCAAAAATCAATTTATGCTTAAACTATAATCCATTTACATTGAATATAGAGACTGAACTTTTGAGCCAAAATTTCAGTATTACTGAGCACAAGAAAAAGGAAATCAGCTGACAAGAAAGAAAAAATGAATGAATGATCATGAAAATTCCAAGTTTATACTTTGCTTTTGGAAAATGAAAAGGCAACTGAAGGTAATACAGAGTACTTCAGACTGAAATCTGACACACCACGTCTGCTACCAAAGGAAGCCTTACCAAAAAACCCAACCACAAAACACTTTGAACTTGCAAACTGGAAATACATCTGCGAGTGTTAGAGTTGCTTCACTGTGTTTTGCATTTTTCTAATAAATAATAAAAAAATTATGTTAGACAACTATTTGGTTCACAGAGCAAGACAATGAAAGCAAGTCAATGCCCACTTCCAGCCACAGATTTCTCCACTGCTGCAGTTTTTTAAGGATGTGGTGTCAGCTATAATTAAATCAATAATTAGGCAGCTGCAAATTATGATGGAAAACCTGGCAAACTTCACAAGCTAACCCCTACAAGCATCTCAAACCTGTTAGTCACTGGATAGCTCCAAGCATTTTAATCCATGAGACTTCACCATGAATTTTACAAGAGCAAGTAATTTTGCAACAGTCGAAGTAATAGAGTATTTTACAGAAATCATTTTTAAGGTCTTCAGCTTCTCTGAGTAATGGATTTTAAACTCCAGCTCGAGATCCTGAAAATGGATTTTACTTTTCTTTTTTTTTTTCATTACCCCAAATAACCGGCCAACAAAAAGATTTCTTGAGTTATAACCTGAAAACCAATGCATCAAAATTATTAAGACCACTGGAAAAGCCTTCTACCCAGTGAGAGGTAACATTTAGTGATAAATGTAAATGGCACAGAACATTGAATTATTTTTGTCATCAGCAAACATTGGAACTTGCAGAAGGACAGGCCC
Organism: Brachypodius melanocephalos; assembly: GCA_013398615.1. Classification (NCBI taxonomy): domain Eukaryota; kingdom Metazoa; phylum Chordata; class Aves; order Passeriformes; family Pycnonotidae; genus Brachypodius; species Brachypodius melanocephalos. The sequence continues at coordinate 2,018,849 of VZSR01001477.1, forward strand.
TTATTCTCCCTTAGAAGTCAAGTAGAACATCTAAAGGTCAAAGTTGCTAAAAATGGCATGGTTAAGATGTTGCTACATCTTGACCCTCTATACACCAAATTCTTCAAGATACCAGGAGATAATTTTGACATACAATTGCCTACAAGAGCTTTTCAAGCAGTTAAATGTGGTTAGAAGCCATTTTCTATCATTAAAGCATACTTACTTCTGATTTCTGCAAGAATTTGAAAAGTAAAACTCATGTGAAATGACAGAAGCTAAAAGGATGTTTTGGAACCTCAGCCAAACTTTTGCTCAAATTTAATTTTATGAGGAGCTGACACATATTTGTACTGGTTTCATCTGACTTTGGAATGGTACTTTTATGCAGTCTAATGTGTTTTCTTTACTGATAAATCATTCATTTTTTGAAGTGCCTTATGCAGAGCTCTTGGGTCAGAAAAGAAAAAGGGCACATGTAGGACATTTCTATAGGAATTTGGCTCAAAATGTAAGACTTGAACCTGATCTGAAACATAAACAAGGTTTTGGTATGTTTTTGCCAGATTAAGGTTTTTTATGAGAGCCTTTTGGCTAAGTCTGGCTCCTATCTACATCCCCTCAGTGTCCAGAAAACAGAAGTTAAACAAGACAGATTTCAGGTAGGAAACACATGTATAGAGGGAAATTAGGGAAACAAACAAGTTATTTCCTTTATCTATAGTAATTAAAGACTGACTGTAGTCAGAAACTGCTGAGGTCTCATATTAAGGCAGCCAAAGGAATATGAGTAGTATCAGCTATTTCCTTAACTGTTAAATGCAAGTATTTGAACAAAACAAAACAAAAACCCCCAAACAAATAAAAAACAAATGAACAAAAATTAATGAAAATTAGGTTGGAGTAATTATTGAAGATTTTTGGGTTTCTGAACAAAAGCCTCTCCTCAGGTAGGAATGCAGAATCTAAGATCTAGTGGCCAGGGGCATTGAAATAACTCATGTAATTTTGGCTTATGATAAGAACAAACCAGTTCAAAACAACTTTGTTGCCTCTGTGGCAGAAAAATCATCTTTGATGAAAAGTGGAAAAAGTATATATAATACATAAAAGGTAATATATATGCATTGCTAAATTTCTATTTTCATTTTATGTGATGATGTCTTAAGAATACATTGAGCTGGATAGAAAACTGGTTTGAAAAGATATATTTTGATAGTAAAATAATAATTTTTACAGTTCATTATGAAACTGGAGTGAGCTATCGGACAATGACCACAGAGATTTTTCTTGGACCAGTATCATTATTATTAACAAATTTTGACAGACAGATTTTCAACAGTCAGTATAGAATGTGTTACAAGCAAATCAGAGAACAAAATTTTGGCAATTCAAAAGCACTTTCCAACTTTCAAAATATTAAATAAAATAAGAAATGAGAATGATGAGATGTCAAGGAGAAAAAAAACCTAACTAGGAAATTTGAAAACTGTCTCATCTAGAGGAAAGACAAGGAAACGCCTACAGAGGGCTGAAAGGGGTGATGCTAAAACAATTTTTACTGGGCCCAAAGATCCAGCTAACTTGTCATTCCTTTTGCAGTTAACACTAGCCAACAAAAACTGCTTGAGAAAGACTATATGAAGGGAAGTAAGATGGACTGACCCCTTCCTAGTATATTCTCTGAAAATATATCAGGGCTAAAATTACAGATTTGGGGTAAGTGCCAAACAGAAGCTGTTAATAGAGTTCAGGGAAGTTTCAAATCACTATCAAGAGACATTTCTGTGACAGTAGGTTAGACAAATGTTTATGACATGATAGTTAATCCTGGAATGAGTCAGGATATGAATCAAGGTCTTGAGATCTCTTTCAGACATATGGTTCCATATTTTCTCAGTCATCTTCCAGCCGCCTTCTGGGCAGGGGGTTATTTTTTGGCAGAAAACATTTGATGTCTTTTATGAATAAACCATGTGCAACGTTTGGCTGAGGAAGATGAAGTGGAGAGGTTACAGTTCTTCTCAGGTAGAATACGATTCAGCAGCACAAAACCAGACTAGACTGAATATAAAAACATCTTTTCAGAAAACTAGATGACCTTCAATATTTGTTCTGGAGATGTCACTTGAATTTGAAAAGAAAGTGAATGAAGCCCTGAGGGGAATTAAATGAGAATTCACACTTCACTTGGGAACACATCAAAAGAGTATTTTAGGACAAGTTTTTAAGAGAATTGATTTTTTCATACAATAAATAAGAATTTTCTTCTCTCCATGATTCAGGACATCTCCATGCATTTCACCTTATATATCAGTAAAGTCTCTCCTTTTTTTCTCTATGCTGGTCTTCCATACTCTCAGATGCAGGACCAGACACGGTACATTTCTTCTGCATCATATTCCTTCTTGCTAATAACTGAATCTTTATCTATTAAATTAGAAATTCAATTTGTGTACAGGAAGTCAGCTAAACAAAGTTGTATTCATCACATTACAATTATATGACAGATATTACCTAAGGCACAACTAAAAATATGCAATAGGTAGGTTGAAATTACTAAAGCTTCACATAGAAATTTTCTTGAGCAATTTGCACACAGTCAGACACCAGACTTACAGACTGCTCCATCTTCTTCTATCAAATTATACAAGGGGCATGAGAATGCAAGGCCTTTCTCAGTGATTTTTGAATGGGAATCTCAAAATCATTTGGAATGTCCTGGAAATCTGGAGAAGTTTCAGTCGACTGGAAGTGGGCTAGTGTTGCCCAAGTTTTGAAGAAGAGCGAGGATTACCTTTGAATCTATAGACTTGTCAGTCTCCGTGCAGCACACAGCTGGATAAACACATGAACACTCCTCTGTGATGGGTGAGCAACTCCTGGGTTGGGCACAAAGGGTTACAGTGAATGGGGTGACATCAGACTGACAACCTGTCACCAGCGGGGTTCCACAGGGCTCTATCTTGTGCTCTGTGCTCCTCAACATCTTCAGAAATGACTTGGACAAAGGATTTGTAGGATCACTAAGTAAATTTGCTTATGAAACTAAATTGTGAGGAGCTGTTGACTCCTTCAAAGGCAGAGAGAACCTGCAGAAGAGACTTCAACAAACTAGAGAGATGGGCAATGACTAATATATGAAATTCAACAAGAGAAAGTGCCAGATTCTGCACCTGGGATGAGGCAATCTTGGATGTATGGACAAACCGGTGAATGAGATGCTGGAAAGCAGAGCTGTGGAAAGCGACTTGGTGATACAGTTTGATGGCAAGTTGAACATGAGCCAGCAGTGCCCTTACAGCCAGGAGGGCCAGCCCTGTCCTGGGGTGCATCAGGCACAGCATGGCCAGCCAGGCAAGGGAGGGGATTGTCCTGCTCTGCTCTGAGCTGGGGCAGCCTCACCTCCAGTGCTGGGGGCAGGTTTGGTTGCCACAACATAAAACAGACATTCAGCTATTGGAGAGTGTCCAAAGGAGGGCCAAGGATGGTGAAGGGCCTTGAAAGAAGCCATATGAGGAAGGGATGAGGTCACTTGGTCTGTTCAGCCCGGAGGAGACTGAGAGGAGAGCTCATTGCATTCTGCAGCTTCCTCATGAGGGGAAGAGTAGGGGCTGACACTGCTCTCTTCTCTGCAGAGACCAGTGACAGGACTGAGGGAATGGCCTGAAGTTGTGCCAGGGGAGATTTAGGTTGCATACTAGGAGAAAGGATGGTTGGGCACTGGAACAGGCTCCCCAGGGAAGTGGTCACAGCACCAAGCCTGACAGTTTGGATAAAGCTCTCAGGCACATGGTGTGATTCTTACAGGTGTCCTGTGCAGGGCCAGGAGTTGGACTTCAATGATCCTTGCATATCTCTAAACTCAGCAGATTCTAGGAATAAAATAATAATAAACCCCCCTGATTTGAACATTTTATTTAGAGGAGATTAGCTGTCCTTTGCAATTCCAGAAAAAAAATATTGTGGAATAGTAGCTTTCTTTATCTCTCATTACTTCTATAAAAGGTTTTTCTGCCTCCCATAATTACGGAAAATCTGATGCCAGAAAAAATGAACTAAACCCCACCTTGATGTTTATACATTGATGTTAATCAAGGCTAATCAGGGTTGTCCCTGTATCACGTAGCAACATAATAATTTTTTCTAAACAGAAGTACACCCTACAGGTTTTAATTCTCTCTTTTAGAGGCACTGACATGTTGAGGTTCAACTAGTTACGCTTTTCTGTATTTGATTTCACAAACTGAAATTTTATAACTACATAAATCCCGTGTTTACCTTAAATGATCTTCACAGAATCAGAGAATCACAGAATATTCTGAGTTTGAAAGGACAGACAGGGATGATCAAGTCTAATTCTCATCTTTGCCACTTTTCCTTTGCTTTCCCCACAAGGATAAGAATTTTCTTTGATCTTCTCATTCATGAAGAATTTTCACTGGTGCAAACTACTTCTTGACATATTTCTTTTTTCTTCCATGTCTATTATCTGCTTTTTGTGTTTACCAGTTCCTTAGCCAGCTGACAGGTAATATAGGATTAACCTTTTGCCAGACATGTTACATAAGCAATTTTTTGCATATGATGAATGTTCAGGTGATGAAGGTTTCTTCATATGAAGAATGTTTCTTCAAAAAAGTGATGTCTGTCACGAATCTCAATATTGATCTTAAAGTGACACACATCAGAAGTTCCACCTGAAGGTGATGTAGAACTTCTTTACTGTGCAGGTCACCATGCACTGGAAGAGATTGCCCAGAGAGCTTGTGGAATCTCCCTCACTGGAAATATTAAAGATGAATCTGGATGCAATCCTGTGCCATGCACTCTGTGATGCTTGAGCAGAGAGATTGCACCAGATGACCCACAGTGGTCCTTTCCAACTTTACACTTTCTGGGATTCTGTGACATGTATTAGTACAGGATTACACTTGCTTTTTTTGAGCATGGCTTCAGACTTATTTGTGCTATTCTTTCTATACAGCCAGATTCAAATGTAAAGTATGGGGAAAATGCTTCACGATACTTCAAGGAAAGTAAGGCCTCAGATGTTTCATGCCTACTATAAGAATTACCTACTCCAATTCACTATGATATGTCATCATCCTGTGTGTTAGATACTGATGCTGAGCAGAAGAAAAATTAAAGTGCATTTAGAAATGTATATATTTGATTTTAAAGAGTGGTTTCATTTCAAAAAATTCTTTGAAGAATTTGCAACTATTTTTTTTTCTTTTTTGAATAACAAGTTCATATACTTACATTGATTATCTACAGTAGTTTTGAACATTGCTTAAATTTATCTTATAAATATTTTTTCACTGAGATGACTGCAATATAAGTGTAAGTGAAACAGCCTCTGTTGGGTTCAGAGAAATCTGGAAAGGTTTCATCACACTATGTTCTGTATTGAGAGCTGAGACATCAATTTCCATGGAACTTATGACAAAGTGGTGGAAAATTTTAGCTATATTTTGGCTGCTGCATCAAGGGAAAAGATTACCATTGCCAAAATCAATTCCCTCTGCAATTCTTTACCTCTGTTATCTGCACTATTCTGCCTGTTATCTGTTTTCTCTCCCCATTGTTCTGGTTGGCAGGGGAAGTGCAGGTCACTCTGCAGTGGCACCTGAACACAGCTGCACAGGCTGCTCCTTGTGCTGACGAGCTAATTACACAACAGTGAAAAATCCAAATGCACATTTCCTGGTGAGCTGAAAGGTATCACTTCCAGCAGAAGGGTAACTAACACAGAGGGGTAATAGAATCCTTCACGTTCGTGTCCCTTTGTAAAAGGAATTGTTGCATAAGTTGTGTCCTTGGCAAAATTTGTTGAGGTCTGGTTATTAAGCAAGCTGACACAATGTGAGGAAAAATGTTTCAGTGGATAAAAAAAATGTTCTGATCAAATGAAATGCATGCCCCATCAATAATGGATTGAAAGAGGCTGTTTTACTGACCGCATCAAATGTGTCTGTTTTTTGAAGACTGCTTAGGTAAAGGTGAATTACACTGCTCATGCATTTAATGATATATTTTTCTATGCACGACTTGGCATAGATTATAACAGTGAACTGAAAACATAGTCATAATGATCTGAGAAATATTTGTTGTAATTTTCTACCTAGATAATTTGAATTTGTTTCCCAAGCAGTCAGTTTCTATGGATAAGAGAAGTAGAAAATAATTTCTCCAAATTGGAATTGATGAAAGGTCTTTTTCTAAGCCACACATATAAGTCATTACTGATTAAATTATGTACTAAAATAATAAGACTGAATTATTTTCTCACTGCCTTTTTTTTTTATGGGTTTGCTTATGTTTTATAGACAGACTGAGTGATATGATTCACTCTTGAATATTTATAATCATTCTACTTAATTGAGTTGTCAACTGCTTGAAGAAATACATCAAAAAACATTCTAAAAACATCTAAAGCTTGGGATTTAACTGAAAAATCTCGTTTCAGAAAAAAACCCCAAGAATTATATTAATAGTTTTGTAAGGTAATTTTTGCAATTGAGCAAAATCAGGTAGGTTGAAATAGAGGTATGAAGGTTCTTGTGCAGCTTATCAGTTACACTGGTTTTTGTTTGA
>VZSR01001477.1:2025527-2040125 GCA_013398615.1 Brachypodius melanocephalos
AGAATCTGAAAAACATGAAAGCCAAAACTTAAGGCATCAAGTCTGACCTCATTTTCACTTTCCCATAGGGTGAAAATACAGATCTAACTGAGGCTCACTATGTCTCTTCCAAGCTGTATGTATATTACAGCCACAAAATTATTTGTTTATCTGTCAGATATCTTCATTCATATTTAGAACTTGTCTCCCAAGGGAACCTCCTTGGGATTTGGATTTGTCCAGATATTTCTTCTTGTACATTTTTTAATATTTCTTGCCAACATAGTTTTGCCATGTGAGCAAGACACAGCAGTTACAGATGTTAAGAGAAAGCTTATTTCCTTTGAAGTTTGGAGCAGATTATTACGGGAAACTCTTGGTATTTTCCAGGCATACAAGTTTCAGAGGTAATATAAAGAAAATGGTATCAATAAAAGGTCTTTTGCACTTAACTACTCCAATAACATAAGTGGGCAATTGGCTTGAAGATCCAGGTCCATCATGAAATGAACAGTATCCATCTATATCAGAACCAAAACTGATGTGCTTATCTTGGTCATTGCTCCTGCTTACGGATGCTAGAGAGAGGGCAGACAGGAAGGTGACACATGTAGGTTCTAAGCCTCACAATGAGAATGCTCTCATGAAAACATATGCACTATGCGTCCACAGCTTATGCCAAAAAAAAAAAATCTTACTTTTCTTTTTCCTTCTCACATTATATTTACAGAGGAAAAAAAATTATGGTAAAAAACCAAAGCCTTTGAGATTTATTCTTGGTTTTATTTACTTTCCATAACTCTTGTCTATTCCCTTCTGTCTTAAGATTTGATAAAAGCAAAACTAAGCTTAAAAATTATATACATATATTTTGTGAGCAATACATTCTTTTTCTTTTTTTACAGTTACTTTATGTTTCTCACACACAGCCTTGCTTCACACGTTCCTTTATCTTCAGGAAAAAATAGCATACTGTCCCATAAAATGCCTGGTTAGCATGAGCATTTCAGCTCTTTAGGTATTGCTTTACACACCTTTCCATGGAGTAAAAACTCCACTCCATTCACTGTGGATCAGTGTCTATCTCCTAGGGAATGCTTCATCTATCTTACAGAGGTGACTAGGAATTCTCTTCTAGGTTAAGTCACCTAAAATTAGGTGTCTTCAATACGAGCTGATGTCTAATTTACCTTAAGGTTAATAGAACTCTAGGGCTTGTTGCAGTTACACATGGGCATAGGCATTCAGTATTGTCTGAGGTGCACTAGAGTTTGAAGCTCCACCTGTCACCTGAAGAACATTCCTCTTTAGGTCTTGTGACTTGCCAGTGCTGGCCTCCTCAAAGGAACCAACATCCAAGGGCATCCGAGATGGCACTCCAGCTGGAAATCTGGGTTCAGGCTGCACAATCCACATCCTAAATGATACAGCCACTATAGTCTGGAACGAATTTAGGTAACTAATCTCTGCATATTCACTTGGCTTCATTTGTCCTGCAATTTTTTGTACAGTAGATCTCCATTAATATTCAGGCATATGAATATACATGCAAATATCTGCATTAATATGTCTTCATTTCAAACTGATTCCCATCCCAATTATTTGCCAAATACCTTTCAGAGGCCTTACTGTGCCTCCTATTTTTCTTTTAAAAGTTTAAATTAAAACTTCTAGAGATCGATATGTGATTTCAGTATGGGGTAGAAAAACAAAACCCGTTTGCATGTCAGGAGGCAATTTGAGTAGGTGTGACACATTGCCTCAGAAAGATACATCTCACCTTTTTCAGTTTAACCAATTCTTCTTAAGAGATGAGGTGCACTGAGAAAAGGTGTCTCTCTACAAGCAGCTAAAAAGCACTATTTTGCTCACAAAAGAAACATGAGCTTGCAGTTCCTCAGCTAGTTTTATATTTAATGAGAAGAGAGGAATCAGGTCATTCCATGGGACATAATTAGGAATAGAGAGTAGGAGGGATCTCTTCCTGAAATTCTTCCAATGTGGTTATGTAGCCAAAAAATTTTAAATTTTAAAAGCTTTCTAAAATAATATAAAACTGCAACAGGACTTTTCCAACGAATATTTTGAAATTAAATCTCCTATAGGTGAATCAAAAAACTTGAAAATTTAGATTTAAGGTCTCCCTAATTAAAAAAAAAAAATTACCTCTTCAAATTCTTACCAGTTGTGGCTAAGTGAAGCAAAATAATGAGCAAAATGAATAGAAATGAATATTAGTATTTTAATCATAAAACAAAATTATCAGTGTAATCCTTAAATTTACAGAATACTTAATAGGGCACAAGGGCTCATTGATCAGCACTGAAGCTTGATTAGGTGAACATTTGAATCAGCAAAGCATCCAGGCAGACTGTGAAACATTTAGAGGTCATGTGGTGGTGTTCTATTTCAAGTCATGTCTGAGACTCTTACAGTGATCTGCAATAGTCTGAGAGAAATTTTTCACTGTCTTACAGAGATGATTTTCACAAGGCTGAAATTGGAGATAAAATAGATTTAAGGGGCATCCTGAACAGACACTAATTGATTATTGAGTTAATGGGAAGTGTTGAAGCTATGTTAAATGCTAGAAAAACTAATCAAGACTTATTAACTATAGGTAACAAATCCATTTGAGAGAGCTCTGCAGAAGTAGGATAATCTGATTTGATAATTTATGGGAGAGGAAGCCTATCACTCATGAAAAATGTCCTCTCAAAGTTCTCATTTGTGCTCCTCATTGTAATTATTGCAGGTCTGTAGAAGTTCTGTGGTGTGTCAAGCTCCACTGCTTAATCTGGACAATGTAATCCTCAAATAAATTTTAGATGAACAATTTTAATCTAAGTCTGTGAATAGAGAACATGAATGTTAGATTATTCATATTTATAAAACCTCTCTTATCCTCTCATTATTGCTAATGATGTGTAACATTCTAAATGTGTAACATTCTAAATAGTCACACATATAGGATTAGTGAAAAGATAATTACAAAAGCTCTTCCAGGAATACTCTCAAAAGACTGCTATTTCCAGGCCTTTTTCCAAAGGCATCTCTGACACAGGTGACTCTAACCTATTAGTTCCTGTTCCTTCCATCTGTGGCTTTTTCTTTATTATAGCACATTTTGTTGATCTTTAGATATTAAAAAGAGTTTAAAAATATAACCACTCAACACTGTTCTATTGTCTATCTCTACTAATATATTATTTTTTTTAATATGGCTTATCTATTCAGTTGCATTAGATGACTTGCTCCTGGAAATTATTTAGAATTCAAGCAGCTTTTTTCCTTCTGCTTTTATAAGAAGCTTATAAGTTTCAGTTAGGCTTCAGGGCTCCCTTTAAAACCACAGGTATTTGGATAATCCTATAGCCACTACCTCAAGAGTCACAGATGAACATCCACAAGTGGATTGAAGGATCAGCTACATGATTCTACTTAAGTCAGTGAAAAGTTCCTCATTGGAACTAGACAGTTCTAGATAATAGCAAGTTATATCTTCAGTATTTCATCATCCAAAATAAATATTTCAAATCACATTCAAAGATAAGTGTGAGTGAGAAAAGTGAAAAATTATGAAGGCTTTCTGGTCTTTTATTCTGATCTTCCACACCAATTCAGCTCTTTCCACATTATTAAATCTATTTTGAACATATAATTACTTGAACTAGTAGTTATCAACCATATTAAGAACTCAGTCATGTTACTACCATGGTGCAGTGGTTGATTTTCAGACAGAGAAGGCAGTCTTTTCAGAGATACCACTTTCTGATGATGATGATGATGATGATGATGATGATGATGATTATTATTCCTCCTCCTCCTCCTCCTCCTCCTCCTCCTCCTCCTCCTCCTCTTCCTCCTCCTCCTCCTACTACTCCTATGATTTTAGTAATCTCTGTACACTACTGAGCCTGAGGTGTGTTCATACAGGATGAGCTTGGTCTCAATGTATACATTAAGTATCTCCTAATTTCATCCAGTTTCCTGTGAGTTATTTCTTGATGTTTTAAAAGTTTTCATTCTTTTCTGCCTTATCAGATTGACTTGCAAACTGTGAACATGACTGCAAGGCCCTTACATAAACTTTCTTGGCAGCTCCTAACAAAATCCCTTTGTGCGAATGTTTATCTTCTTGGAGATGGCATGCATAATCCATGAAATTACAGAATAATTTTTATATTTTGCATAGCCCTGTGGTTCTGGTTGTTTTTTTGATTTTTTTTTCTGATGCTGTTTATAGTTTTCTTATAGAACTGCAGAAGTTCTTTATGTAGTCAAGCTATATCATTAAGACATAGAGAGTTACAGCCGGAAAGTTGGATTTAGGGAGCATCAAGAGGTGATAAGAGTCTAGATTATATCACACTGAAGCTAATTAGCCTTAGCATCGATTTACAGAAGCTGCAGACTGAACTTTTAAATTGCAGGGCTAAGGAACAGTTTTGCAAACATCAGAGGCTGCAGCACACACAGACACACAGACACACAGATAGACACACAGACACACAGACATACAGGCACAAAAGCACAGATGGAGACACACACACCCCCACACACCCCCCGTGTTTATGTGGTTTATTCAATTAAAATATGTTCAGTAGCTAGAAACTTTGAAATCAACTCTTGGGATATGACAAGTTGAGGGGGAAGGACCAAAAAACACATTCAATGGGATGTGTAGAGGGCAAAGTGAAACGAGCAGATTAATTAATCAAGAAAACGACAGAAAGAGCTGCCAAAACACAAGTGAAAACAAGACTTGAGGAATCAGTCAGGGATGAAAGATATGGGGAGGGTCAGAAGTCTTTGATTAGAATTGTCAATAAGGGATTTCTTCTGTGATGTGAAACAAACTATAATCTGTCTAAATTTGGATTAGTCTGATATTTTTTTCTCAGTTAGAATTGTTGAAAAATATAGCCGCAAAAAGCAGGATGGATAAATTTGAGGAGTGGCTTCTTGCAAGAAGACAATGTATTGTTGTTGGGGCATACCTTCAATTTACACTTATACAAATTAGAAAATATTCTTTCAAGTCCTGAGAAGACACTATCCACCCCTATTATTCTGATTAAGATGATCCAAATATATCATACATCTTTTTTCAATGTTAAAAAATGTAATTGAATATCATTGTAGAGATATACACATAAATCAAATAATAAAGAGAGATGAAAGCCTAAGTAATACCATCCCTTGCTCATTACTGCTCTTATTGTAACTAAAGTTATGAGTAATAGTTTAGACAAATTAAATTCCTGTACATTTTAATAGGATGAATTTACAGCTCCAAAATTATAGCTTCTCTTTCCAGCATTTAATTTGTGAAAATCTCTTTAGTCATTATATATACACATACAATGTACATGGAGTTCTTGAATAACAGCATTTATATCTTGGAGAATAAATGTTTAATAATATTGTTTAAAAGTGAGTTGCAGAAGGTAATAAAAAAATAAAATGTACAAATAAACCAATTGATTGCTGTAACTAAGATAGCCCACTGTAATAACTAAGATATCCTACTGATATGTGGGATTGTCAGCCCACAGAATTGTCTTTGTACAATTTGATTCTGAACATAGCTCAACCAGGATTTCCTAGATTAATTTTTAGCCTTAAAAAAGTGTTTGGATTAACATTGAGATTTTAACAAAGAAGTTTTAAAAAGTTTTTACAAATAGAATTTCTGTAAGTCAAACTTTGAACAGTCTGAACCTCAGTAAGCTTTTTTTTTAATATGTCAATACAGAAAAGACAGTGTTATGTTTTAAGTTAAGTTAGCTGAGTTAAGCAAGTACTTAGACCTTAAAGATGTGGGTAGTCCTGACAGATAGTAATTAATTCACTACAGAATTAGCTTTGATACACCACAACTATCTGTGGTGAATTATAAATACTTTACATTGGAAAAGGAAAAAGGGAGAGGCACTGCTGGACATAGATTTCATATTATGATTTTGCAAGTTTGTACACTTCAGAGAGGGGCATCGAAGCTGCAACAAGGACGATGATCACAAGATGAGTGTTTGAAAAATCATTCCAGGTGGCTCAAGAACACAACAGTGAGGCAACAAGTACCTGAATAAGAGGAACAGGGGCACATCCATACTATCACATGTTCAAGTGTTTTTTGATGCATTTTGTGAACTGGCATAAATATTTGAGGTTTACAAATGAGAAACTAATAATACGAGACAAACCATAGGTAAATTTTCTGTGTAACTTGATTCAGAAATTAAAAGACAAGGCATTTCCTTAATTCCCAAATTAAAATTTTATTTTTCATATTTTCCCATCTCAATATGTTGAATAAATAACTTAAATTCAGATGAACCAATATTTTGTAGTAACTCTTTTTAGCCAGCCCTAATTTGGAAATGTCAGACAAAATGACTGATGTTTACCAAAACAGCTTTATTTAAGCCTCACCTCCTTTCTGCTTGGTTTCTCCTTAGTTAATTGTACCATGTAGCCAATTATCTCATGGCTGTGTGTGTCTGGGGCTTGAAGTGATGCACTCTTTCTGCTACAGTGTGAACACAACAGGATGGCAGCAGGTTCCCTGAAGAGCCCCTCAGGAGAGAATATGGTGCGGAGGAGTCGCTTCAGAGCTACCAAGCAACTCAGCCCTGACCAGTCTAGGTCACTTTTTGCACCTGACTAAGATGTTATCAGCTTGGATATTACTTTTTAGGAGATGTTGAGGGCTTCTTTTAAACACAGAATTTCCTTGACAGTATATACAGATGCATGTGTCAGTGCATCTATGTGCACAGGAATTTTCCTCAATTTTTGAGGGACAGGAAAAATGGTACAAGTTTACTTTTTCAGACATGAAATAGTGCAAGTTTCATCTATAGTAGCTTCCATGTTCCTATTTCCTCACAGGTATAAAAGCTGCAAACACCTTGAAATCGATGTGCATCCTGTGCCAAATGCTTCATTAGCTCATGCTCCCATCCTCTGAAGGGTCAAATGTTCACGGCATCAATCTCCTGTCCTTACTATAGGAAGTAGGTGAACTTCCTTTTCCTGGTGGTTTTCTGTAAAAATATTACACCAGAGTAGGCAGCTGGGCTGGCTTTTACAAATTGAAGGCATTAAACCCTGCAGCTGTCTGGCCAGTCCAGACTGCAAACTATCCCCACAACCAGTGTCTGTCATCTTTGTGAAGTTAACCAGTTGAACATTTGGTTTCTCTAAACCCATAAAGCGATAGAATGGTGTATTGTCTATAGCTCAGACTTATCCATACATATGCTCTTTATAGGCCTGACAGAGTTTGGCAAAATAATATGGTTAAATCATCCTAATTTTTTTTTATTCTGTCTTTGATTAGGAGGACAATAAGTACTAACTTCAAAATCTCTATTACCAAAAGCTCCTTGGTTGACTTGAAAGTGTTAGCCAATAGCATGTACTAACTTGACTCCATGACACTAAGGACACATGAAAAATGTAATATCATCCCAATACCCCAGGACTGAAACAAATTCATCTTACTGTTTGCAAGATGATGTAAAAAATTTCTTAACTTACTGGTGATTGTTTCAAGGAGGCTTAATTGAAGACAGATTATCCACATTGAGGGAGTACAGTGCTCTAAGCATCCTCAATCTTCCCTTCTCAAACTGTATTGCAAAATATCTCCTGTCCTGGCGATTTCTTTAGAAAAAAAGATCACACCTCTCAGAATGGCAAACACTCTTTTACCTGCATATATTGCTATCTTAATTAATTTTTTTCACAATGTTTTAAATTAGTAATATTTATAATATTTAAATATTTTATTATTCAAATATTATAATTTTAAATAATCCAAAATTGGTGTAATTATTTTCTCACACCAGGATGAAAAAAATGCTTTGAGGGTCAGTTTAGTCTGTGACTATTTGCGTTTGAAACACATCAGTGAAATTACCAGCTACAGCCATGGCAAGCTAAAGTGGCCCCATCTCACCTTTTTGTCCCCTGTAAAGGGGGAACCACATGTCCTCAGAAAGAAAACTCCTGTTAGGAAATACTTCTCCCTTTTTCAGTCCTTTGAGGTCTCTAGCAAGAGACCTTTAGGAAAGGTCATATATCTCATTAGGTTTATCAAATTTAACCAAGAGTGACTTTTAAATAAATTATAGACACTCTCAGTTGTTTAAGAATAGAAGGGAAAAAAAAAATAAGCGTAATGTCATGCATGTGATAATGTCCCTAAATTCAAAGCTTTGGAAATCATGTCTATTGTACTTGAAAATCAGTGAGCATGCACAAGGTATAACTTCCAGTTTACAGTCTTTTTCTTGAACGCTTAGATTTACCATCTTTTTTTTTTTTCCCTTTCAGAAAATCCTGGAATTGTGCTGCACAGAAAGCACTTATTTCAAACCCTTACTATAGAGCTAAAATTTCACAAAACACTAGGAAGGAGGAAATTGTGTAAGATGATAACTGAGTTAATTTGAGAATGACGCAGTGCTGTAAAGTAAGTCTAATTGGCATTATGCTCACAGTCACAGAAAAACTGTACGTAGAAGAAACATCTCCTAAACCAAATTCTTGTAAGGTTAAGACTGAGAATGCAAACACACAGTGGTGATTCAAAATCATATTATTCAAATATGCTAGAATTACAGTGTCTCTCCTTTGGTGATATCAAGAAACAGAAAATGAAACAGTTGTCACAGTCTCAAAGAAGTGTCTTAAAGTCATTGAAATGAAAACCCACCAATTTCCATTTCTCACAAAGTACAGAACTTAATAATAAGCTAAGAAATGCATTTGTTTTGAAAGTTTGACTTTGCTGTATTGCCATTTTTCTTTAGCTATTATGATTTGTCCTTAGCAGTGAGACAGGTCACTGCCCTGGGAAGTGGCACTAGAAGAATTAGCTGCTATAAGAGATCAAAGGGCTTCATATGAGTCACCAAGAACCACCTGCATATTACTGAGGCCATTTTAGAACTTCATGGGGACAGGAATGTGATCTTTTTCAATCTGATGTTTGTAAAAATTACATGAAATATGCTTTAGATGACAGAAAAAGCCATAAACACCAGAAGCACAGCAAGCATTGAGGTGTGCCAGGGCTGCAACCTCTCATGATATAAATCCCTTCATTACAGACAACTTTTTTGTCAGTTTATAGATGAAGCTTGCGAGCTTTGTCTGAGAAATGCGACCTGAAGTCGTGACTTTTAATTTCTTAACCTTTGAGTCCTGGGGCCTTCTAAGGCAGAAAGCGGCAAGGTTTACGGGCATGTTCACGTTGCTCTCCTTCTTTGGCTACTTCATGAATTCTGTAGGCACATAATTATCTTTATTTGAGGAAAACACTGGTCAAAATATAGAGTAACTTCCCTGCAGAATAGAATGAAATAGAAAAACTGCATTTGAAAGAAAATAATCATCCACTACCAAAAGGAACTCCTGACACTTTTCTTCAATGCACAGAATGTTTTTTGAGAAATATGTAATAACACAGAGACTAATCACTTTAAGTAGGTAAATCACATGAATTTAATTCCACCTTATTTTTGTTAACATCTATATTACTTGTGTTATCTCTAGACTTAAGAGTAAATGAGTTCACTTGATCTGTTTACAATACCTAATTTAGCAGGGTTTTGACTGGATTTATAGCCCCTGAAGACTACTCTCAAGGGCATTTGTTTTTGTCTGGCAAGATGTGCCATTCACCCTGGTGTAACTTGAAAGCAGCACCCTACTATAGAGCTATGGAGAATTTTAGAAAAAAAAAAAAGTTTGAACTTGTGGTCACTAATGTAAACCAAAACCAGCTATCTCTCAACAAAAATATTTATTGCAGCCTCTCAGATATGTTCTATTTCTTCATACATTTTTTTAACACAAATTTAATTCAATGACAACAGTCAAAACTGGGAGATAGTTCACAACATCCCTAAAGTATTTGCATTCCAGAACCAAGCTAGTAACTTTTTTATCTGCAGCTTTTAGGAGACATAAATCCATCCATAATGACACAATGGGTGGGGAAAAGATTGATTTTCTTTTAGCAGCTTGGACTTTTTTATTTCCAAATATTTCAGTAATCTAGTTTTTATTGCAATAAAAATCTGTCTTTCTTGAATTTGGAGGATCCTGGATGTGGTTTGAGTGGTACACTACATGGGAAAGTTCTTGGCTGATTCTCCTTAAGCCTCTAGCTAACACCTTCATGGCCGATAACATTACAGTAAATTGTAAAGCTCAGTAAATAAGACTACAAGACATGATAATGAGGATTCTGAAGTATATTATTTCTTTACTTTCTTGAATTTACCTTCAGTCCATGTGGTGATAGTTTTGCAAATTTCAGATGACCAGTCTTCATGAAAATGTAGCTTATGCTAATATGACATATGCAAAGAAACTGACTGTATAAAGGACTCAAAGTAGTGACCACTCTATGCCATACAAGAGTATGAAATAATTTCTGTTCTGTTATATATCACTTCTCAAAAGTCTTTTAGGTATATAAAAATTATTCTTCTTCCCTCTGCTTTGGGAAAAGTATAACAGACATGGTTTTGTCCAAGTACTAGCTTTATTGGGAGGTTTAATCCTGAAAACGTAGGAAATGTAGATCATATGTGGGGCTGAACCATACCTGCTTGCTCTAAAAATAAACACCTGAAATCATCTTGATATCAAGATTTCCACGCTAAACTCCTTGTCATATTATGAACTTAATATAGTCGTGTAAAATTTCCACATGGAAATGCAGCTAAAATATTGATTAGCTGTAAAAGAATATCTTACTTCCCAGTAGATTTGTTTACAGGCACACGGTTGGTTTCATTGTTTGGTACTGCATACAGCATGTATTTCAGTACTGGATCAAAGACATGTCTCGTTTTGGAACAAACAATTGAAATTATGATCAGAATTTAAAATTGAAAAGTGAATATCAATAAAATAGAGTATGGTTCATATGTAGAAAAAATATTTCTATGATTAGCTAATTGTCAAATTTAAGTGAATGTGGATGTCAGTGATCAAACAGAATCATCCATTTTGGTAAATTTTTTGCTTCTTAATTTGAAATGCCTATTAAGTGGTCACTAATTTAAAAACAACAAGCAAACGAGAAAAGAAACAAAACTTCTATTAAGAACTTAATACTAATTTCAAAGGAATGTAAGAAAATATATGCTATTTTACTGGCTTATTTTAGCTACTCTATCACTTAAAAATCACAGTAGGTCAGAAAAAATTATGTGGTAAACTTTAAAATTTCCCTGGTTTTGAAAAGCAATTTTTTTACAGTTATACTTTTTTTTATTCATATAATAATATGCAAAAAAAAATCAAAATAAACCCAGGACATTTTGAAAAAAAATTCCTCAGGAAAATGCAATGCCAAACACAAAGGTATCAATGTTAAACTTGCCTCTGTCTTCTTATGAAGAAAACAGTTTAAAGCCAAAACACTTTGAGACTATAAAGTAAACAAAAAGGATTAAAATGTTAATCAGTTACCTTTCTGATATGAAGCAGGTGGACAAGATCAAAAGTAGAAGAGAATACTGAAATAACTTTTTATTTATGGCATTGAGATAAGGTTGTTCCTTAATCCTTTTAGACATTTTTCCCTAAATTACGTTTGCATCTTATATTTGTACCTAATGTGCCATAAAAGATTTCCTGAGAACAAATACAAAAATATAATAAATATTTGGTGTTGAATTAGAGAAGTGGCTCAGAACACTTTGAGAAGGAGAAAAGGAAATTTTCTGACAGGACTTCAGAGGTGCTACAGTAATTCAAAAATATAATAAATTACCCGTAAGAAAATAGAATTGAAGTCAAATGCATCACCAGTGAAATGAATTTTTTTCTGATCTGATTCTCTCAGTAAGAATGAAGAGATAGAAAGGAGATAAAATTTCATAATTTTCAAAAACCAGCCACTGGCTCTACCTTTGTCACTTGTGACTCCTCTATTTTTTTTTTTTTTCAAAATGCACTCTTGGTTTAAATCTCCGTCTCCAAATAAGACCTGGTTCACTCCATGCTTACACTTTTCAACCTTCATTGACTGCATTAATTTTTTAGAAGAACTTGTATTTTATCAAGTAATATGAAATATGATGTAAAAATAGCCCTAGAATCTATGTAATTTTGGTTGAACTTTTCTAATTTATATGGCTTGCCTTAGGTCAAGTAGCAACTTGCTTAATCCCCAGACAGAACAGCTTGATACTGAAGAGAATCTCATATCTAATCCAACCTTTTGTTCAGTCTCCAAGAACACTACAGATGTGCCTCTAGTACATCTTGCAAACATTATTTTACTCATTTGGCCCTCTCTTTTACAGGGCTTCATATGAGATCGCTCTTTTTTTACTCTTAGCGATTGCACTGAGTTTATTTTCCCTGTAATTTTTTTACAATTCAGCTTATCATCATGGCCTGCCTACTTTTGGCTCTGCCCAAGACAGTCAGTGAGGAATGACTAGAGCTGACTTTCTGTGTTGTATGTATACTTTACAGCAAAGTGAATATAGACACAGCCTAAAAGTTCTGATGTTGGAAGTACCATGAAAACTGAAAGCAAACTTTGCATGAAGTATTTCTATCTGCAGTTTAGAAGTGCAAGAAAGCAAAGAGATGAAATACTTCGGAAAAGTTATAAAGACTTGGAGCCTTGTAGCTGAATAAACCAGTTTGCCATGACAACATTAGCTCAGACTGATAAGGGCTTTTAGTTTAGTAAAAGACACTAATCATACTCAGTGTTATTTAGAGATATTATAGGAAGCAAGATGATGGAATGGTTCATTCAGATACGCCACCGAGCAATTTCAATATGATTTTGAAGATAGCTAATAGTCACATTAGAGTGTTTGCAGGGTGAAAATTATACTTTAATATCCAAAGTGCCTAAAGTCCAAACCTAAATAAGATCTAGGTTATACAGACTATGTGATCACTGGAAATTTTTTAAAGGCCAGCACAAACCAACAAACCAAATCATATCCTGCCTTGTTTTTTGTCACTTACTCTGTGATTTGATTTATATATAATAGTAAATTGCTGTATTTTCATTAGCAGTTTTCTGTCTCAGAGGTATTTTCTTTCCTGGACAGCTTAACACTGGTCTAAGAAACCCTGCCACCAAATCATCAAATATTAGGACAAAAGAGTCAATTGCCTTTGAAAATTGCACAAGGTCACGATTAGATCTGGCAACAAAATGTTTAGAAAACTTATGCAAACCTCCTTTCTTGGTTTCTTCTATGCCTGTAGAGGTAAATAAAGGATAGGCACATTATCTCTAAAAGAGTTTGAAGGGTTGAGCAGATACAATTACCGCTATTGCCTGACTTGCAGATCAAGACTGATTCTAAGCTGACCGTTGGAAAGTTTCCCATCTAACTTAACAGCTTCGGTGTCAGGCACAAATCACTGATAAGGAATTGTTACCATATATCTGATGAGAACCATCACTTCTGTAACTGGCAAAGGGTTGATTTTTTTGGAACATGTTGCTTACCTTTGCTATATTTTTTCATCAACCATGACATGTGTCAGCTGAAAAAAAACCCAATATCCATGCTTAGGAAAATGTGTGAGCATCTGTAATTCCATAGCCATGACCTGTAGCTTTTTAAAAGATAACAATAAAGGAATAAATACATATTCCTCTCAGATTTAAATGGAACTTTGATATTTAATTAATTTAATAATTTCTTCGTAGTCAGAATTTGATGAGCCAATGACACAAGGTGTCATTTTGCACCCTTCCACTCTGAAATCTTACTGGTTATATTTTCATTAGCATATGGTATATTTATCATAAGAATGATTTGTCAGGCATAATATTTGCTGCTGAGGACGTGATGCCATACTTTTATCTAAGAGTTAGATCTCACTATGGGTATTGAATGTCCATGAGGGATTGGAGTGCATTTTTCTGTTACGTATCACCCCCAAATGATCAAGTCGGTGCAGTCTGGGAATCCTTCATGAAGCAAATCACATCAGCAAGAGGGAACAATTGGAATATTTCCTTCAAAATCTCACTTCTCTCCAAATGAACATGCTTAGGGAAGGACACATGTCATCTTTATAACACTCATGGTAAATGAATAATCACGGATCATTTCACCAGGATGGCTTCAACACTTATTTAACTTTTCCACAAGATAGCTTAGAAAAACTGAATATACAGGAAAGAAGTAAGAAGATGAGTAACACAGGTATAGACATGTATTTTTGGTGTTTTTTTCATTTCTTTACTGTTAAAACAGATAAACAGATAAAATTAAATTCTTATACTTGTTCATGAGTCATTTCTTCATAAGAAATATTTGATCATTTACCTTCAAAAATTTTGTAAACTATCCAGAAATAGATATGACAGTGGAATACCACTAGTAATAATCTAGTAGAAAATATCAACAGACATTTCCACTCAAGGTTTTCTGCTATTTTACTTGCCAAGTTATTATTCACTAAGACCACTGACAGTTGAGATAACCCTTATGTCTTGTCTTCACTACTACTACAAACTGCAAATTTGATGCAAAGTTTTTGCTTGCACTCCCAATTTTTGAAAAAGATAAGAATAATGTTTCTTAGTCTAAAGACCAG
>VZSR01001477.1:2040225-2161598 GCA_013398615.1 Brachypodius melanocephalos
TCCTTTCCAAAACTTCACAAATGCTGCACAAATAGTGCAACAACCTCCACACCAGTTCACCTCAGTACTGCTCTGCAGTCTTTCCTTGTTTGCATGAAAACCATGTGATCCAAAGCTGTATCATAGCATCTTTTCAGGAAACTGTAACACTTACCTTATTTAACTTCATGAATGAAGCAAGCCTCCTTTTTCCAGTTATCGGTTTTTGTTTGTCTATTCCAACTTCAAGTTTTTTGGCAACTATTCTCCTCCATTGTCTGTTCCAAAGAGAGTTTTGAAATACCAAACATTACTTAATTTTAAAACTCTATTTCACTGTAGTGGGTTGATCTTGGCTGACCACCAGGTGCCCACCAAGCCACTCTACCACTCTCCTACTCAGCAGGACAGAATGAAGACAAAATGAGATGGAAAAAACCCTAATGGTTCAAAATGAGGGTAGTTTAATAAATCAAAAGCAAAGACCTTGAGTGGATACAAAGGAAAAATTATTCCCTAGTTCACACGATCAGGTGATGTCCAGCCAGTTTCTGGGAAATGGAGCTTTAGAGCCTGTAGCTGTTGCTTCAGAAAACATCACAATAATGAGTGCACCCAAGTCCACATTCCTCCTTTTCCTTAGCACACATTGCTAAGCAGATACTACGTGGTACAGAATATCTGTTTGGTCAGCTTGGTTCTGCTGTCCTGGCTGTGTCCCCTCCCAAGAACTGGCCCATCCTCAGCCTGCTGGTGGGGGGACAGTGTCAGAGAGACAGCCTTGGTGCTGTGCCAGCACTGCTCAGCAGTAGCCAAACGCTGGTGTGTTATCAACACCTTTCCAGAACCAACACATTTACAACGCAGCACTGTGAGGGCTGCTGTGAGGAAAATTAACTCCATCTCAACCAGACCCAATATATCCATAAATTGACCCAGAAAGCCACAGCATCATTCACCACACTTAAGAGTCGACCAGGACAACTTGCAATTTCATGTATGCAAAATATTGTTACAGCACTTGAGGAGTCAAAACACGTTCTTCAAAATGCAGGCACCACGGATGACCTCCAAGAATAAATTGTGAGGAAAGAACCAAGGCATATTACCAAGTATAACAGGGAAAGGATGCACTTCTGCACTTATTTTCAAAAAGTTCTCATAGCTTCTTGTGGGAAGCAGCCCAGAAAAGCTGTCAGCATGGAGTAAGTTTTGAGATCTTTATCCTGCTTCTCAGAAGAGAGACTTTTCATTGACTGGGGCTTACTGTAATCCTGTGCACATGAGCGAAACATACAAGTACTTTTAGCATTAAAGTCTCCTGCCATATAGACAAAACAAGGTTCAGTGTTATATTAAATAATCGTGAGGAATGAGGCAGCTTTAAGTGTCCCACTACTTAGTTCATAAAACTTCATAATATTTTAATTTTTAAGTTGCATGTTTGAAGACAAAAGAATTTGCAATATGCATTTTTAAAAAATTTATTCCGTCTATGGCAAAGCATAGGAACAAGAACTGAAATAGCTTTCGTGGGCTTCTTAAATTCTTCTTAGATGGCGAGTGAATATGAGCCTGAAACTAACATTAGCTGGAAAAGTAGTCATTAATAAATGGGCTAGATGACCTCAAAAGTGTTCCCTACCAAACATATTACCAAATTTATGCTAAATAGCCAAATAACTGAATAAACATGTGACTTAATGAAGGAATCATGTATGCTTCACTGAGACCACACTGGTCTGCCAAAGCCATTACAAATTATAATAGGGTGAAACTAACCTGAAATGCCTGTTTGCCACACAAAGTTGGATCTAGTAGTTATTGTAGAAGAAAATCATCATGTTATTCCATCTTCCATGTCTTGGTGAGAAGGTGGGAGGTAAGAGAGAGAGGGTGTGTTAGAGCAGTTCTGTCAAAAGAGTGTGAGTTGGTTGTGCAGCAAATATTCTATTTACATAACTGTTTCCCACGGAGCGACTGCTCAAGTCAGCTCTGTGGCACCTGGAGAACCCATGAAGGCAAGGTGTAGGTAGTAGTGTGTCAAAACGTGAGTGAAATTAATAAGAACTGCTGCTGCCAAGGTTTTTTGATAAACTGACAAAACATTGCATTTGTTACACCTAAGGCTGCACGTTTTTTCAGAGAAGTATGCAGCAT
Source organism: Brachypodius melanocephalos (assembly GCA_013398615.1). Taxonomy (NCBI): domain Eukaryota; kingdom Metazoa; phylum Chordata; class Aves; order Passeriformes; family Pycnonotidae; genus Brachypodius; species Brachypodius melanocephalos. The sequence goes on from VZSR01001477.1 coordinate 2,042,365, forward strand.
AACACAGAGAGTAGAATCTGGGCTCAGAATGCAATAATGCTAGAGCTAGGAGTGCACATGATAGATGTCACTCCCTGTAGAGACTACATCTGTTCCAGTACAAGAGAGTCCTCTAGGATTGTTCTCTGACACTGAGGTCACCTTGAATACTTTCACCCACACTCACACATTTCATAAAAGGTCATGGTCTTGTCCTAGTTCACTATTCATTCATTTGGGAAAGAGTTAACTGGTTGGGGCCAAGTAGATGATAGCTGAACAATTTTATGTTATGACAGTATTCCATTAAAAATGTCACTCCCATAATGGAAAATGTATGCAGATAATATGTTTCAAATCCACAAATGTTAGGGAAACTCATGCTAAAGTAAGCTAGCCTCCATACTTTCTGCAGTTACATCTATCCAGAGAAGCACACATTTTCCTGCTGTGAAAATTATTTTTCAGTTATTAACACAGAGCTGTAAGATCATTTTTTTTCTGAACAGCTGTCCACATCCTATTTGAGGCACTTGAATTGTACTTTTATAGTCAGATACAGCTCTCTCCTCAGGCTGTTCAGCACCTGATACTGATGGTTTTGGCCCAAATCCTATCTTGATTGAACAGTCTTATAAGTAAAATTTCCAGATATTTCTTCACATGCTAGGAAGCTCCAATGAAACAAAGACAAACCAAAGCTATAGATTATCTTTGCTTTGGAAAAAAATGCAAGAGAAAACACATTTTCCTGGATTCAAGAAGGAAGTGAAGTGTTCCTGTTTACTTGTACATTTTCTGATCATACCCATCATCAGTGATATTTGGAGTCAATAGTTTTTTTCCATTAGGTTTGGACAAATGTATTACTATATTTGTTATAAAGACAAAAAAATTAACCTAAGGTTGGTAGATTGAATTAACAGGTTGCCTGTTTCATCATAAATCTTGCTGTTTATCCATTTAGAATGATTTCACAGCCAAAAGAGTTTATTCAATTATAAGCAATTTAATTGCATTAGAACCTTTATTTATTTCTATTAATATAAGTCTAAAAGTAACTGTGACTATTTCCATGTTTACTTCCAGGTCTCATACAGCAGAAGCAGACCTGTGGTATGGCGCAAAGAAAAAAATTATTTCCCTTCTTGTAGCTAAAGTAAATCTACAACTGGAAACCTAATTCAGAGAATTGGATTTTTTTTAAAAAGTACAAACAGATTTAGGGGTTTTCAAACCCAGGATGGTGTTTCTCTTTCCTTGTTATTATGACATCATAGAGGACACCTGAATCCTCATTTCAATAGGTAGCCCTGCTACATATCCAGACTAAAATGTCAATGTACTTGAAGAATATACTTAATATTATAAAAAAAGAAGACAAAATATTATAGAGTATGCTAAAAAAAATAAGTGATTCATTTGCTTTCATGTGAAACAGAAGGAAATAAAAAGAAGAATGATATTTAGGAAATATTATCTGAAAATACTAATCTTAATTTTATCGATCTTTGTCAATCTCAAAAAGATTTTCTCTGAAAATATACTCCAGTCATAGAAATGTTTCGGATTTCTTGGGTAAGCTAGAGCTACTCAAAGGAATACTCTTTAGGTCTGGCCTCATATATACTGAGTCTTTAGTAGAACTCAGTTTTCCTCTCCTGATGGATACATAAACCTTTTACCTCATACACAAGTAATTAAGATAATTAATGTCATGTTTATGATCTAATAGATCAGAGGTAATGCAAGAAGACAGTACGAATAATGGAAGAACAAACTAATAATCTAATGATGACATTCTTTACCCATATCCCCATGATACTGAACATCTCAAAAGCTGTCTCACTGACAGATTTGCCATGACCTATATTGTCTATTTTGCCATTCTATTGGAAGCTACATCCTAATGAAAGTAAGTATGGATCCATGTTTGGTTAATCCAGACGGCACAATGGGACAGATTAACAAAACGACTCCAGCTTTCAGACCATTAATGTCTCATTTTTAACAGCAAATATTTAATCAGAGGAAAATTTATAGACCTGAGTTACCACAGTGCTGTTGTGAGCACAAGACCCTTATATGATCACTAATCACTGTTTCCATTGATTCACTACTGTTAAATACTTGTATCAGTCCATTGCTGTTTCAGCCAAACGAAAACCACTATTGGGCTGAGCAAAGTTTGATCTGGAGACTCCATTGTAGCATGTGTCAGTAGACTTTTTGTAAATTAATACCTTTAGACAGGAAGACACAAATGTACAGCATACCTAGAGCTGGAGAAAATACAGCAATTTTGCTAATCAAGGACTTGAGGAAAAAGTTCTGTGTGTAGGACTGCTGAGGTGGAATGTTTGCAATAGTACTTTATATTATTGTTGCCAGCTGTAAAACATGCAGCCTTTTAGAGACGACCATCATCTCCATTTTACTGTAAGTACAAGGAAAGAAGTGGAAGAGATATAAGAGTGTCACTGATTAAATAAATGAGTATTCCCTGAAAGGATCCTTTCTATGATAAATTCACCAGTATGTTCACTGTATGGACCAGCTTATATTATCAAGTCAAAAAAAAAAAAGACGGTATGAGGAATTCAACTTGTTTTAGTGTGAGAAAGTAGATAACAAGTGTTGTACTTTTCCAGAAAATATTTTTAAAATATTGTCTAGTTTAATGTTGCTTTTTATTTCTCCTAAGAAATTTTAATATGGGAGAAAATAAAATGGAAAAAGTGTATCTAGTTCTACAGGCCTGCAGTTTCTGCAATTATGAGTAAAAATTCCCCATAGTTTTATAAGCATAATTAAAAAAAAAAGAAGTTGTAAGTGGGAAGGTGAAAACTCAGAACTAGAAAGAAAACTATTTAACCTTCATTAGGAGTTTCAAAAATAAAAGCAGGTTTATTAAAACAATCCTAGTATCTATGAAGTTTCTCAGTTTTTCAGCAACCAAAGCAATTTAATCAATACTACTGAGAAAAATAAGTGGAGTTTATTCAGTACATGCTGTCCATGTAATTAGAAAAGGTTAATCAATGTTACTACATAGCAAGACACAGAGAACAAGGTATTCACAGGAAAGCAGGTCTTTAAAACTTCAAAAGGCTGCCTATTGGGGAAATTTACAGATTCTAATTTTATAAAATTAACTTTTTGCTAAAAATACCATCTCACAACTACATGCAAAAAGAAAAAGTTTTCCAAACAGTTTTGCATGGGGTATGCATACTGTTTTGTTATCATTTTTGTTTTTTAATGAGTTGTATTTATTGTCTCGTGAAAAGTTTTTCTAACATTTTTTGTTTTCATTGACTACTCAATTTTAGTAAATGACACTTCAAATAATGAAATAGATAATTTATTTTACACCATGCATGATTGAAAAAATAGCAACAGCTCTAGCAATGAGGACCTTGTGTGAGTTCATTATACCTACTTGAAAAATTGCATAGAAAGAAAATTATGAAATAATTGAGTTCTATTATAATAAAGTAGGAAAATATTAGCATTGTTCTGCAAGTTTATAAACAAAATATACATATTGTAAAACTTGAAATGCTTCCTAAATGTATTTCTCTAAATCACAAAGCCAAGTCTGGAGCATAGAAAGCATATGAAGCATATTATTCTCCACTTGGACATATTAAAAATATTCCTAATTATCTTGGTTTAAAAAAAAGAAATTTAAAAAAAATAAAATATCAAAAGAAAGTGAGACAATAAAAATGTTTTTATTGGTAAAATTCTCTTGGTGTGTTATGTGCAATAATTGCTTCTGGTAAGATTGGACAAATTGTAATTCCACTGCAATAAATTCAATGCAAAATAATATGATTTTTTTTTTCCATGAGAAGGGCAATGCCTATATTTTAGCATCAAAGTATTTAGGCATTAATTAAATAATTTGCCACCTGAGTTATAGAACTTCATCCTAAGCAGAAATTGGTACACTGTTCTGAGAAATATCAAACAAAAGCTGTAGACAACTGAGGTACGTCTTAGGCAAAGATAAAGTGTTTAAGCTTTTTCTGTCTTTACTTAATTTTAGATGAACACAAATGTGCAGCACATTTTTTTTAAAGGTGAAACCAGTCTCCTACAGCAGGTTAATCGATTTTGCCTTAAGGAAAGAAATAAAGATTCAATGAGAATTCAAAACTTTGGTATTTTGACTCATGCCTATCTTTTGGTTAAAACTCCTTCCACATGGATTTTCTTTTGATTGTCTGGTTTTGAGATTCATAATGGCTTAGATCACTTGTAAATTGATGTTGAAGAAAACCAAGGCTATGAAAGGAAATCTTTCCTTACAAGAATTTTAATTTAAAAAATACATACTAAAGAAAATATAAAAAATACACACCAAATAAGTAGGAGTAGGAAATGGTTAATTAAAAGTAATACTCCTTTACTTATTTTTTAAATGGACAAAGTAACAGCTGGCTACAACAGCTGCCAGTGTGCTGATTTTTGGACAGATGTGTTTTCCATGCAATTTTAAGTTCACAAAGACCAGATGCTTCCCATGGCTGCTTGAAACATTTTCTCTGTGTTCACTATTCTGTGATTCACTTTGAGCTAAGACTTTAGTTCTGATTTTTTCATTGTTTATAAAGTTGTCAGGCAAGACAAGAGACATTAGGTTCAAAATGGGATTCACTTTGACATCGCACTGCTACTTTTGATGTATTTTCACTTAGACTCAAAGGTAAAATTATCACACATGGCACTGTACTTGCATGTATACAATATGTACATAATAGATAAAAGTATAAAAATCAATGTTTCATGTAAACACTTATTAAAACTTAGAAATTAATTTGCTTTAGAAAGGTCCATGTTCTTGGTTTCAGTCATGTTGAGGAAAATTTGAGCGTATCTATTTGCTCACACGAAGGTTGGACTATTTCCTAGAATTGTACTGGAAAACTGGAAACGAAAACAAACTACAGGATTGAGTTCTACAATTTTCTGGACCTAATCTTGATCTTACGAAACGCTGAGCATGCTGTCACTGATCCAAGAAAATAATTAGGCCCAGCAATTACAACAATTGTTTAGCCTCAAGGATGAAGGAGATGTCTCCTTGGATTCAGCTGGACAGTTCCAGTGTTTTGCTCTGAGTCCAAAAGTGGTTGCTCTGCTGGAAAGAGTTCAGAGCACTTAGCATATTGTTAGATAGACACTTAAATGCACCACAGATTGATCTTGTCCTCATGTTTAGGGCTTTGCAACTCGTTATTTTTCAGCACAGGCTGAAGTGATGACAGACAATTAAAGAGAGGTAATTGCAATGAACTCTGTACAATTCATATGTGATGGGACATAAGGAGAAGCTGCGTTCCCAAAGTTTGTTGCCAGAGCCCTGGTATAGAGGTAGTTAAGACAAAAAATGCCAGACCACACCCTTCTCAGTGAGAACAGCACATCCATATAAAATTATTTTGGCTGTGCTGAAAGAAGAATTAAGCGCAGTCTTTTGCCTACATAGCAAAGGAAATAAAGATTAAACAATTTCATCTTTATGATTTATTGAATATGTTTTATTCAATTACTCATTCTGTTCAAGAAATTTACAGCATGTATGTCCTCAACTATTAATAATGTCTTATCTCTCTGGTCAAGGAATAGAATAAGAATGATAGAGAACAATTATAATACCTAAGATTTAAAATATTTAATGGTAATACCCGATGAAGAATACCTGATTCACACTGTTTTCAAAGAAAGGCGTTTGCACTACTAAAGTAATGGAGGTAATTATTCCTTGTATGGAAAAAATATATAAGCTTCTAAGCTTGCCCTCAAGCTATTTTTATTTCTACTACTTTCATGTACTTTGACAATTATTAAATATATTGTAGTATATATGCCTGAATTGTATCTCTGTGACTGATGTACTGCATACTAAATTTTTAATTTTCTGTTATCTCCTAGAGGCAACTGTTTATGGGTTTTGTGCCTTGTACTGTCTTCATAGCTTTGGGAAATAGTGTTTCTTATATTTTTAGTCAAATTTTTGTGTTTCTTGGGGTCTGAGGAATGATATTGTTAAAGTATATTCAGTGTCTATTTAGTCACGTCTGCTAATGCTGACTGGGGACAGTATCAGACAGAATGCAAAAAGCAAATTCTTAGCAGTAGCCATGAAAATAATTCTGGCTTCCCCCATGGCCGCTTAATGCTGGCCTTAAAAAAATGGCAAATTAATTAAAATTCTGAAAGTCTATAATTTAAAGCTCACTAAAAATTATATTCAGCTTCCAATTCTCTTGCTGCTTTGCATTGCCCTAACTCAGAGCCTTTGGATATATAAAATATATATATTCCTTTTTTATAGAAAAGATATTCCTTTTTTAAAAACTTTTGATCTCAAAGCATATCTATGTGTTAGGTATGTACTGATGAACAAAGGTTTTTATGATCTTTGGTTTTGCCCCGGTGACCTTCGTTGTGCATAATAAGGTCTCCTGGTAAACCTTCTTTATCATTATATCCAATACTTCTTGTGACACCTCACATCTGTCTTCATTGAGACCTGCTCTTCTTTCAAAATTAGTCTCAGGATCATTCCTTGAGCTTCTTTTAGAAGTCTTGAGAGGGATTGAGCGTTTTTCCACATGGTCCTCCAGACGATGTTGTATGATAGCTTCATACATCGTTAAGAACTAAATAGAACATACTTTAGTTACTTTTGCAGAAAGTGCCATTTTTCATAAAAATTCACAAGATCAAATTGGAAAATAAATAAAAGAAGAGGAAATACTCCTTCTTACATAAGTAGTATAAGAGAAATATTTTAAAGACAACCTTTAAAATATGTGTCAGGAACACAGTGTTTCAAAATCACAATTCTTTCCTCCCAGTTCCTCTTCTGGTTAGACTGTACTGAATAATGAGACAGATTTAAACTCTCTGGAAACACTAGTTCATATAAAAGCCATGTTATGTGAAGCAGCACATCAATAACAAATTTTAACATATGTTGTAGTGGTTTTTTGTTTTGTTTATGGTGTTTTCTTTGATTTGGTTTGGGTTTTTTTGTGGTTTATTTGGTTTTTCTTTTTGTTTTTTGGGTTTTTTTAAGGTAACCTTTTAATTTGTTTCTATTTATGCATTTTTATATTGCACATATTTATCCTGGATTCATGTATCTAAGAATGCAAGTATAGTGAAAACATTAGTCAATCATAATAGTATTTTGATAGAATTGCAGAACTAAAAAGTCTTTCAGGGGTTCATTTAAATTTAAGAAAGTGGAATTTAATTCTCAAATCAGTTAACTAAGACAATCTAATTACTTTTTATATCTGACTAAGGACAGCAATAAATAATGGAGGACTGGCAATCCGAGGAACCACAAGCATTGGCCAGATACTGGTATCTAAATAATGGAGGAAAGGTAAATCCACAATTTTTTATTAGAAATTACTGCAGTTTTAACATGATTTTCCAAAATAAAAAGTAGTTTTATTATGTAAATTTCCTGTTCTTGTATGCTTTGTTCTTTCTGTAAACAGAACCAGCACCAGGAAATGCAGAAATTTGTGTGCATTTAGAGGAATGAAGGAGTTACAAATCGTATCACTAGTGCTTTTATTGTAGGTGGGGTCTGTGGTAATTTAAGAATTGCTAAAGGGGTTATAGATATTTCATTAAGTTCAGTAAGCACCATTTCCATGGTACAAACCAGGTGATTCTGTAGTTATCTCAGTCCTTCCACCATTCAAGTCTTCATTTTCACTTTCCATAGAATAGCTGAAAAATGTTCTTCCTTGATTTCTTTTTTCTTTTCTTGCTTTTTTTCTTATTTCTCAGTATATTAACTGAGAAGAGCTCATTAGACAAGAGTAGTTAAACATATTTTGTCTTAAGATGTCCGACTGTACTTTGTGTTTGAATTGCAACATAAAACTCTATGTCCTTACAGCACACATTGATGGATTTTACAAGCACTAAAGAGCATTGAACCACCAGGTTAATGTTCCCACAGACACAGAACATTAGATTACTATTTCAAAAAGCATTACCTACCATTTGGTATGCTCAGACAGCCATGTGCACATAAATTAGCAACTAGTGTTTGACTCAATATACGCAAAGTAATCAAAACTTGCTCGTTCAATCCATTTCCTGGCAACTACAATGACTCATTAGTAAATTGTCTGCCTATAAGCACGCCAAAAACATGGCTTCTTCCCAAAATTGTTTGCATTACCTGGATTACCTTTTAGCTTAAATAGGTATTTCACAAAATACCAAGAAATGGAGTCAGGTTTATTAAGATAATCAATCATATGATAGCACCTTTTATGGATGTATAGTTTGTTCAGGGGAACAAATGGATGACTCGATTTATGCAATTTCAGGGAGAAAGGGGGTTGATACAATGTTCTTCCATAAATCTTTCTCTGGGTAGAAAACATGTAATAAAATGGTCCTTTTCTACACTTCCAGCTGAAGAGGGCTGACAGACATTGATCAGGACACGGATACCGAACAGGTTAAAAACTCTGATATTCATGGTCTTAGGAAACATTGTTCCTAACTACTGTGCTAGAAAGTATTTCAGAGAATTTCATTCTCTGACTCCTCATCCTTCACCACAAACGAGCTTATACACTGAAAGCAGAATTTATTTGCTCTGTATATTGTATCTAGTTTAAATTAAAACAATGATCAATACATATTGCTGTGGTATGCAGTTACCTTGGATAATTGGAAGGATTGCAAAGAATTTAAAGGAAGAAGAAGCCATCAATTACATAAGGTATTTGTGTAAGACGGCCCATTCATACACTCTGAAATTACTGAGACTTTCCAAATTCATATCACAATAACACATAAAATCTAGATATTCCTGCCTATTTACACCTATAACCTGTCTATGATACAGTACATAAAATTTACTGTACTATCCAAAGCTTCTTATTTCCGTGGGGTTTTTTTTTTTTTTTCTTTTTTTTTTTTTTTCTTTTCCCCCAGGGTAAGAAAGAGTGCAAAAGTGCTCTTCTGCTCTAGGTTCTAGTAAGAACCTTGTGTTGCCTTCTGGGAGAGAGTGTCTTTGCTGCTCCTTGATGGGCTTGGAATCATGCTCTGGCATTGACTGGGAGGGTATTTGTGGCCCTGGGCCAAACCTTGGCAGGAGTTGTGTAGTCAAACAGCAGTGGCTCATTTGCACTATGCCAACAGTTTGGTGTCAGTCAGTGCCATTAAGGCATACAGCTACTTCTGTGCAAATGTTCAAGCCTCTTTCCTGGCCCTGATTCTCTTACTAGGGCACCAATAATCAACACAGTCAGATTATGATGTCTGTTTAATTGCTTGGTTTTTTGTGGGTTTTGCATTTAGGTACCAGCAGAGCAACAAGTTCTAGGACATTTCAACCTGGCCTTGAACAGAAAATGATGTACTTACACACACAAAGATTAAATGAGAGAAAGGATAATTCATTACATTGGATGCTTATGTTTGGGCTTAGAAGGTTTTCAGTAATTCCCCAGTCCATCAGACCTTCTGTGAGACTACCAAACCACTTGGCTTCTCTGTGTTTCTCTTCCACACCTGCAAAGCTGTACTTTCCATTCCTCCCAGGAGTCCTGTTAAAATTATAAGGCTGGCTGACTTTCTGACAATTGCAACTCTGTCACAAGTGCACAAATAAATAGGGAGCGATTGTTCCTAGCTCTGATTGTTAGAACAAATTTAGTCTATAACTGTCTTGATTATTCTGGAGTTCAACAGCTATTGCCATAGCAACCTGTTTTAATAACTTCCAGAGTGCAGAAAATACACTAGAATTAGGTTAATTCTGTGGTTAGGCACTGTACATAATGCCACTATCTGGATCTCCATAGAGACTACAAGGAATGCACATTCTAAACAGGAGCTTAATCAACAGATCAAAGCATCCTCCTTACCAATGAATGAAGATTTCTTCCTCTTTTCTACAAAATGCTTTCATTATCTGAAACTTTTATTTTAAAGGAGATTATGCATTTTAAACTATGATATCTTAGTGAAAGCAGTATTGTGTACAGAAATTTTTGACATTAACTGTTCTATCTGTGGAAAATATTATGCTTCTGGATTGAAAAGCAGGTTATTCTTTTTCTACGCCTTTATGTCCCACCAACAACCAAACCATAGCAAGAATATGTTCTTTCTGACAATGCTTTAAAATTTTTTGTTCATTTACAAAAAGGTTAAATGCTCCAGTTTCAGCTTTGCTTTCTTTTTACTGAAGAAAACTTTCTTGATAGTTGTTTTTATTAAAGCCTTTATCTTTTCATTTTGGATCACTGAGATTTAAGATCCAAAGTCATTACTACAGATAAGTAACATATTGGGAAGAATTTCTTTGATGATTACCTATCTTGAGAAATACACAAAAACCCCTCATTTGTTTTCAGTAGAAGTCTTTAAAAAATAAGGCAGGAAGACATTTTGCATACTTATTGATTTTTGTGCGAGTCCCATATCAAGGCGATTTTACAAGGAAGAAAATATTGCTATACATGCCTCCTGAGAGTTGTTGCTTTCAATTCAATAGTCTGTAGACTAATTTGATTTTTAAACTTTGATGTTTGAACATAGACTGAGAAGAGAAATAGCAGTGTGGGGAGAAAACCCAGAACTCACAATATGAAGTACTGGGTTCAATAAAGTACAAATACTGAATTATTTTTCTGTAGTAACAGTAACATGTTTAAATGTTAATATTGACACAACAGAAATACATACATATATAGTTACTACACATGTGTACTACAGTCACTGGTGTTACATGAATTAATTTAAAAATATGTAAAAATTTCCAAGGACAGTCCAGCTGCTGAGGAGAAGGATACCTCTGTATATATGTGTTCTGACTCATCACAGTGTTTAAATGAGACCAAGCAGTGAAAGGATAAACCTTGATTTTTGAGTCCATGACCAGGAGATATGCTAGAGAAAGCTAAGTTATAAAAGCAGCCGTTTTTACACTGACTATTTCCTATAAAGAAATACATCTTCTCTTTTCTTAAATTTGGGTTGTTTGCTACTTCAAGGTATAATTATGCAAACATATTTTTTCTTCTAGTGAATTTAATCGAGATTTGCATGAAAATACAAGCTTGACAAGCCAGAACAATGCAAAAATTTCCTAAGTTAGTGCACCACCCACTGAGAATATTGTATATCTGAATCAGACATGAGTCAACATCTAACAATTATTTAGAAGGGGAAAAGGTAGCATAATGCAAAACAAAGCTCTTTATTTTCAGTAATTATAGAATTAAAAACAATATTTTAAATGATCATTTCCTTTTCACTTTGTTGTGTGATCCTAAGGACTAAGAGATGCACTGCAATTTTTGTTTATTTTTAATTTCTATCATCAAGTTTAGATGAGCCAACACAATTCCCATCATCAGTCAACAATGACCTTGATGTTTTGTTGCCTCACCCATAGACCCAGGCAGGTGTAGACTAGAATGTTTGTTCTTACCCTTAAAAACACTTCAGGAGGTGATATTGGGCAATTCCTGTGACTCTGGCCTGTCCACTGAGCTTCTAATCTGCCACTTATCACGAATGAAGAAGAAATATTTCTGTTTCTTCTTTAATTCAGTAATGGTCAGTTTTAGTGCTTTCATAAGTGTTTCTTTGAAAACATGTTTGGACTAAGATTTGATTCAGAACAGCTCCTGAAAGAAACAGGAATAGGAAATTAAAGAGCTGATGTGTATTCATGGTACTCAAAAGCTTTTAAATCCTTTCCTACGTTTACATCCTTTCCAAGTACTGGCAGGAAGGTAATGCTTCAAACAACTTTCCCTCTCCTCTGAAGGTGACAAAAAGTTTATATTCATGCTGAGTTGTACCTGTGCTGTTGCAGTTTTGAGCTGAATTTTATTTTATTGTTCCCCACGGATTAGGGAACATCCCAATATAACTCTAATATTAATAAACATCTGTTGCCATGGCCTTTTATCTTTGGCTGCAATGTTGAACAAAAAATTAAAAATTAAAAAATTAGGTTTTATATATATATGGTTTTATATATATATGATTTAAACATTTATGCATTCAAAACCAACTTTGATGCAGGTGTCTGATACATCTCTTTGCTTATTTTCTTAGATCCCCATGTGCTTATTTTATAAAGGAGATTTGTTGACCTGCAGAGAGATTATATTAAAATATACTCTCTACGTCTTTTTGAAATAGGTGTTTTTCTAATATTAGCAGTATTTAGATTATTCCTGTGCACACAAAAAAACCACAGGAGTAATGATCACTGGACAGGTGATTAATTCATATGTAAATAATAGTCTCAAATCCTAAGAAAAATTGGATGAACTACATCAAAGTAATACATCAAGTAATTGTAAGGACAGACTAGTAAGACTTATTTTAAAACTGGGTTGAACAAGAGTTGAAAGAGACAGAAAAAAGGAGAGGTGAAAATTCTCAGTTACTTAGGTAGAGAGTTAGAAACAGAAAAGTATTTTACAAAATAAACAGACGAAAGTTGACGAGTGATACATGCTTCAGGAAACACAAAGACCAAATGAAATCAGAATAGGAAAGAGCCACCAAAGTCCTCAGAACAAAGGATATAGCTATAGGAGACAACCAAGGTAGCTTGTTTTGGTAAACTTATCAGTACTGAATGGACTAGAATGTATAATGAATATAATAACATGCAACATATATGCAACATAAACATGTAAAGATACATGAAAGGCATGCTTAAAAGCTGCAAAAAATAAGGCCGCAAAAAAAGATATTTAATATTTTCTATGAGAAAAGGAAAAGCAAGATTAATCTTGAAACAATTCAGGGAGGAATCTAATTTTGGAAAGCTGTCTTACAACATTCTCTAGCAGAATGAGAGGCAGGGAGAAAACAACTGATTTTTAAGAAGATTGGTATGTTTATGACATGACCATATGACCTGGTTCCCTGACATGAGAGTGTGCTAGGCACAATGACCTCTACAGTATTTGTAGCTCTCTGAGATGTTGACCTCCTAATGCTGCTAAGCAACACATTCTGGCATGATTATGATTCATGACCACTTTGAATTTGAATGGTCCATTGCCAGACATCAACTCAAGATTCAGTAAACACATTTCGTATGAATGTCACCCATTTAATATACATAACTCAGCAAAACTGTTGAAAGGAAGTAATAATGAAAGTAGAGTATAAAGGTCTTAAAAAACAATAAAAGCCTCTGTATATGCTAATTCTACAACATAATACAATATTTATATACAAAATAGACATGTTTAAAGTCCTAAAGTACATGCCATATACATTATTTGCAGAGAAAACATAGTAAAGGACAATGTGGTCCCATATATGTCTTAATTGTTCTGGTCATCTTAAAAACAATTTGGCTCAAGCAAGGTCATGTCCTCAGCTGCAGGTAGCACCACTGTCTGCATTAGAAAGAACTTTAAAAAAACCCAGTCCCTGAAGTTTCTTCCCAAGAGTAAATGCTATTTTTAATTGGTGAAAAATAGAGCATACTAATTCTATCAAATCCGTGAATGAATTACATATGTGACTATGTTAACTTGATTAGGGTATTGCTTATGAAGACAGTTTTGGGAACGGAAATATATAAAGCATCTAAGGAAATTTTGTCAGGACAGCATTATTTACAGAGCAAATTCTTCTTTCCTGTGGAAATATTTTGTGTCAGTTTTTAAAAATTCATAAAAGGCTGAAAGGCTCCACAATCCAACTTTTTCTTAAAAACAACAATAAAAATTAGTATTTTTCTATCTAATTGTTAAGAACTAAGAAATGATCTGTTCCACAATTTGCAATTAAATTGCAGAACACAATCCTGTGTTTCAGAACTTTTTGGTACAGGAAGAAAGATTTCTTTCATTTAAATAGAAAAGAAGTAATGGGCATAAGTTAAAAAAAACCAACTAAACAAAAAAAAAAAAAAAACAAGAAAAAAATCAAATCAAAACAAAATCAAATAAAACCAAAAAAACCACAACAAAACAAAACCTCCTTAATGAAACGACACCAAATAAATACAAAATTATTCCTGAAACACAAGAAGACACTACTTTACTGTGAGGTTGATCAAAACTGGCACAGGTTGCCCAGAGATGTTGTAGAATCTCCCTTCCTGGAGATATGCAAAAGCTATTTGAGGGGCAGCCTATTCTAGGCAGCTCTTCTATAGCAAGAGGGTTAGACAAGACAATCTGAAGAATTGTCTGCCAGCCTTAACCATTCTGTGGTTATTGTGTCTCTCTGTGATAACTCTGTATAATTTTCTCTGATATCCAGATTGACATTTGCTTGTCTAAATCTGTGGTTTAAAAATTAACACGATGATAAAGTTTGGAATTTTCAGCATATTTTTGGTTGGATTCGGAATTAGTCTTATTTTTCACTTACTAATACCATGCAAAAAGACCACACAAGCAAAAGATGTATCCCATATCCTATTAAAAAAAGGCCATACCAACAAAAAATAAGGAGATATTAATACAATAAATTAAAAATACTTCTAGAATAATAATAGAGTAGCATAAAACAAGTCATAATGTCAGCTTAATTCTTACTTGAACTAATTTGAGGTGCTATGGTTTCTGGTTTCTGGTTTCTGAGCAACTCAGTCTCTAAGCTGCCTGCTTAAGTTAATGTGCAAATGGCTATTCATGCTTCAGTGCTTCTATATCAGCTTTTACTGAAGGTTGTTTTCAGAACTATTTTTACTATGTTTGCTGATTGATTAATATTTCACTTCTTAGCAGCAATTGAAAGAAAACTTGAGTTGATCAAACAAATTAAACAGTAAGCCTTCACCATACTTGGATTGCTGCCCAAGACTTATGTAAGTCAAATCAAAGATCAACATATGTGGCAAACTTTATCAGCAAGATTTTAAGTGAGCCTGTTGTGAAAAGAACTTCAAGTGAATGCCAAAAGCGCAAAATCCCAATAAAAATGTAATATTTTTACAAAGTAACATCTATAACATCAATCATAGATTCAGAAGTCCTGCATTTATAACAGTGCACGGGCTTGCTTTCTTTAACAAACCCAGAACTGTAAAAGAATATGCTTTTGAAGTACTGCTTGCTGCACTGGCTGATCTTCACAAGAGTGAACCCCTGAATTTCCAGGTGTTGGGTCTCTGGATCCAAACTGAAAGGCAATGCTTGCTTTAGTGAAAAATAGGTGGACCATATCAAACACAAACAGCGAGTCTTCTTCCATTTACATGGCTTTGGGTGGCTCACCTCACTATAATATGCAATTATACAATTTAAAATGCAGAGCAGGACATAGGTCTCGTTTGAATAGGGTAAGGAGGGAGGGTTATTGTGGGTAGAGTTCATAGAGTGTGATTAATAGCATTAAGTCATTTTGGTCAGTTGCCCTGAAGGAAAAGAAGGAAAACTACTAACTGCTTGGAGGTTTTGTGCCCCAGTAAACCACAACTTAAAAATCAATTCTTAAAAAAAAAAAAAACCAAAAAAAACAAAAAAAACCCAAAAAACAAACAAACAAACAAAACAAACCAACCAAAAAAGCTCAACTGACAAAACTAGTAGCTACATAGAATGAAAAAGGTACACATATGCCATAAAACACAAATATAGACATATAGACAAAGGCAAGATCACCTGAGCTATATATTGACATATATTATGTCCATACATAATAGATATATGTATAAATTTAGAAGCAAGTGTGTAAAAGACCACAGATGAAGACATAGTTATGATTTTGAATTACTGTTTCTCTCATACTTGCATTAACAAAAGACTCATTAGAGGAAGAAAATACCTTTTAGTCAAAAGTAAGAATGGTGAAATGCTCATAGAACTGATGGGCAGTTCAGATTCAGACTACTGGCATTCACGTATCAGCGTATTTAGTAGTGATATGCATACTGACTGTATTATTCCTGATAATCTGAACTTTATCAATGTCTGAGATGATGGAGTAAACTGTTCTCTATGAGAATGAGTATATCAAAGCAGTAATTATTGTACAAATCATTCTAGAGTTATCCTTCAAATGAGAAAGACGTTGATAGAGTAAATTGTTCTATAGAAACATTTTACTTTTCTATTTCAGAGGAAGGAGAGAAGAACTAATACCAAGAAAACATCTGTGGAATGGGTCTTCTGCTCTTTGGAGGATGTGATTTAACCTATCCCTACTAAATCAATTAAAATGTATAGTTTGGACACAGTTTAAACACTCACAGCTGAAACTAACATCCTGAAAATGCCTGTTATTCTGGCACTGAGCCCTGGAAGAAATTCAACTCTTTAGAAGATGCAGATTTTTATCTGAAAATTTCTAAGGCTCCTGAAATTTTGCTTCTCTAAGTTATCAGAAATGCTCTGTTTTTTTCAGAGTTCAAGAGGCAGTGCAAATTTACATCAAAACCTTACAGGTATCCCAATATGGACTGTTCCTTCCCTTCTGAGTTCTGCTCCTGCTGAAATGTAGCCACCATAGGAAAACATGGAAGAAACATTAAGCCAGAAACAAAGGAAGGGAAATAGAGACAGAAGCTCTCTCATATAGATGAGAAAATGATAACTTGCAATTCTGATAGAAACCTAGTTTCAGTGACATTTAAGCATAAGGCAAGTCAAAGCAGGAATCAGAAACTGATCTCATATATTCAAACACTGTGCTAGAGTCTCACTCTTTGACTGAAAGCCTTCCAAGGCTGAAGGCACATTTTTATCCCCAGTATTCCATACTAACTAGCTCAGATGAAGACTTTGGACACTGTATCTACATGCTTAACTTTTCCTGAGTCCCACATAAAGCCTTGGTGTAAGGTTTCAGGCTCATCTTCAGAGGCAGACATCAGGAAGCAGGCATTTCGGTACATCGTCGATAGACTTCTACAGGGATTGAGAATTTTTGAATCTAATTAAAAAGGAAAAGCAAAAATTATAGACTGTATGCTTAACTTAATAGGTTATGAGGCACAAATCAAATACCTACAAGTGATCTTGTTACAAATCTTGACCTGATATCCAAACTGTCTTGATTCATTTTGTTGTCATATTTAAAATAAAACAATTAGGCAGAATCAACAAACTGTGCTCATTTCTCTGATTTATTATCATTACATTATCAAGAAATATATTACTGGACTATATTTTAAACACATTTTTATACATTTAGCTCATGAAAGAGGCTGACTTTATAAAATCCAAACAGTTGTATACAACTTCCTCTAATTTTTTTTGCTGTTCTTCCTCAAAAGTAGGCAAAATATTATGTTAGGAAACTATATTTACAGTGTTTAGAACAAAGCATATAAAAATTAATAAATTAAATGATAACTAAAGGAACAATGCCTTTAGTTGCAATTAGTCACAAATAAATTAATTACACACCTTACATATCTATACGGATAGTGTTGATTGTTCCATCTCTGCAGATATAGACTGCATGATATGTAACTCATTGGATTCATTTTTCTGTCATCTTTTCCCAGTTTTTTACATAAAGTCTGGATGTAATTGCTATTCCTGCATACGTGATTCAAAGGGCAGGCACTATGGATTGATATACCATAAGAAGTAATTTGATTTGGAATCCATTTCTTGCCTAATCTTTCCTAACTTCCCACTTTCCATTAGATTTGTCACAGAACATCAAACATTCCAGACAGCTATCTGCACTAGCCTATTTCCAATGTCATCCTGATAAAGGAAAATCAAATCCTAGTGTATCCAAGTGCTTCTATTACTTGCCCTGAAACATTCTAATCTAATATCCAAAACACAAGCGAAGATATTTTTTACTTTTTATAACACTTTCCCCTAAAATGAAGTTGAATCCATGATTTTCTGACTCAAAAACTGAGATACACAGTTATGTGTTTACAGCATTGAAAGTTGTTAATGAATTTTAATACTAGAAAACCTATAAATAATTTAACTAATTATGGACTTGGTCCATTTTAACTAACCCATTTCTTCCAATAGTTATTGAAATATTCTAGGCACATCTTGGACAGCACTGCTCCAGACAGCTTGAAATTGAATCTCCACAAAAATAATGCTGCTGAAAATCTAAGGGTGGAGAGTTGTTTGTATTATAAGGACTGGAACAATCCACATTTGATGGTGAAAAATGATGCCTCTGGGTCCTTGAGCTAAAATACGTGTTTTCAATGTGCACAATTTAAATGAAGTGCAATATTTCTAGAGATGGAAAAACTCTATAGGGAATGGAGTAGGTTCATTGCAATGGTTGGCATTAGCAGGTTAAATCTCTGGTGAGTATCTTCCCCAGAGAAAGTGTTCAGCACAACTGAATGAAAATATGGGATAAAAAGGTTGTAAAAAAGCATTTCATTTAAAAAAAATCTATGTAATAAAGACAAGCTGTAAAATCAACAGGGTTAAAGAGAATTAAGAATCTCCCTAATAACAGCTATTTTAAGCCTTCTAGCACCTCTTACTGGAGTTCTATTTTTAATACCTATTGGATAAACTAAGGTGGAAAAAATAAATAACCCTTCTAAACAGAAGCTCTGACTGAAAGAAGGATACATAAACAGATTCTAAATAAATATGGAAGAGGACCTCAGCTGATATAACCAGGGTGATTTTACTGATTCAGGAGATTAAAATTAACTGCTGTTTAAGTTTATTCTACAGAACATGGTCTCAGCCTTGCATTTTAAAATCACACCTGCTCTCTTGCTCTACAGGTTCCAAACAAGACTTGACTGAAGATCCTTCAGGGGTGATTTATTCTGTTTAGTGATAAGAAAGCTGAATGACCCCAGTTTTAGGATAAGTAATAACTTGTGATTTCATAAACTCTTAAATTAAGAGGGATATAAAGGACCCTTATGAATACTACTGCTCGACCTCTTGTTCAGCATATGCCAGAAAGCTGAAATACAGTGATGCACAACCTCCATTGCCCTCAATTTAAATGCCTGAGATTCTTGTGTTGCTGAAGACTGCAGTTGCCAAGAGTAGAAGCAAATAGTCTGAAGACACAAAACACAGTTACTTGGGATCTTTTCCCTCTTTCGCTGTAGCACATCAGAATTGCATATGTTCTGCTGTAAGCCTGGCTCTCCTGGGCAAAAGAAAAGGCATAATTCTTTTGTTTACCTCCCCAGGGTCTTTATTAACACACATACTTGGAAGACATTATGTTATTAGTTGATTAGTAATGCAGGAATAGTTTCCAACATGAACTTGAATTTCACATATGCCAATGATGAGCTTTCATTATTTGCTCCTTATGGTCTCATCTTTTTAGACAGTTACTTGACAACAGCAATGCTTTCCTTTTGAGAAATGCCGGCAATTTGTTCTGAAAAACTTTCCTTTGAGGAGATACTGCACAGGGAATCGGCACAACAGTGCATCATGGAAATAGAAATCACCCCACTGGTTCCAGAGGCTGCAGATGGGTTGTGCGTGTACTGTTGCTTTCCTGACCACAACTTGATTGGGCAGCCAGCATGAATAAATTCTCTATCGACTGAGCTAATCTTCATATCACATTTACAGCTGCCAAGGCGAAAGGAGTGACCAATGCAAACACAGAGAGAACTGGCCAACACAAAGCTGTTGCCAGCTGCTCTTTCAGCTCTGAAGGACATGTGTAGCTTGGCTGAATTAGTGCAGTGTTTTCTTAAACAGGCTTGAACAGCTCAGACACAGTTTTCAGAGCAGAACATTTGAAAAGGTGAACTTTCCTCCTTCTTGGTACCAGTGACTATGTCTAAATATTCCTTAACTATAAATAAGATCTCAACTGTTTGTTTATAAATAATTTCTGTTGGGAGAGTAAACAATCATGGAGTCAAACCACACAAGAAACCAGATCCTACTTCTGAAATGTTTACCTTCAGAAGCAAAGAAAAAAGGAATATACTGAAAAATGTACACCAAGACAAAAAGTATCACGTGATTAAAACCCAGATTAAGGAACTCCTGCAGTGTTCTCTGTCTCCAACAACCCCCTTATTCCACAGGATGTTAATTTATATCTTGCTGTTTTTTCTTCTCTGGGTTAAATGGAATGGTTCTTAACTGATCTTTGTAGAGAAACTACTGCCTCCATGGTACAGACTTTCATTCCCAGAGGAGCGTCCAAATACTCTGAGTACTTTTTGGTTGTTCTATTTATTCTCTTCCATCATTCTACGAGTTATTAAATCTGAATTTTCAATTATTTGCAAAGATTTATTTGAGTATGGTCATTTAGTTTCAGCCTATTAATTCTTTTTGAGGAAAATGGGGAATTTATCTCTTCTTTAAACATACAGTAGTATAAAAAAAAGTCTTTTGAGGCAAGTACAAACTACACATATTAAAAAAATACACTATACAAATGAAATTTCCCTTTAAATGATGTGCAGCTCTACTCAGATGACTGTAGTGGTTCTTCATTTTCCTGTTGCAGACCAACAACCTTCACTTTAGTGAGGATTCTGCTGGAAGCTAGGCCAGTGTTAAATAGGACTATCCATTTTGAGGACACAATAGATATCTAATTCTTTATCTTTTTCAAGTGAAAATATAATCCTAATTTTTGTTCATGCTTTAGATTAACTATTTACAATAACTTCACTTCCATGGATAAAATAACTTGATATGGGTTGTTTTTAAAAGTGCTGTAAGATTTGTAGCTTTAGAAACCAGTCTTATTTACATTTTTTATAATTAAACATTTACAATTGTATCATTAATTAGGCATTAGATATTTAGCACTTTTGCATGGGGTATACAAAATTGCATTTATGAATAATCCTTGACAGCCAGCCTAGGGGAGACAGAGAGATGATGTGTTCCTTTAGACACATTACTTAAATGTGCTAACTGTTCCTCCTATTTGTCTTGTACCATTTTAAATTCACCTTTCCATGCTCTACTGATCACTTAGCATCTGATCATTTGATCATGTCTGTGAGGTCTCTAGGACATAGCTCAATAATTCAGAATTCTGAAAAGCGATTGTGAGTTTGGATTTCTCAGTTTTCAGGTGTTCCAATTCCATCAAGGGGTCCAGATTGTCAGAATGCATCCTCCAAAAATAATCCTTCTTAAGGGTACCTCAGCTCCTGAAATTCCCAAAACAACCACTACTGTCCAGAAATATTTAATAATTTGCATTTCTACATCATTTGTAAAGCACAAACCAGAGAGAGAAGAAACTGTTAATTAATTTAAATCATAGCCGGGTAATTTAAACTCAATATTATTAAATGCTATCACCTAAAACTTTATCAATATATTCCAATCATTTTTACAACATATTTTTTTCCCTTTTTAGCCTCTGTTTCTGTAGAGTTTCATGTACTTGAATCATTTGAACATAAAAAACCCCTGTCTTTGTTTTAAATGGGACTATTCAAATTACAAATCTGCCCCTCCATTTGCAGGTACTAATAAGACAGATGTCAGTAAATTGTACATTACATTGTGGGAATACACAAAAAGATACTTAAAGCCAGTTCTCACTGCCTTCATGTTTATGTTTTTTGCACATAAAATTATTAATTTTTTCTGCCCCATAGTCATCACATATGTTTGTTGGAGCTACCTGATAAACCTGATAAATGCTATTAAATTCCATATGAAGATGTTAATTATTTGTTTCCTACAGGATTTATTCCTAAATTTGTTAAAAGCTATGCTGTTTTCATTACTACTAGCTGTTGTCCATCTATTACATTTTAAACCTGTGACTTCTAAAATTATTTTTCGTAAGAAAGTTAATAGAATACATCAGGCAAAATTGCCATTTTTAAGGTGGATTTCTGTGTTTTCTTTATTATACAAATCAAAATTTCCATACAACTACTGACTCTTTGAATTGTTATGCAGAATGTGACTTGCAATATAGCATTTTTCTAAGCTGGTACTGCACTACTTCATCACAGCCCCATTTCATGCATAACGCCTAGGGATAGGATAAAAGAACCCAGAAAAGTAATGCCTTTTGAGCCCCAGAGCTTCTGCTCCACAGAAGAGGAACATAAAACCACAAAAAGAATGCTGGAAGGTACTTTAAGATATTGCTTAGTCGTTCTTTCTTTCCTCTCTCAAGCAATTATGTCTGGGGCTAGCTTGAAAGATGTTTGTCTAATATAAAAATTTTCAGTGGGTAATGTAAATCTCTCCCACTGCAATTTAAGCTCTTCATTGTCTTCTATTGATCATGAACATAAGAAAGGGATTCTTCCCTTCCTCTTTGAGGTGGTTTTTATGTACTTGAATGCCATTAACATGTTTCTCTTCTGTCTTTGTTTGCTGACTCTCAAGAGATCAAGTAGTCCAGTCTTTTCTAGAAAATCATGATTTTTAAACCCTTGACCATTCTTGACCATTCTTTTCTACTGTTTCCAATTCTTCCACATTATGCTTGAAATACAAAGGTTGCAGCACAGAGATTACAATTTATATACTACATATGACAATGAAAATATATTATTTGAATGCCTTAAGCATAACTCCCTTTTTTACTACAGCATGAAATTGGTCATCCACACATAACATGTAAATTTAAAGAACAAACCTATTTTTACAGGCTATTAGCATCCTCCCCAAACTGTTTTGCTCTGAACTACTACCTAAATGCAGACCACCTGTCTGCATTACCACCTAAATGGAGACCACCTGTCTGTACTAAGTACAGCTTGGTCTCCACGTGTTTTTATGTAAATTTGCTCCCAGTTCTATATCTGAACAACAAAAGTGGTTTTCAATAATTAAATAACAGCCAGTGTACCTCCCAGACTAGTGACTGTGTAAGATTGATTCATTGCAAGTATTGTTCTATCTTGAACCATTAATAATGCTTCTGGATGTGATCATCCAGCTAAGGACCCACCACTAAACAATTTCACTTGAACTGGTCTCAACATTAGAAGACTTGTTAGGTGTCAGTTGGATTTTTTTGTTTTGGTGTGTTGTTTTGTTGAAGCTTTTTTTGGTTTTTTGGGTTTTTTTTTGTGTTGTCGTTCTTTGTTTGTTCTTTAGTATGTCAATATCTTTAAGAATTTAGATATAGTTCTGCTATTCTTTCTCCACTGGACACTGAGGATGTCATGCAACAGCTACTCACAACAAGTTGGGCCAAATCAGTGCAGAGTCTTATTTTGCTTATATTTTTCTACATGTTTACAAACAGTTTGACAATTTTTCAGTATTTTTCCATACTCAGCTAACAGTTTTTACTCCTCCCTATTCCCACTTTTTAAAGAGAAGGAAGTATTTCAAGTTTACAGCCTCTAAAAAATGTTGCTCACCGCTTTGTTCCTCAAAAAATATAATTCTTGTCTCTGAGCATGCTTTGGACATAATTCTGAGATTAATTTTATCTAGGTTGTTATCTATAAAGCATTCTGCAGCCTTTTTAATTTTCTCCTGTTCTGGGAAACAGAATTCTGGGTGGGAATTTTATCCTTTTGATTTGTCCTTAATTGTATTAGTAAGACACATAAAACTCTTTGACCTCCTCAGCATTATCTACTCCCCATTACCTCCTTACCCAATTTTTCCTTCTGTTTGTATTATTATTTTACATTTGTCCCCACTGTTTGAGACATGAAATATTTGTGATTCAGATTTCATTTGGAAATTGATCTCATATTAAACTCGTATCTTCTCCTTGTATTTAAATATCACTTGTCTAGAATAAAATTTTACAAAGATTTTATGAAGCTTTATCGGAACTAACTAAAGTCTGTTTTGAAAATCAAGCAAAAAAATCTTTAGAAATTCTGTGATCTTAACTGCAAACCAAAGATAACTAACAGATTTCTGAATGGAACTTGAATGTAAGTTCATCCAGTGTAAGAAATCTTTTTAATGAGTTTTTTAGAGTTTTTTCTTTTGATCAAGGAAAAAGTGTTCAGCAATTGAGATAATGCAAAGTAAAACTCACTGCATATCTTAATTTTGAGAGAGATGATTACTATTTTTTCATCATTTGTGTGATATGTTTTAATTAATTTCACAGAGTGAATAAAACAAAAATCTGGATGTGTAATATGATGTCTGAAGCTCAAGAATACCTGGATAATCCTCAGAAGACATTCCAATTTAAGTGGCTAATTCTGAGGGTACTTTAAAATTGAAAAAATTAGGAAAGCATGTATTATTGCATTCAGTATGTTATGTATATCCACTTCAGTTTCAACTTAGGAATTTTCATTAGGATTTCATTTTCTCTTCTCATCCTGTATTGGTCATTTCAAGTATTGCAGCCAATTAATTGTATGATAAAGCTGATATCACCATCTAGTTTCTAATCTTAACAGCAAATAAGTAACCAAGCATGGTATTAAAGACAGCATTACAGGGGAATAGGTCTTTAAAGCAAACAGCAATATCACAGTACTAAAAGGATGATATTGTCCCATCAGGAACAGGGTGCACAGTGCTGATAACAATCCCACAGGAAGGAAAAGGCAACATGTAATGAAACACAACATGACATCCCAATCAGAAGCCTGATTTAACTTTCCAAGAGCTGAGACTAAGTTTTCAGAAAGCACAATAATTATTCAAAGTTATATAAATGTTGTGAATGGCTTGTATATTTTTGTTTATTCATTCATTCTAGTAAGAACAGAAGAACTTGACATATTAGTGAAGTGTAAGGTGGGAGTGAGGTCCCTGATGATCCTATTAGCAAAATTCAGAATTTGCTACATGAGCCAGATAGAAAAAAGAAACTAGAGATCTGTCGAAAAAGATGACTAACAAAGAGCATGCTGCAGCTTAGTAGGGATAATTACTGCAAAGTATATATGCTAATATAAAATATTTCTGTTCACAAATAAGTTTTAATGCATAATGTGGGTAAACTCTTCTTGTGAGGTTTCAATGCAGAATTGCCAGCCACAGGCACTCAAGTTATTTTAGTACCACACCTTGTGCCCACCCCACCCAAAAGATGAGATTTGGAACAGAGCACATGTCAGGGTTAGTGAGTTTGTTTGGTTTTGTGCCTCACTGGGAATGCTTATCTTGCAATTAATATTCAGTCTGGAAGGCTAGAAACTTTTTTGATTATAAATGAAGGCTGAGGTTTCTTAGGTAATAATCTGTTTTCAGCAGCTCAAATTTCAAGCAGTAAAATAAATGAAGCCAAGCCCAACAAATAAAACTCCACCTATTATGTGATTAATAAGAAAATAACCTTAATATAAAAACTTTTCCAACTCAACTAATGTTTCCATACAGGCAAAAAATAGTTGAAATATTTGGATCCTGCAGATTTCACCAAGTACATACAGCAAAGATGATACTTGCCTTTTCTCTGAAAGCACAAGGCATGGCACATGCACAAAAAAAACCCCAACCAAACAAAAAACCCCCAAAAAACAAAAACAAAAACAAAAACAAAAACAACAACAACAAAAAAAAGACCACAAAATTCTTTGAAAATTCACACAGAAAATAGATATCCGTGTAAGGATTTTGGTATCAGTTTTACCTCCTTGGAAAGAATACATCAGTGTCCTATGCACTTCTGACAACCCAGGAGGATTTCACTACATACAGAACAGCAAAGAAAAGAGAGAATAATAGTATTTAGGACAACCCTGCTCTGTGTGTTGACTCTCGAGAATCCCACTCTAGAAGCTCTTAACTCTGTTGTAAATTGTGTATAAATTGGCTACTCAACTTTAAGTTATAACTTTTATTAAATGTGTTGCTTTTGGCTGGGGTAGAGTAATTTTCTTTGCAGTAGCTTGTATGGTGCTTATTTTGGATTTGTGAGCAAAATAGTGTTGATGTCACAGAGATGTTTTAGCTACTGCTGAGCGGTGCTCACGCAGCATCAGGGTGATGTCTTTCCTGCCCCTCACACCATCCCACCAGCAAGGAGGTTGGGGGTGCACAAGAAGCTGGAAGAGGACACGGCGGGGGTAGCTGACCCCAGCTGACCAAGAGGACGTGCCACACCATGTGATGTTGAGCATGAAAACAAAAGCTGGAGGAAATATGGAGGACATATAGGTCAGCAGTGTTTGCCTTCCCAAGTAATGGTTATATATGATGGAATGGTGCTTTCCTAGAGATGGTTGAACACCAACATGACCATGGGAAGCAGTAAAAGGACTCCTTCGCTTTGCTTCTTCACAGAGCTTTTGTTTTCCATAAGGCGCTTTTATCTCAAGCGAGAAATTTTCAAACTTTTCCCCTTCCAACTCCTTCTTCCATTCCACTTGTGTGAAGTGAGTGATGGTCTTGACCGCCTGCAGAGGGTTAGTCCTTAAAAAGAATGGAGGCATTCAGCCTTCTATGCAGAAATACCTGGGGCCGTCCTAGATAAGACTGTAGGATATTTGGGAAGTCCAGAGGGGAATATGACCTGTAGCAGAAGACAGGGAGAATAACCCTATATCTGGGCTTAGATATCCCCACTTAGGGTATCTAAAACATCTCTGGAAGAGTATATTTAAAGCAGTAGAGTCACTTCCTGTGAATTTTAAATCCGGTACATTTTAAGTAAACAAATATTTTTGGAAGAATACAAATCTTAGAATGTAATGTGAATGTATCTGAAAAACAATCCCATTGCCTACACCATCTGCACTGCACCCACATAAATACCAACATCAGAAGCAGTAACATTAGTTTTGTTGTATTTTAGTACACCCACTTGCTGTTAGCAGACTCTGCTTCTAAGGCAAGGATAATTCACAGGCAGAAAAACCCTTTAAACAGGACTATGTAGTTTATTTGACTTTTGCTCCATGTCCAACTGAGATGGTAACTTGAATAGGGTTAAACTAGACAATGCCCTGAATGACCTGATCTAATTGCTATGGGACCATAGCACATTCAGAAATCCCTTCCAGCCTTGAGTTCTGTGATTATAATATTAAAGATTCATTCAGAACAATACTAAACTCTTTTGTCCTACTGGCTATTAATCTTATGTTCAGCATAAAAGCAAACAAAGAATTAAGTCAATCAGCCACTTAAACGTAAGTGTGTGCCCACATCCAGGCACACCCAGGTCATATACTTCTTCTGCTATATTTTTGAAAGCTCTTCTCTCTTGCTCATATAATCCAACATACTAAATTGATTCTAAGACTGCCTTAACCTGCTGTCCTGATCTCTGGCTGCATGATCCATTTCTAGGGCTCTGTGCTTTTGACACTGTTGCAGCAGAAACAGCATAATGTAGAAATATTTGTCTTGCCTAGAGAAGGGGCAGAACAAGAAAATGTCCCAATGCCTAACTTACATGTTGCAAGAGCCACCAGAGGTCCGTGGGTTGAAGCGTACTCCAGCTCCAGAACAGACATAGCTGTTCCTTCTCTGTTAGCCCTCACAGCCCCACACTTCCCTCAATATTCAGCAAACAACCACTGCTGAGGTGGACTTTAATCAACCTGCTTTTGTTTCAGCCCTCACCTATTTTTTAGAGTAAAGTTGTAAGTGAAAAGAGCCCTTGAGTGAGTTGTGGCATGCATTAGTTTTAATTTACTTTACCTGTAGAGGCATATATGCTAACATCTAATAGATAGCTTGATGATTCACCTTTGGTGCTGAGGGCAAAAAGATTTCTTGCCCAACTAAAGTGAAAATAGCTTTCTCTTTAAAACTTTTTGTGGCCTAAAAGAGCTGTGCACTTACAGACGCTCTGACATTGTAAAAAATGATCATGACTGTGATCAAAAAAGCCTCAGAAATGTAGAATCATCTAACACAGCTGATATATTAAAGATGAGTGAGTGAAGAACTCTACCTGTTATGGCACTTTTTGCCATAGTTGTAATAGGAAGTAGACTGCAAGAAATAGGAGTAAAAGGAGTTAACAGAATTTTCAAACTTTTCTTCTGATGAAAGATCAAACTGGCCCATTCTTGAGTCCAGGACCTGAATGGTTAATTTAGAAGAAAATGGTGTTAGATAGATGAAGCTTGATCCACTGAATGCTCCAGA
This sequence comes from Brachypodius melanocephalos, assembly GCA_013398615.1. Taxonomy (NCBI): domain Eukaryota; kingdom Metazoa; phylum Chordata; class Aves; order Passeriformes; family Pycnonotidae; genus Brachypodius; species Brachypodius melanocephalos. The sequence goes on from VZSR01001477.1 coordinate 2,070,303, forward strand.
GACAATGACAGCTTATCTGAACTATTTTTTCAGTGAAGAATTCTGCAAGCTATATTGATGTTAACACACTGAAGATTACACAAGATGAGCAGTCAACATTTTCTGTTCCTAAATTGCAAGCCTACCAGGGAGGAACTAAGGATGGCTGCTATTTGTTGGGGGTTTTTTTCAGGGGCAGGGAAGGGGGCGGGAAGCAGTGTGTGTGGTCTTTGTGGGTTTGTGTTGTTGTGTTCCTCTAAACACTTGCTGCTTTTTAAATTTTTCTTCAACATTATTCAAGGAGAGAAAGTTTGGATGTGCAGGCATTAGCGTGTTTATACACATATTCTAGTCTGATTTTTCATAGCTTTTAAATATTGTCCAAGGTTATGCACATCTGTGCAGAGCTTAAATGTTTTGTAAAGTATTGCACTATGTCAAAAGAGAGAAGGTAGCGGGGACTAAAATCATCTTTGTGCCACTTGATGGCACTTTATAAGGAATCTAGATACAGTGGAGTCTGAAGATTAAGCCTCTACAAAATTACGAATTTATGCTGAAGTTTATAGTTAAGCATGTATTATGTTGACACATTCTCTTCATTAATTCATGATTTTAGAGATTAATTTCTTGCAAACTTTACTTTCTGTTTCATTACAAATAAGAAATCACTTTTATTATGTGTTGTTTATTACCTTCAACACAGTTTTGAAAAAGTATGACTGTCTTCATCTTACATGATTACCACAGTAATAAAAGGTAATTATGTAAAATACTTTAGTCTACCCTGTCTCTTTTCAAACAGTGTATATGTCACTCACAAAGTACATTTAGCTCTCTTGGATTCAAAAAATATTCTTCCAATTTGAACTTGAACATCAAAATTCCTTCCTCATATATGTAATACTCTCATTGTCCAAAGTTTAGTTAAACAATTATAATGTTATTGTATTAACAACATAGAACTATATAATTGATTAAATGTGTTTTCATGCAACAAATTTCAAGTTTTTGCAAATTAATAGAAAGTTTGGCATAGCTAATATAAAGTTTGGGATTCCACCAAAGAATTCCACCCAAAATGAAATCATATGTACAACAGAAAAGAGTGCAAGAGAAATAAATCACTCTGCATAATATAAATATCAAGAGCTTGCTATAGTAAACAGATACTTAAAAGGAAAAATAAAAGCACATTAGGCCCAAGGAACTGCAAGTCACATGTCATTTTTTTTTAAGACCAGGCATCAAATAACAGCAGCAAACAGTGTGGCTATGTCTTTATTTCTAGCCACAGCATGCCAAAACAGTTCCAAGTATCTTCTGAACTGAAAAAAATATTAAATAACTGTCCAGGTTTTTCTATGCCAGTGATCTTTCTGTCATATTCTTTACTGTTCTCCCTGACTTCCATATACTGCCTAGGCATCACAAAGGGATGGCAAAAACATCACCTCTATTTCCACCAAATGAGCTTAGCTATGAACAGGGTGGGACTAGGATTTCTCATCTTTTGTTCCATTGCAAAGAAAAATATAATTACTTTGGATCATTCTTTTCTATCTGTACATGTGTAGTTTCATGGGTTCTTTGAAAAAAGTTGTACTCAGCTTAAAATTGTGAGGCAGTAAGGATACTTGGACTTCTAAAATTACACGAAGGTATGTAAGCGTATGCATTTGTGTGTGTGAAGCTGCAGGCAGATATCTTGTTATCAAGCAATTTAACATATTTAAGAAGAGAATTTCAGAGATCTTTTGTATGGCAATAGTGGAAAGTTCTGTATATTCGCATTTTTAGCACAGGCACATGAAAACGTTTATTCTTCCTTTTAAACAAACCTTGGAATTGTTTCATAAAGTTCACTCTTATAAACTGTCAGAATAACTGAGAATAATGGTATGAAACCAAGAAAAAGCAAATTTAAGCTGTGCATCTCAGCAAATGAATGGTGAGGAAATAACTAGAAGTCCCAGTTGGAGAGGATAAAGCATTTTCATTTGAATGATTTAGAACTTGGAAATTCATTTCTGTGAAAAATCCTGCTCTTGGAAAAGAATGACCCAGAGAAGCATTGATTTCTTAGAGTCCTTTCTAAGCTGATTGTGTGGTTCACATGGTAGACTATCATTCTATCTATTTACTTCTTACTGCTTCTTTATGATAATATAGTTGATGTCATATAATGTTACAGATTCATCTCTGCAGCATTTTTATAGAACCACTCAGGCAGACAGTTTTTAATAGAGCCATATTCCTAGCTGAAGAGAAACCTGATGTGACCATTGCTCAAAGGGTAAAAGGAATCTGCTAATAATTTATGCAAGTTTTGATATTCTCTTGATATCACATAACTGAGAATATCTATACTGAACTTATCACTGTAATAAATAAGAATATTATTTAAATTAAAGCTGCATTAAACAGTTTTCTATTTTTCCTTTTTAAATGGTGATATTATATATGGATTATTATTATTAAAATAACCTGTGATGAAATTTGGCATCCCAAATATCTGTACACAAATCAGGAAACGTTCAGATTTTTTTTGCTATTATTAAGACATTTTGAACTCACACTGAGAATTCAATACTTTCAAATTCCTCCGACCTTCTTAGATTCAGCTTTGGTTATGTTTTGAAGGATAACAAATACTTTGTCTGAAGATTTCATAGATAATCTTTTATTTGTTAATAAAATGGTACACAGATCAAAAGATAAACTGAAAATTCATGGTGAAACAATTCCTTTTCCAGAGTAGCTGGGATGTTACTACAGAAATATGGAGTTTCAGTGACAGTACTCTGCATTGCAGTTTTCTACATTGCAGATTTGTCTCAGGAACTTCAGATGAACATTTTCAGAACTTCAGTTAGGAACTTCTAACTTTCCTCAGTTAGATCTCAAAGCTCTACACAATCACTTGCAATTCCTAAATAAGACCTCCATGTTTCCCTCTCTCTTTATGTACCAGTACTTGAATGTCTAGCCAGAGGAAACTGGCAGGTAAATCCATGTAACTGAGAAATGAGCCATGGTATCATAGAGCTGCCTTTCTAAGTCGTAAATAACTTCAACAAACAAACCCAAAATAAAGACCTTCAAAAAGAATATGAAAAGCGTGCGAACTGGCTTGTTAGATGTGTTGTAATATTCAAATGTTGTTTTCTTCTCCAAGAAACTGTCAGATTGATAATCACAGACATAATTAATGCTATTTTTTCCCATATTCTTTTAGCATTTTGATGTAAAATTTTATTTTGTAAAATCAGTCTATATTACATTACTTTCCAAAAAGTATTATCCAACAGCAGAGAAGAATTATATCTTCAGAACCTGAACAATCAAAGTTTAAGCGATAGACCTAACTTACAGATCTGGATTGGTGTGTCTAGAACTTCAGAAAGTTACGAAAAAGAGAACTTCTTTTCTAAAACTATTCTCCTCACAGGACAAAAACAAGGATGAAAAAACCATCCCAGAATCACAGAATGTTCTGAGTTGGAAGGGACCCACAAGGGTCACCAAGTCCAGCTCTTAAGCAAATAACCTATACAGGGGCCAAACCCACAACCTTGGCTTCATTAGCACAGGCTCCAACAGGCTGAGTTACTCTCAGGGTCATGACTGTGACTTTGAAAGCTTTTGGACTCACTGACTATCAGAAATACCAAATGTTCTCTCAGTTAAAATAGATAAGTCATTTTTCCAAGTATCAGTAACAGATGCTTGATATGTTGGAGTGAAATAAAGTACATTCTTATTTGCATACTTCTGTGGAATTTAAAAATTCAGAATGAACAGATTTTTCTCACGACTTGTAGGTGCTCTCTGATATGTTTTTCCACACTCTTTCGTGCTATGGCTTGATGACAGTACTTAAAACTGATGAAGAAATAGTTGCTTTAAAGGCTAAGCCTCATATACCTTAATTTCAAAGCCCTTGACTCATCTTTTTCAGAACATCCCCTGAATTAGAGGATTACTAATGATTTAGTTACAGTTTTTAATCTCTGGCTGATCTCTTTCATATTACTTTAATTTCTCATACATTATTCTTCAATTATCTTAGATGTACTGATTAATCCTTATGATATGGATATTGATATGTGTACAGCTATTTTCTGGGATCAGACTACTCCTGAATTTAGCAAAGCATGAAAACACCTGAAACATACATACCTATATTCATTTTTTAATTCAGTGGAAAGATAGTAGCAATAACTGCAATTTGGACTGATGACATGGAATTAGTTTTTTCACTAAAAATTGTACATTAACAAAATTATTTCATAAGATATCAGTAGGAAAAATCTGCACAAAGGGAAATGGATTAGTAATAAAATGTAGAAGTAACCATTTTTCTAACCTCATTCATTTTTTGATGAATGGAAATTAAAATCAACGTTTTGTCCCTTTGAAATATTCATCAGATAAACAATGCAATATCAAACAGGAAGCAAAGAATTAGAATCAGTGGAGTGCAACTCTATTCGTAACCCTTTACTAATGTAGTTCCTAGGCATTCTTGCTTAGCAGAAAGTGTGTAATAGCCACATTTTCAATGCTTTAGAACATCAATTAGCCTCCTATACCTCCATGAAATGTATTTTGCATGTTGGCAACCTATTTCCTTGTTGAGTCTTTGGCATTGAAGTGTGAGAACATCAAGACAAGAATAAATTACATATTTCAGACTTACCACAATTTCTGAGCTTTTCTCATAAGCTTATTCCAGGAGAAAAATATCTTAGTGCCATGCAAATGGTTTCACAGTGAGATTCTCTGAAATGCCCTCAAACTGATCGGGTAAAGAATAATGACATTTTTCTCAGAACACTTATGCCTCATTCCAAAGTGGATAAAGCATTCACAGAGCCAGCAAGACCAGCAGGAAGCAAAGAAAAAGCCGGCAGGGATCCCTTCAGGTAACTTAGCATAAGCTTTCACATTTGTCCTTCAGACTGCACTGGTTGCTCTGTACTTTCCAGAACTTTATTGATGCTTTCTGAAAGCTGCAAATTAAGAGAAGATCAGATGCCCTTTTAGGACACAAGCTTGGATTTTAGTCCTTGCTTGACGTGCTACCGTTGATTTTTTGAGATAAGCACCATATGAGGGTCTAATTATACAGTACGTAGTCTACCTACAAAGCACCTGTGTTGGCTCCAGAGACAGCCATTGCTTTGAGATGAAATTCTCTTTTCCCCTCAGTTTCCATGATGTTACCAGTCAAAAGGTTTCCTAGCTGTATGACTGTTTTTCTGGAGAAAATAACACAAATTAAGCTATATCACATAAATAGAAAAAAAACCCCAGAGAATTGAGTGGGACAAGGTTGAAGACTTGAATGGATTCACCCTCAGCTTCCTTCCTTCTTTCTTGCCCTCCCTCTACAGGTACTGTGTCTTTGTCCCTTTTCCAGTTAGTCTTTCAATTGCTTCTGATATTTGTTGCATCTCCTTGTTGAAGGCTTCTCTCAAGTTACAGAATCCTTCCTCTCTATGTCTCTTAGAGATTTTTTTGTCTGCACTGCAGAAATTTTTCCTAGCTGAGCATACTCACTTGTTCTCAGGGTATTTTTCCCTGTCTCCAGGAGACTCTGCTGTGCCCACCCACAGCAGGAACACACAACCTGGCAGCCCTTCTTCCAACCACCCAGCCACACCTTCTCAAACAAAGCGTACAGGAAACGACGCACACACAATGGACCAAGAACAAACAGATCTAAAATTTCTATCATCTTTCACATAGTTCACACCCTCCTCTTACCTTAATTGTTGGATCTGGGCTTGTGCCAATCTGAGGTGGATTTTAAAGAACATGAAGTAAATACCATGAAATTGAAGGGTTCCTTGTTTCCTATCCACATAGGGATTTAGGTAACAGATTTAGGCAAATTATAGTATGACTGGTTGGATTACTAGAATACAATTAATAGTTTATAAAGTTTCAGCCACTGCAGTTATCTCTTATTGCTTCCAAGTCTACACCAAGGAAAACAGATCAATATTTACCCCTTAAAAAATGAAAAAAATATATTTTTGTCTGCTGAATCTTATCACTTCATTGCAATTGAAAAGTAAGTAAAATTATACTCAAGAACACCTGATTGCTCTACAAAATTTTTGAAGATCGTTTGTGAGGCTGGTTGTTCTTCTTCAGACTTTGTTTTGGAGGCTTTTAAGATCATATTTCAAAAGCTAAGAATATTTAAATAAAAAATGGGCACTTTCCCAAATGCAAGAGACACCTACTTGCTTCCGATTAGAATAAATTTTTGGCACCTGCTAACACTTGTTACCTACAGCTGATACCATATTGTTCAGCTGACATTTTCAGGTCAACTAAATTGCCCCACAGAGGGAAAAAAAAAAGTTATTTTCTGCAGGAAGCCAAATATAATACACGATTAAAACTGTTTGGAACGTTTTCTGGAAGGAAAGTTTGTTGAAACAGGATTATATCAGAGCTGAAAAAACTTGCAGTCATACATCTGTTTCACTCAGGTTCTTAACAAGAAAAGTCTTGGTTTGAAACTCATGCAGAATGAAAAAAAAGTGATGCTTGGTCTCTCAGTATTTCTGCATATAAAGTAAATTCCAAACCGCTAATATGTTTGGACAGGTAAGAAAATTAAACAAGCAAACAACATTTTTTTTTATCATTATAGTATGAAATAGGAAAAAAGAAAATTAAACTTTGAAAGCTGTTCACAGATTAAATCATTAGTTATTCCAGGGAATTTTTGTGTGGATGGGCTAGTCTTTCTATGCTTCAGATCAGTAACTGAAATTACACAAAGGAAATAAATTACAGTTTTAATATTTTTTATTACATCAATACTTAGAATTCAATTATATCTAAACATTTCAAAATGTTTTAATAAGGAAAAAAAATGCCTTCTTTAGTTTCAATTTGTGTGCCCTGGGACCTTCTATTAATAATCATTTAATGTCTGAAATTATATGGATAAATTCATGTGATATAAAGTTGAAAGACTTCTTTCTTATTTTCAGTTATTTTAAGAACACTATCAGGTATTTATTAATTATGCTAGAAGAAAGGGTTTGTTCCAAAAGTAATGCCCTCATGGAAAGCTATGTTCTTACACCTTGAGCTGAACAGAGTGGAATAATTTCAGTGCTTTGGAGGGGAGATTCTGGAGATTAAGTATTGTTTCTGTTATATTCCATTCCTTTCACTGTGAACAAATAATTCAATTTCTTTCTGCAGTTTGGCACATCTAAAGCATTTAAAACTGTATTCAACTTTCCCATCTTGTCTAGTTGTCTTGGAAACTATCACAGGAAGGAATTGGAGCTGATTTTTTAAATCTATTTTGCTTTTCAAAATTCTCTAGTTTAGATATCAAGTGAATTACTGAGCACTACTAAAATATTAAAATAAAATGCTTATCGGCAGGCAAAAACTGAGGGTCTTTGCAAGCTGCAAATGAAAAAACCTCCAGTGCCAAGGAAGAAATAAAGACTCAAAAGAAAACTTGGACACAATAAGTTTAAAAGTGACAACCTATTTTGTCAATGGGTTTGCGTTTGTAGGTCTGCTTTTGTTAGTTTTAAGGTCGGTTTAATTAGTAATGCTAATTAGCTAAAGTAAATGAGATTCTCATATATACAACTAAGAAAGCTTCAAAATCAGATTTTCATTAAAAAGTAGACTTCTGACAAGTTTGGTCAGTCTGGTATTTTTGTTCACCATATGTGTTTTCTAATTTAAAATGCATAAATGTTCGATTTATTAGAAAAAGTAATACATTGTTTATTTCCATGTTTTATGCTTATGATTGCCAAGTGGGATAACAGAAATTGTAAAACTATGTACAATTTGACATTTTGCTGAACATTCTAGAGTCTCCCTCTCTTCACTGTCACCACCAAGTCTGGCAAGTTTATTAGGATAAAAGAGTAGACAATTACCCACATTAGGTGTCTAATTGTGTTAAATGCTACAGTTAATAGCAAATTGCAACTAACACCACCCAAACAAATGTTTCTTCAGAAGATATTACAAGTTAAAAAAAAAAAAAAATTATGTCCTTTTTAAGCGTCAGGCTCCTGAACACAAAAAAGAAAATAAGGGTTGGTGATGAAGCTGAATGGCACCAATAAAAGTGTTTTCAGTGTCTGCCCAGCCTGAATATTTTGGAAGAAGTGACTGATGTGCATTATGGCTGCTCTCTGAAGAGACAGGGAAATAAATAGTTCTTGAGCACTGTCAACCTTGCTGTGTATACAGGATTTCAAACTCTTATCACAGTGACACAACTTACTTTAAGTGGTCACAGCTTCTGTCCTTTTTTATTAATTTCAGCATTGAATTAATTTTGGATCTTTTACATTTCAGTGTGAGTTTGGGACCCACTCTATTCAGTGTATCACCTGTTATACATGCCGTCTTTGCAATTTGTAATGAAATCTAACAGGTGACAAGCTAGTAAATTTACCAATGAATATATATGTGGCCTGAAAGATGACTGCAATATTGAATTTATGAATGGGAAAGCAGGCTTTCATAAATATGATTATGTTTCACACATATTCATGAAAATGAATGCAATTATTAACATGTGAATATGTTCCATGTCTGGTTGTCTCTTCCTTTATACAAAGGATAATACTGATTCTAGTTCTGCCCAGAATCATGCAAAATATTTCAGCAATGATGCTCTAAGCACCTTTGCATTTGCCCTTTTCAGATGAGAAAGCATGCTTGCCTGGAATTCATAGATATTCTTTTGGAAGGGGCATTTGATCAAACCCCTGAAAAATCCTGTACCTGATGTCTAGGATGTGAATAAGCCAGCTCATGACACAGAAGAGCAGAGCATGGAAGTAATACCTGTAAGAACAGGTCCTTCAGAGGATGCAAGGTGGATCAAAGAACAAATAAGAAATCGAAACCAGCAGTCTCATGTTCTGAAAGAAAAGATCCAGATACATAGAAATAGTGTGCTAGTACCAGACTAGTCCAGTGGGCATGGAGGTTATTCTGTACCACCTCAAGTAATTGCCAGGGGTGGGAGTGAGGGGCTTTCCCTTTGGAGGAGAAGGGCGTTCCTTCTGCTGGGGAGAAAACGTGGTGGGAAAGCCGGTCACATTTTCACGGACTTTCCATGTAAATAATTTCTTTGTCATATGCCTCTTGTTATTAATATTGTAGCTGTTCCTGTTCATTTTCTTATTTCATTGCTATTTCCAGTAAATTGTCCTTATCTCAACCTGTGATCTTTCCCTTTTGTGCTTTCAATTGAAGGTGAAGAGAGAGCAAGCAGTGGCATGATTTTCGTGGGATTACTAAATTGGAGAACACCATTCCTAAACCATGACATGTTTAATAAAATCCACCAGGACAGTCTTGATAAAAGAGTTAGTCTTAACCTATGCTGAGTTGAAACTTACAGATGTAACAAATATAGGATATCAGCAACCATTTCCCTTTGTGTGTTTTGATCAAGGCCTATCAGATTCATCTGCACTGTCCTTCAATATATTTGCATTGTGCTAACGTGAGTAGGTTCACACAAATTCTTGAAAGGGAGAAGAATTCCAACACACTCCAGAAATGGAGCATGAGGTGTGACCTGACAGTGTGGGTAATTGCCTTTAAGAGAATTGTAAGATTTTGTATGCACAGGAGAAGAAAATAAGAAAAGGGGAAAGCTGTGCTCTTCTGCTGAAAAATAAGGAGATTTTAAGATCTATCTATCCTGTCTACTTTTCTATCGTGTATTTTTAAATTGACTCTTCATGAAAGAAAGACACTTGGTACTCTGACTCAGAGCACAGTATTATATCCACCAGCAGTTAATAGTTTTTCCATCTCACAGTTTTATTACACTCTGATTATTAGAGTGATTTATTGTTTCCATTCGTGTCACTTTTCTTGTAAGAAAAATAAATCATAGGCTGACCAATTCTGTGCCACAAAGACCTGTGAGATAGGACAGGCAATCTGTGCTACTCAATTTTCCACACTGGTTTTTAGTCACTAATTTTTTCTAACCGTGTTACTTGTAATAAGTAGTGAAAATATTGATTAGACATCAATCCAGGTAGTTGACAAACAGGCAGCACTGGTTTGAAAGCCTAATAGAGAAAAAAAAGTTGCAAAAGAAACATGGATATTCTAGTAGCATTCCTGAGAGTGCTAGTTGAAGATCTTATAAAAAATTCTAATAAAGATCTAATAAAAATGAGGGTACTTTTGAAGACCAGTTCAAAACCCCATATCTGTCAGATGAGAATCAATCACAGAGTGGTTGAGATTGGAAGCAGCCTCTGCAGGACACCTGGTCCAGCCTCCCTGTTCTATAAGCAGTGCTGTTTATAGGCAGCTGCTCAGGCATTTGAATGTCTCCAAGGAGGGAGATTCCACAATCACCCAGGGCAGCCTGTGCCAGTGCACCATCAGCCTCAGAGTAAAAAAGTGCTTTGTGATGGACAGAACACCCCGTGTTTCAGTTTGTGCCCATTGCCTCTGCTCCGGTTAGTGGGCACCACTGAAAAGAGCCTGGCTTGGTCTCCTTTGCACTCTCCCCTCAGGAATTTGTACACACAGATGAGCTCTCAAAGCCTTCTCTTCTCCAGGCTGAACAGTCCCAGACCTCTCAGCCTTTCCACACATGAAGGGTGCTTCACTTCCCTAATATTTTTAGTGCCTTTTCACAGGACTCTTTCTAGTGTATCCTTGTTTCTTTTACTGGGAACACCAGAATAGGACAGAGTATTGCAGGTATGGCCCAAACAGTACTGAAGTGAGGGAGAAGGATCACCTCCTCAGAATTCCTGATGGTGCTTTCCCTAATTCAGCCTGGAATACCACTAGCCTTTTTTGCTGCAAGGGTACATTTCTTGCTCTACTGTAACTCCTAAGTCCTTTTCTACTCCCAGGTCTCACTTTCCAATGGGAAATTGCAATAGCTATTTCCAATAGCATCTGCTGGTGCACCGTCTTTTTCCTCCCCAGATGAAGGGCTTTGCGCTTTGTTGAACATCATGAGGCGCCTTTCAATTAATTTCTCCAGCTTATCAAGGTGCCTTTGAATGGTAGCACAGTGTTCTGGTATATCAGCTTCTCTGCTCAGTTTTAAGTCACTTGCTCACTTGCCAATAGTACTCTCAGTCCCACCATCCAGGTCATTAAAGAAGAACTGGACAGGACTAGACACTGCATTGTTTGTTGGTGCACAGTGCTAGCCATTGGCCTCTAGCTAGGCTTTGTACTACTCATCACCACCCCCTGGATGTGGTCATTCAGCCAGTTTTCCATTCATCTCACTGTCTGTGCATCTAGCCCATACTTCATACACCTCTCTGTGAGGATCTTATGAAAGACAGTGTTGAAAACCTCACTGAAGTCAAGGGACATAATATCCTTTGCTTTCCTTTCATCTATCAAAGGAGTAATTTCCTTATAGGAAGTCATCAGGTTGGTCAAACATAATTTAAGAATATTTTTAATATGTCCATCAAAAGTGTCTTTAAATTTTTAATGCTTAGTTCACATCTCAGAAGCTAAAAACATTAAAATAAGAACCAAAAAGAGTATACCACATAAACGTCAATGATACAATTAAGCACTGCCACTACATAAACCACGAAATAATCTTTTTTTAATTTTATTTACTGGAATTGAGGTTCAAAACCTTATTAGGAAAACACCATAATAGGAACCTGGTTCTGATATACATAAACCAGAGTTTTTCAGTTTGTGAGCTGGTCAGTTTATTGGTAACCTCAAGTCATAATATCTCAAGTATTTAAGTTATGGAATTTCTTTCCCTGTTTTCTTAATTATCCACAAATGATTCACTGATTGGTCCCCAGCGTTAAGCAGGAAACATATTCTTAAGCTTGTACAGTGAAGCTTGATATAAATGTTCATTGATGTTCTCTGTGCTTTCATGTCTACACTTAAAGTATTTTTTTTCTCCCTAGATATCATTTCAGGCTTGAGCAGTCCTTTGATCAATAGTACTGCCATCTGCAGCACTATAAGTTCAAAGTATAAATTCAGTAATGGAGAAATGCAGTTGTTCAGGTAAGATTGGAGACGATGAGATATAAATGGAGACAGGAAGATGAGTGCAAAACAAAACAAAAATCTCAGTGCTGTACTCCCTGTTTTTGTACTATACTGTTATTTTCTTTTACCTACTTATAAAGTATGGCAGGCCATCAGTCTAGTAATTAGTTGTTGAATTTTTGATAGAGCAATACTCATGAATACTCATCTGATTTCTGTTGCCTAAAAAATTCTCCATATGAAGTAGTGCTTTACACTCATTCTTGGAGGTGATGTATCTATTGGGTTTTATCACGTAGCATGCACGTATTTTTGGAAAATGAGTCAGTCCTTGCAATTGCCCCAAATTCTGTGTTTTCTTCTTTCAGTTCCTCCTTGTGCAGTCTGTTATCGTAACCACTGTTTTTTCAATGTACTCTTTGTTCCCTTTGTCATAGTCTGCTCGGGAAAGTAATGATCAAGGTGACTTTTCTTTAGGAGAGGTCCTTTCATTTCTCAAAAAATTTATGAAGGTAGTAGCTGTAGATGTCATACTCCAGTTACATATTCTATATTTTTATGCTTTTATATTTTAAGTAATGATAATTTTTTCCCAGACATATTCTGCTTGTCTTCATTATTGTACTTGACTTTGCAACTGTTTTATTTAAGATGAAGAAGGATGGAGAAAACGATCTTACCGAGAGTTTTCAAGAAAGCAGGAAATCAAGCCTGTGTTGCCCAGGCTGAAGATCCTAGCAACTTGTGACACTTCAACAGATGGACTCAATGATCTTAAAGGTCTTTGATTCTATGATTCTATACTTATCATTTGCATTTATTAAAAATAAAGAAATCTCAAGACTTTGTTTTTATGGTGAGCCTTTTATCACACCATATTCCATTATTATACCATCATTACCATATTCCTAAATAGGGTTATAACAAACACATATTTAGTGTTACTGTGTATTGAAGTTCTTAGATTATCAAAACAACGCCACTCCACTAATTTTAAAAGAGATGAAATATACATGGTACAGCCATTCCCTACAACTGAGATATTGTCTCAGCCATTTCATCCAGTGAAAACTGAACATTCTTTGCTTGATTCTTCTTGCTACACACGAGTAAATCTTTTCAGAATAGAGCATGTAGCATTCCCTGAGATAGTAAAGCAATGTTAGTCTGCTCTAGCATATTTCATCTCACCTTGTAATTTAGAGAGTTCGTTTAATATCCTTTAGACACTACAGAAACCTTTCATTACATGTCTGAGGAGCTGAGGTTGGCAGTGTTGCTATATATGGTGATCAATAAAATCAACACCAGTAAAAATGTTTAACATCATTTTGTCAACTCTTAATATAATTTTTTCCCTTTTGAGAAGTCTTAAATTTGCTACAATTTATTGCAGACATCTGTTTCTGTTCATCTACAAATAATGAAAACCTTCTCTAGCTACATCCAGCAAAGGAACCTTATAGTGTACTAGGTGTTTGTTTATTTTGACCAATGAAGTTACTTAAAATTGCTTTCTTTACCTGAATCAAGTGTTTCAGGTATTCCCATCAAGTATTTTTAGTGATAATCCCCCTTAAAGAAACTCTGAAAGAAAAATCAAAACTAGATCAGTAGCAACTGCATGGTAGGATAAAATCAGCTCCAAATGCTGTTGAAAAGTTCAATGTGGTAAGGTCTGGAGGCAACAAAATGGAAACGTGTCTACTAACAAGATAAATCCTACATATGTGGAGGAGATATTAAAAAAAATGGCAAAAAGAAATCTAAGACATAAAAAAAACCAGTGGCAGACATTAGATTGTAGATTAAAGTCTAGGGTCTTTTTTGGTCAATTAATTTCTTTCACACAGAACTCAATTTTTTAATTTTTTTTTCCATAAAAAGAGACTTCTCATTTCTTATCTTTTGGAACTATGACAGTTGCCTTTCTCTTAAGTTTATGTTGGTCATAGCTGCAGTTCACAAACTTCCATGGACTCAGATTTCTAATCAAGTTTGGGCTGACATGTTCTATCTGTCTGCATACATGTCCTTAAGACACACAAAAAGGGAAAATTCAACCCCATTGTGTTATCCTTTGTTTGCCAAGGCTAAAAGGATACACACAGTCAGATACCGTGGCTCAAATGACATGTAATAACTTGTACATTATTCCTACTGAATTAAAAACAAGATTTCACCTGATGGATCTGAAAACTCCTGTAGGTACTCTTAGGTACTTAGACTCCATTTACAAAATTTTCTTGGAATATCAGCTTAGCTCTCTTTTTCTTATACTCTAAGCATTCAACAGCTGAAGAAAAAGAATGAATTTTCAAATTTTCATACAGTAAGTGGAAAATCAAGTGTTTTAGAATAAATTTTGAAGAAATAAGAGCACATAGCATGGCAATACAGGTTAGCACATTTCAGCTGGGATCACTAAATCACTAAAAGTGCCTTAAATCCAGCACTGTGTTCAAGAGTGGTAGAGGTATTTGAGATATCTCCACTCTCAGATACCTTAGGCTGAAAGTTTGTCTTTCAAAACCTAGTCCTTGATTACTCTCTTTGAAAAATGACACTGATCACTCCTTCTTTTGTTCAAGGCACCTCAGCAGTGTTTCAAGGCATGGTGTGCTGATGTAGTGGGACATTCAGATTCAGCAGGTATTTCTCTTTTGAATGTTTGTGGCAGAAAGAACACAATGCTACACAGAATGATCACAGACTTCCTAGGAGAATACCCCCAGCAGAAAAAAACATACAGCCTGATGGTTAAACTTCTTGAAAAAGGTAGAGATATTTAAAATATCTCAGCCTGAAGAAGATGCTGAATTTAGCTGATGGATACCTTCAGCACCAGTCTTTATCCTTCAGTCCTCTACAGATATTACAATGTTATTACACATACAATAATATCCTCTGGCTAATGTGGATAATCTAACTAGGCCATTTTTTCCCCCTTATGCAGTCTAAAACCATACTGAATAAGGCCTAACAGAATCTGTGAGTAGGTAAGATGCAAGCAGCTTGAGGCCAGTAATTGGACACTCAGGTCTGGATCACAAAGCTCCTTTTGATTTGCATAATCCTCTGTTCTAGTTTCCACCAAGCAGTGACCTATTTAAATAAGGGGAAAACTTTAGGGCAATAGTTTATTTAATATGTTAATCATAAAAGATATTACAAAGGCCTTTCATTAATATATGCCACCACCCAGCACTGCTTAGCTACCTCATGACTAGTTTACAAGCATCTTGTTCCAGAAACAAGCAGCTCTTCCTAATTTAAATGTCAATCAAGCAACACTAGCATATGGTCTTCTTTCATACTTAGATAATTCTGCCAACAGTCTCACGGACACTAGAAACCATTATTTTGGAGAAAATTCCCCTTTGGTTCTCAGTTTGAATATCTTCCACAGCATATCAGCCTATTCCAGTTTCTGGTATGCCTAGCAATCATATAGAACTGTACCAGTTTTTCTGCATGACTAATGCTCTCAAGCGAGCAGAGAGAGACAGCCACACCAACAACACGCCCACTATCTTTTTGCATAATATGTACTTTACACTCACCAATCTGTTCACATACAGGGATTTTTCTTAAGTCACTGTAACCGAGAATTTTAAAGAGATAGCATAAGGAAAATGATTGGCAGAAAAAAAAAAACAAAAAAAAACCAAAAAACCAAAAAACCCAAGCTGGACAAAGTACCATTAAGCAAATGCACTGAGACCAAATTACATCTGTTCAGAGCTCTTCAAACAGTTATTCAAAAAAGGTGTAGATACTTTCTTGTCCACAAAGTTGTGCTGATGCTGAATGTACCAACTTTAAGAGCCCTCAACTTACGTACCATAAACCAATATATTCCATTCCAATTTAAGATAAACTGGAATTTTCCATGTAATTTTAATAATTTATGTCATATAATACATAATATCTAATATATTATGTAGATTATATAAATATATATGTATAATGTATTTAGATATATATAATTTGATAAACTGAATAAGCACTCAGCCTTCATGAAGATCATCAGAACACATTCTCTGCAATTAAACACCATGACAGAGAAATTGTATTCACCAGTTATAGACACCCTTCTTTGGAGCAGGAGTTGTGCTGTGACTTGGAGACATTCATATGACAGAGAGTTGCTCTGCACAGCAGGGCAAGGGACTGGCCATGCTCTGATTCCAGCTGCTCATGATCACTAAAGGTACAGCATATGGCTCTGCAAAGAGAAGCTATAGGGTCACAAAAGTTTTTTGAGAATCTTACAACTTCTTTGAACTTTCTTCTTTAGCTCCAACTACTTTTATTTCATCATTAAAGGAGAAGATCAGAGGAAACCTGTTCAGTGGTATAATTAAATGTATATGGAGTTAATCCATGCTTAATTTGAGCAACATTTACTCTTCATCTCATTGTCTTTCCTGGAATACCAGAAAGATAACTTTACCCAGCCAGCACACTGCCATTGTGCTTCTTGCTTCATGTTCAGCAAATTCAACCACAGAACAACGAAATATTTTTAATTTATCTCAACCTGAGGAATTTTAAACTTCATTAGAAATATTTCTTTATTTCAGCCAGCCTGAACTGCAGCATATACCTGGGAAATTGGTGAGGACAGTGTGAAAATAATAATAATAAAAAAATAATATATTGAGGTGATCGAACTGCTACCGTAGTTGTCTATCTGTGGTCTGATTTTTAGATAGGAGGGAGTGAACTCTGCCCGGAGTGCTAGGTGAGCATTAAAACCCAAGGCCAAAGCAGATCCACTTGTGAGAGAACATAAATCTGTGCTTCAGCCAGGTGAGGTCAGCTTTCATTTACTGCCTGCTCTGTGCTGAGCACAGCTGAGGTTGCCCCTCTGGATGAGCAGATTGCATGTGATTGGAAAACTGTTAAGAAACATATTGTTTGAAAATCAGAAAAGGAAACTTACTGAGGAGGGTGACTGAGGTCTCTCTATTTAAGTGCCTATTCCCTTCTGAGCTTTTATGATGAACAGAGATAACCATCTGTGCCCAATTGCTAGTTATGGTTTTGTAACATCAGCATCTGCTGATAAAGAAAATAAGGGAATGTGTGCCTGCAATAGCTGAAGCCTCATTTACCACATCAGAATTCACTTTCTAATTGTTCAGTTTTATTTTAAGCAGAGCACAGATGTTGTCAGTCCTTCTGCCATCAGAAATTATCTAGACTAAGACATCCTTAGAATGGTGTAATTGTTAGATTTTTGTGCTTGGCTATTTTTTTCCAATATATCCTGGATCTTTATAAACAAATAAAAATATAATTTTTCCCTTCATCTCTCAAATAAATAATAATAATAATAAAGTTTTCTAAAAAGTTGTTTTTCTATGTAACCACATTCTCTCAATCTAAAATGATCGTTTTAGACAAGAGAGAGGTGAAAGTGAAATCTCCTGGAAGATCACAGAACATATGGTTTTTTTGTGCCAGCTGTAGAATATTAGCTCAGAATGTCTGCCTGTATGCTACTGAGAATTCTTGACAAGTTTTAGTATTGCAGTCCGTGATGCATCAAGTCATAAAAAATCCGCCTCACTCAAGAATGGCTCACTATCACACACCTGCACCAAACAGAGTGTGTACCATTTTGATAAAATGTAACTATTGGATACAAAGTGGTGTATTTCAGAGTAAAAATCCCTGCTAGGTTTGCAGTGAACCCAGCGGAAAATTTAACAGAATATGGTAGGATTTATTCTCAGTGTCTGAAGTGTCTTTTATTGAGGGAACTCCTTTGCCACTGAAAATACAACAGAGCACTTGCACGACTGAGCAGAGCCAGCCTGGGTCTTCTGGGCTTGCTGGCTGGGGCTCGTATCCAGCCCTGTCACACTAGAGATGGTGACATGGAGAGTGACTCTCTGTGTTGTTCTTCCAGGAGCCAGCTGAAACACTGTGTGGAAAGGCCTGAACTGGCCTGTACAGACTTGTTAGCTGGAGATCCACATGGCAGGTGAGCACCTGTATTTCTTCAGAGCCCAGGCAGTTGTCAAAATGTTGTATCCACACTTGTGAAATGCTGTCTGCAAGCACCTGCACCCCTGTGAGCAGTCTACATAGCACAGTGAGTCTGGAACTGAATAAACTATCACTGGGTTACTGACTTATTTAATGAGAATTCTAAAAGCAAATAATGATACATTTTACATTTTACACCAGCCGTAATCTCTCTTTATAGCGAAGTCACCATAATTATTCTTTGACTAAAAAACCCCCATAAACTAAAGAATAAATTGTATTCTTTGACTAAAAAAAACCCATAAACTAATAAATAAATTGAATAACTTCACACATTGAATAGCTTCAGTAGAAAGACCAGAGACCAGTCCTTCATTATGTATTAACTATACAATGAATTAAATACTTCAGAGATTTTGGAGGAGTTATTTTCCGCAATGCTTGAAGATGATGTGAAATAGACGTGGTAACAATGAAGAAAAAGGTAAATGTCAGAAGAATTTTTTTGTAAAGGCATCAGCAAAGGAAGCAACTGAAGTAGAAACCTAAAATATGATTTCATAAGAGGATTAATGTAAACAAGAAAATTACAGGCGATTTTGGAGCATAACAAGAAAATCCATTATTTATATTATGACAGGAGTAGAGCCCTGTGACACTCACTGATGAAAATGAATACTTAAAAATAGTTTGTTGAGTGTTAGAAATGAAAATGCATTGAGTTTTCTGTCTCAAAACAGTGTTTAAAGGGAAAACTTCAAATAAAATAAATGAATATATTAGATAATTTTAGCAGATTTTCATGTATGGATCTGTGTTTCAAATTACAAGCAAAAAAACTTACTACAATATTAAACTCGAAATAAATCTGCTTTTTTTTAGTCCGTTTGTTCCAAGTGAACATTTTTCCACATCAGACATATTATTTTGAACAGAGAGGATCAAACTGACTTTGTTCCTGGATTACTTTTTTACAAGAAATTTTTTTCCTCTAGGACAGGATGCATGTTACCTCTATGAATAGAACTCACTTGTGAGTTATCATTAAATATGATCTCACAAAAAAAAAAAAAATGAAAAGACTGGAGGATTGTAATGAAAGTCCAAAAGGAATAGGACTCAATAAATTTCAGTTTAACACAAGGTAAAGACTTATAGACAAGAATAAAATTGCTTTCAGGAGCATCTGTACAAACAGTAGGATAGCTGAAAATAAGGACAAAGATCATGTACACCTTAGGGAAATTTTCTGCTTTCAAAAATGCCACAGAAAAAAGAAACTTCCAATGCAATGATAACAGAAATGCAGTAGTTTGGAACATTATAATGGTTTCCATTTCTTCTGTATCCTCAGTTTGGTCTTAGCTGGAGGTCAGTAGCATTTTAACTAGATGCAATTCTTCCTTCTGCCCCAATTTAAGGTCTAATGATAAGTGTGCCAGAAAAAACTCTAAACCCAGGTGTGGCATTGCTGCTTTCATATGTATATATATATATACACATCAAAAAAATTTGTTCAACTGAAATATTTCAATCGTACAGCAACAGATGAAAACTGTGTGTCCCTTTAACTCCTTTATTGACACTTCTTTTTATATTTCAACTCCACATATTCTTGCAAAAGTTTAGTGTAGCATGTCCAAAGAAGGGTAATGATGCTGGTGAATGGTCTGGAGCACAAGTCTTGTGAAGAGCAGATGAAGGGGTGGGGTTGTTCAGGGGGAGAAAAGGAGGCTGAGGGGAGACCTCACTGCTCTCCCCAGCTGCCTGAAAGGAGGCTGCAGCCCAGGGGGGTTGGTCTCTCCTTCCAGGCAACCAGTGACAGGACAAAAGGAAACTGCCTCAAGGCGTGCACAGGAAAGGTGAGATTGGATGTCAGGAAGCATTTTTTCACTGAAACAGTGGTCACACATTGAAATAGGCTGTCCTGGGAAGTAGTGGAATCATCACCTCTGTAAGTGTTCAAAAGGCATGTGGATGTGGCACTTGGGAATACGGTTTAGCAGTGAACACGGTGGTGCTGGGTTAATGACTGGACACCTCAGTGATCTTAGAGGTCTTTTCCAAGCCTCACAATTCTCTGATTCTATGTTCTAACTTCATATATCATTTTAATCCCTAGAAAAGTTTGATGTTATAAAAGATGGATGCATACTCAGAAGTTACATATCTTGTTTTAATGTAAGGTAACACTTAAAAATACATTTAAATTTGAGTAAGTAGGGAGTTAAGCTATAAAACCCCAAATAATTTAAATTAATGTGAAAAGATAGTCCTGGAACACAAATAGGAATTTCAATGGGAGTAAATCAAACAAAATCGAAAGAGCATCAGAAAATTCTCAATGCAACTGGAAGGGCATTGAAGAATGATAGTTCTAACTGCCATATACATGTCCAAAATATACAGAATTTTCAAAATACAATTCAAGAATCTTTAGCTGTGGTTGTTTACAGGATGACCACGATAAGTCTTTTTGCCACACACAATATTTTTCTTGATAAAACACCCCTACCTTGTATATTTTCAATAGATATTTTCATAGTACCTATTTTTGCTGGCTTAGATCAAATGACCCTTTTATCTCTTGTGCTAAACAAATGCTTTCACGTCCCTTAAACTAGGTTTCTGGTGAAAGCATGCGACTGCACTTCATCACAGAGGTATTCTTACCCCAGCACTGGAGTACCATTCCTTGTCAGGTGTAAATCTCTGCACCGAGGGGCAGCTGCAGTGCAGTGTTCTGAGAATGGGACCTTGCACTGTCTCCTCAGAATGCCTCCTCTCTGAAGTGCAAATGCAGCCGTAGCTCCACCGAGGAGTAGGGAGAGTGTAATGAACACAGTTGAGAACAGCCCTGCACTGAACACACCAAGGCAAGGTCAAACCTTTTGCTTTCATTTGTGAGGCAGAGACAACTGAGTTTTGGCTGGTTTTCTGTACAGAAGAAGCCATACCAAGAACCTAATGTTAGAATTCTCTCTGACATGACCTTCAGCCAAAACCTAAGAATAATTAGTGTATATCCCAACATCAGCAGGAATTCAAGCTACTTACTTGATGTGCTGTCTTCTTTAAAGCATGGAATAGCAAGCATTAGAAATGTGTACCCAGCTGCAGAAACATTACAAGTTGAGTCTTTTGTCTGAGGGGTTGCAGTGCCACAGATACTCAACTTAGCCACATTTAAAGGACTTGCAAACGCCACTCACAAACACACATAATCATAGAAATGTTTGTAGAGAAAATGGAGAAGAGATTATTAATATAGAGAAAGGATTCAAATGGACACTAAGAAGGCTTCCAAATGAAAGACACAAATTTTATAAGAATTGTGTTTTAGATACATCCTGAGATTAAGATCTCCTGTCACTAATGAGGGCTAAGGTAGAAGTATTAAAATATAGCGCATGAAGAGCAAATCTAAAGAAATTAGTTAGGGATTGTGGCCCAAGTTTGAAAATTAAGAGCTTAGTGAGAATACAGAAATGTTAATACTCACCTCTGCTCCTCATTCTATAGAATTACCCATTTCTTGTAACCAACTCCATAAAGCAGTCTGGAAATAAGAGGTTATGAGATATAAGGGGCCTGTTGGTTTTTAAAGTTCCAGCATGGGCTGTTGAATTCGTGCCAGCATATGAACATGTACACTTGGCTGAAAATTTATAATATGTCACAATATGTTTTCTGAACATACTTTAGATATCTGAGAAGTGGCAGAGGACAGAGTGTAGTGCCCTTCTGCGTTATTTACCATAACCTAAAATCTAAACCTGAACTAAATTTGGCCTTATGAGCTATTTTAAATTGTCCAGCATCCTTAGAAAGGTTGAGAAATAATTTCCTTCATAGCTTCTGAAAAATTCCTGCTTATTCTTTTGCCTTCCCCTAGCTTCTTTTTTAAAAATGTTTATGGAATCCACAGATTTGGTTTTGTTCCAAGAAATAGGAATCTGAGTATTGACCAAAACAAGGCAAATAATTTATTATGAATCACAGTTATTATAACTGCCTTTTCAATCTACTCATTTGGTAATTAATTGTAATTCAGTCTATTAATTAATTTTTAGGATAACATTTCTCAAATAGTTTTTATAATCTTTGATGTTCAAAAACTTGGATGTGATTCTGGAGAATCACTCACTTATATCGTGAATTATTGTTCCTATTCTGAAACTTGTGGTTTTAATGTTTTGAATAAAAAACTTCTTAAGAAATAAACTAGCATAAACAGTTCTATTTAAATTAGCTAAACTTTCAGGCTTAACTAAAACTCATATGACAATATCTAGTCATGAGTGTTAAGGCTAAAATCTATAGGCAAAAGTGGATTTCTTATGAATACAAGCACATAGTTTTACCAAAAGTAAACAAAACATTACTGGAGGAACTCTGAATTAAGCTTCTTTTAATTATTACTACAGCTAGGGCAGAAAAGACAGCTTTTGGATTTGTAATATTTCAGTAAGAACTTATACATTTTAGATTTTTAATAGCATGAGGCTGAAAAAATATTTTTCCCTGGAGGAAAAGGTGGAAACTAGTAATTCCTGTTTCACTGTATTTTTCTTTCCAAATATTTATTTTATTTTTTATGAGAAGCCAAAACAGTACAAAAGTGTTTCGATAAAGTTCTACATTTTGTTGGCAAAGTTTGGTTAACGTTATTTTAGCCATTGGTAGTAGTATAAAGATGTCTAAGGTAAATAAATATGTGTAGTTATTATATTACCATAGCACTATCTTACTACTGTAGCTGGTAAAAGATGCATGTTCTAGACATTGATGAGAAACTGTTATTCTGGAGATGATGACATGGTTTAATTCAAAGGAAAACTGCTTCAAACACACTTCAACACAGGCAGACCTAAAAATTAAGCCCGTGATGTCTTAAGCATCTACAAGATGTCTTCAGCAGGGCCTGAGCTTTTTGTATGGTGCTTGCCCTGGTCTTCATCTTTTTAATTTCCTCAGAAACAAGACATGTCCACAAAAATATTTTTATAGAGCATTGATACATATAATCAACAACTACAAAGTAAAATATACTTGCAAATGAAAATGATGAAAGCAAAATTGTACTCTTCTATATGATTTGCCCTGGGACATGCTTATAGGACTCTGGAATTCAGACTTCTATCACACTACTTTTTGGCAAGGCTGAGGAACAACATGAATATTAACAGTATTATTTTCAAGTATGGTTTTTCACCCCTGTTCTTTTCAGTAATAGATGTGGGCTCAGATAAAGACCTGTGTTTATGCCCATAGGTGTGTGGACATTGTGATACTGGGTTCCACAACATCTAAAAGTTTGACTGATGTATAAGGGATTGAGATCATAAATATCCAGACTCTGAGATATGCACAGGGAAAACACACTGACATGAAACGATTATTGAACTAAGAACTTGGGGGTTTAAGGTTGTTACAGTGCCAAAAGGATAATACAGGGCCTTTGCATATGGAAAAGCCCCCAGGTCTCTTTCTGGAGTTCGCCACTCCCAACTACCATGCTCTGCAATGTTGGAGTTAGGTATATATATAGGTAATAGGAATATGAAAGCCTTTGGATAAGGCACCTTAGAAAACGCTTCACGATTAAACTATAACAGCTGGTGCCTTCCTCTCATTTTATCTATAACACATGTCCTAGCAATTAGCGATGTTTCAAGGAAAAAAACAAACAAACAAACAAAGAAATAACAAAAAAACCCAACAAAATACAGCTATTCTGGTATTATATTTTGATGGGAAAATCACACTTAAAGCTGATTGGTGTCAATACTCTTAATGTGGGCATTCACCGTAACTCAGTAACGTAATCTGGTAATCTAAATATTGAATTGTGCCTTTTGTTTGGTCTAAATTCCATATTTGAAATAATGAGATACCTAGCCAGTATACTGCTGTAATGTAGGGTGTACACGAATGAATCACAAACTTGTTTTGTGAGCAGTGATCTTCTGAGATAATTTATGGTAAATGTCAACTGCAATTTCAAGGCAAAATGAGTTTTTGAAAGCAAGCAGTATATTCCACTTTATTTGTCTCAAAACATTGATTTTATATCAATCTTTCTGTACATTAATCTTTCTTGTCTACATAATTTGCCAGCACATTGGACATCTTCTTTTCTTCAATGTAACAAATAGACATATGACCACCCTCCCTCCCCCCCAAAAAATCAGTTTGTTGCTAGTTTCTCTTGTTTAAAGGGAGGACATGGATGACAGAGCTGGAACAGAATTGCAACTTCTTCCTCAAAATTCTATAGCAGTCATTATATTTACTAACTTAAACCCGAAAAATCTATGTGAAGGCTGAAAATATATTTGCACTTCCCAGCAACCTTTATTAAATAATTGTTCTCCTTTGTCTTTCCAAAACCAGAGAGCAAGCTTTAATCATTTTGCAACATCTATGATCATTGTACAACAAATTTAATATTTTTTTCAGTCTGGAACACCAAATAATTAAATATTTCTATCAGAGTTATAAATAAAAGTAAGAAATGGAGTTATGTCCACTAAAGATTGCTGAAGAGATTGTATAAATTAAGCAATATGGACTTCTGGATGGGGGTTCCACTCCTAGACTGACTATTATAAATATTTGGAAACGAACCAAGAAAGATGTTTAGTCTGTGTCTGCTTTGAATGCAAGTTTTAGTCCAACAAGAATGCTTTGAAACTCTTTTTTGATTGGATCAGATGGAAAAGAGAACACATAATTAGTGGAACAAGCATATAATTTACGGAAAAGAGAGAACCTCTGAGGAAGCAGCATGTACAAATGAGATATCCAGCAGCAAAAGGGATCAGGGAGTGATGAAATTTTTCCAGATATGGTAGCAGGTAAAGTTAATTATTTTAAAATAGTCAGCAAATCTATACGCTAACAAAATAATGAGTAATCTACACACCTGAGGTTTTAGTTTAGCAGTCCTCAGTAACATACTTAATCTATGTTAATCTCATTTTCTTAGTCAAATGCCTCAGGCTTTCACTTAATCCAAAATTCCAGTTAATCTAAAAAGACCACAAAGATAGCATCAGGGTGGGAAGAGTTTGGCAGGGATCTCATTTAACATGATATGAGCTGCATACATTAATGAGTCAGAGGCAAATTCACCAGCTAGATAAAACATGTAATACCGACAGGTAGACAAATGGAAAATGAGCCGTGGATCTCCTTGTTAGCACATTATCACAAATTACTGATTTAGCTCAGAAAATGGCCAAATCATTTTGCACATCAGAGGAATACAGTAGCTTCCTTGAAATTTTTATAGACTAAGAGACGTGTGAGAAAACACCCTCATCACACACACCCAATCACAGCCCCCCATTTAAGAGTTTTTAATGCATATATAGGGTATATTGTAATTAACAAAAGGGGAAAAAAAGATAGGAAAATATTCAGAACAGTTGTCTAGAGAAAAGCTGAAGGAAGATGGGGAAGGAAGTAGATTGTGCTCTGCACAGGGGCCATGGTGAAGCAGTATCTGAAAATAAGCATGACAGAAGAGGAATAGAGGAGCAGTTAATTTTGTAGTGCTTCTTCAACATGATAGTAAAATGACTACATTACATACTACTGTAAGAAATACATAAAATCTATGTAATAAAAACATATGAATAAAAACTTCAGTATAATTATATATATATATATATATATGTATATGTATAGCAGTAAAACTTCAGTATATAACTATCATCTTTTTCATAACCCACCCTTCGAAATTGTTCCGCTCTGTTTGGATTGATAGGTTTGGACCAGAAACATCTAATGGAGCAAAACCTGTGAGTGTTATCCTTTCTTCTTTCCTCATCACTCCTCCTGCCTGCACGTCTTAGATGATGCAGACCTACATCTTCCATTGCAAAAGAGCATCTGTAGGTTAGAAGAACTCCTTTGTGGATGATATCAAAGTGGGGTTTCTAGTAAAATTCTTTTGGGTAAATTGTCCCATCTGTAACCTGGAAGTCTATCTAGAGCTTCAAGAAAAGATGGGATCTTACCTGTAACTTTACAGCAATTGGCACTTGAGATTCAGCAGAAGCTGTTTGGCAAGTAGAGATAAAGAGGTAAAAGACAGACAGAATCATCTTTTCTCATCTTTGTAACCACCTTGAAAAGGTAACTAAGGATGTTACTGTGCTTACAGTGCTTTTGTAAATGAGGTTTGTGAGAGCTGCTGTACTTTTTTCTACTGCTCCTCCTGACTTGGTGAGGAGAAGTGACTTGGTCTAGCACGTAAATATAAATGCTTTGATGTGTGAAACAAAAAGGAGTGGAGTTGGGAGATTTATTTGTTTTTAACCAATATGATGGCAGACAAATAGCATTCCCTCAAATTGCAGCTGTTCTGGATAAGAGGAAAATGATTTGGCTTGAGCATTTACAGCCCTGCTTTTCCATGTAATCTTTTTCCTGCAGGAATAATGGCAGGGGTTTGCTAGGCCCAGATTTCCTTGGCAGTGACGGCTGCAGCAAAAGTGCACCACGTCTGTGACCACTGGCCTTGGCTGGAAGGGAGTCAAGCAGTGACGTAGTTGTGGCTGTGTGGGAGAGTTGCCTGGCTGGAGCTGAGCTTTCAGGGAATAAACCTTGGAGACCTGCCAATTAAAGAGCCTTTTCCTCATGCTGACTGCAGATAGCACTGGCAGGGAGAGGCAGGGCTGGACATCTGCCAGAGCAGGGGATGCCAAGGGGTGCTGACTCACAGAGCCTCATTCTTACAGCACAGCCCTCGTCCCATCCTGAAATCTGTCCATTGGTGGTGGTCATCACTGCAGGAGGCTCACCAGAGCTCCCGCTGTGTGACATACACCGGGATTTGCTGGAAGCTGTGGCCAGGAAGAAGCTTTGGAGGATGGTTTGTCAACTATTTTATTAATCTCAGCTTCAGAAAGCAGTGTTAAAAGAAGAGTCATATTTTTCATTATTTCCTGCCGAGATTCCCATGAATACAAGCACGTGTTTATGTGATATTAGCAGGTGCATACTTAAAATTGACAGAAATTCTGAATTCTGTCAGAAACACTTATACATCTAAATGTTGTGCTAACACACTGAGTATGACTGGCTCGTAGCCTTCATACAGTTGGCCTTTACTCCAAACTCAGGTTTCCTGAGGTCCCATTTTATCTGGTAGTGGCAGTCTGCTCACCAAAGTTCTGGTCCAGTGGCGTGAAAAGTCTGCAAGTAGCAAAACACTGCTTTCTCTCCTAGCGTAGCCCGTTTGAAAATACAGAGTCTTCTGCTCCCAAGGTCATCTATCTGTTTTTACAATTTTGTTCTCCTCATGATAGATAGGAATGGTAAAACTAAGAAGAATTATGAAAGAAATACTTCACAAAATGTGAGACTGGGGACTCTGTAGCAGTTCCAGTAAAGGGTGTGGTTATTCTGGGGCTTCGTTGGGTGGGAGAGGTTAGGATGACTTCCTTGAGCAAGGTAGGAAGAGAAATGCCTATCTCAATGTTCATCCACATCATCTTCAGGACCACTGCATGGATTAAAATTGTTTAGTTGTTGCTGTATGGGGGATAAAACTCATTTTCATACTCAGATACTGGATATTACTCCTCACGAGATTCCAGACAGTGGTCATTTCCACATATTTGTGGATCTAGTTTGTGTCATCTACCTTGACAAGCTACATAGCATTGGATAAAGTTAAGCAATTAATTCTGAAAAACATTTTTCAGATTACATGTTTCACTTCATCAATTGCAATAGAATAATCCATTATTTTTTCTCTTGTATATAATGACACAGGAATCCTCTCTTGCCTAGATAAATGGTTGCATTTGCATAACTGCAATTTGAAAATGAGGCCTCTCGAGAGTTTTAGAAGAATATGATGCAAAAGTAGATACCGTCATATTTTTCAGTATTTTGGATATTAATTTCAGATACATTAATTTCTTGTAATAATTAGTTAATATCCTCTTTTTTAATATTCCTTACTTGTAATTCATCAAGCATATAAACAGTTCCAGGAAGTTCTGTCACATCTTCTAAGAAAAGTTTGCTATCAGAAGTGCTTCAATGATCTTCTACTTTTTGTAAATTAAATTCAAATTTGAAATTATTTTTATCACATCCCAGAATCATGATTGAACTCCTATTAAACTAATTGACTAAGCCTGAAAATCAGGCTTTTAGATAAAAGTCATCTTTATTTTCACCGAAATTGTAAAAATATTTAAGAATTGTTTAAGACTATTATATCATCTTTGTTTTAGGAATAATGTACTGATAATGAAAAGTGTTCTGTATAATTATTAAAAAAATGGAAATTAATTATTCAAGAAACAAAATCTTTCAAAAGTTTTTAACGATATACTGCTTTCTGCTGCATTTTCTTTTCTAATGCCTGATTCCTTGTGCAATTCTAACTGCAAGTACAGAATGTAATATTTCTCAGAGGAAACACTAACCTTAACTAGGAAATGACCAGAAGACTGATTTTGAAAACAATCCATTAATATTACATAAACCGATCAATAAAATCTTTGACCAGGTTTCTTTTAACTTTATCCAGGCTACTTCAGTGATCCAGAAGGCAAAAGTTCAGCAAGAGAGACAGTCAGTACATGGAAGTTCCACTGCCTTGGACACAGCTTTTTTTTTTTAAGTTTTCCACAAACAGTAAAATCTATCTCTACTAACTCCATATGCTACAACTAAACAAGGTGCAAACTTCTAGCAAAAAACCATAAACGTGCAATGAAACCACCATTATTTTTATGATTTTTTTTGTGTGGCATACTGGCATCAGTTAACATTCTTTGTTATCTTCCATTTCTGAAAGCATTTTTTGAAATACACGTATTTACACTTATACATTACGTTCATGTCTTATGATATGGAAGAAGGAAGGATTCATAATGAGAGTCAGAAGGATGCTTACTTAGAAACACCACTGAATCTTTATTCCTGAGGCCTTGTGATTTTCTTTGTATGATGGTATAAAATTATTTCAATCAGCTGAAAGTTTTCATTCTCTTCCTTGAAGAAGGAAAGCATAGGGATTTTCAGGGTGCACATTTAACAGTGCACTTATCTTGTGCAGGATATAGAAGTCTTAGGTTATCTAGTCACTTCCATTTGCAATATTACAGCATTGTATTTATCCTTAGAACAGACATGCAAGTCCACTGGGGTGTGCAAGGCTTCCTGGATTTGACACTTAGTCTTGTGGGAGAATATCTCAAAAACTTTAATGCCTCACTAAACAAAGCATTCACAAGCTGGTGCACAAATGCATTGAGCAGTAGCAGGTCTGTTCTTCCCAGACTAATAAAAGGATTTGGATCATTGCTGCTTATATCTCAGGCACTCCCAGCTCTGAATATGTAGATAAAAAAGCTTGCATCCTCTGGGAAATAGCTCTTTGAGTTTGATTTGTATATGGAATTAGTGTGTTAATTGATTAAAGGTTAATCTCCATGAAAAGTAAGAGCTAGAGGAACACCGACAGGCAGAAAACACAGAAATGTCGCTTTGAACTGGAGATCTATTCAGCAATACCAAATGGAATTTGCCAGCAGAAGATAGGAGTAAATAACTCTGAAACAAAAGTCAGCTCATAGAGAAGAGGTTTTCCAGGCTGAAAGAGGGTTGCCAGCAACACAACAGCTAGCAGTGATCCTCTGTTTGCCCACATAATTCTATGTTAACTTCAATTTTTTTTATTTTTGCAAGCACTTCACATGAAAGACCAATTTCAAAAATTTGCAAAATTTGCTACAGAAGATTGCATAAAATTGGTCTGACAAAAAGTATCTTTTTCTAACTGTTCAGCAAGCAAATACTGTAACATAATTATAAATGCAGTTTTAAGACAGGACCAGGCTCCTTCATGCCTCAGCAGAGGAAACCAGGCCATGATCTTTAAGCATCTGGAGGCTCCAGCTGCATGAACCATCAAAAGAGAGTGGTGATATGCTTTATACACGTGAAGGAAAACTAGATACTTTGAAGGAAAAAATGAGGTGTGTAAACATTACTTAACATGCCCATGACAGCTAAATATGGCCATTTCACAATGTCTGGTATCAAGAAATTCTGGCTGCAACCCTAGTGCATATAATCAGAAAATGTTGGAATAAAATCAGAGATTGTGGAGAGGAGAGTGATTTTCTGTGTCACTGATTACCTTAGAAGGTGATTTAGTTTTAAAAAAAGGGAGAATTTTTTATTAAAAGAAGTAGAAAGTATGAGAAGCTTCATACATTAACCAAATCACTGAAAGCTGATCATTATATAATGCTTAGAAATAGTATTAGCAAGCTAGAGTTTTGTCTTCCATTACAGTGCACCTCCTTGAAAGACAGAGATGAAACTGAAGTATATGCTTTCCATCTTATTAAGGAAAAAAAAAAGACTCATCTCTTGTTTTGCTACAAGATTAAGACCATGGTTTAATGTATCGATTATCTTGTATAATACTCTCCTGTGTATCATTTTACATTCAAATTTGTTAGTATATACATGTCAAAGGGAAGTATGTTTCACAACATCTTTTATTTATATTTATAAAACCTGTTCGAAAATACAGTTGCAACAAAACCATCTGCAAATCTTGTTAGACATTGTTGCAGTATCATTTTAGTCAAGCCAGTTCCCAAAGGGCTAATCTACGTGCAGTGTAAGAAAAGAAAATTTTTCCTTTTTCAGGGCATGAAAAGGATGCATCAGGTAGGGTGAAAAGCTCTCTAGATTAGGACAAAAGGAAAATGAGTCATATCAAGAGACAATGTCTTCTGTGTTTACATTCTTGCCTCACAGAGATTTGGCTGATGAACAAGGGCAGGTCAGGTTGTTAAAGGGAGATAGAACGTGTTCAGTTGTGACATCCACATCTTTCACTGGCAGCAACCCTGGGAGCTGCCTTCCCTGAGCCACCTCCAGAGTAACCACTCTGTGCTTTCCTGGGAATGGCCCCTCTGCCAGGGGTGACCACTGACCAGAACATTGCTCCTCTGGAACTGTGGAAATCACTCTGAAGGTCTTTCTGGAGTGAGGTACAGGTAGCCACACTTTCACTGGCTCTAAATTTCATGATAATTAGGGATGGAGCTCACAATTCAGGACTGTTCTTTATGCTTTGAAATCCTAAAGAGAGAATGTAGTCTTAGGCACGACACATGCCCAGCTGTCCATTTGAGTCTGGTTTTCAAACAGGGATGAGGCATAGGCAGCACACACTGTGAATCTGTAAGAACAAGACCTGGCAGTGTTCCCTGACAATAATCTTTTTAGGCCCAGGGCTGACATTGTAGCCTTTATATCTTTAAAGCCGGGACCACAGACACACCAAGAAAGAGACTTGAATTTAAAAACAACAACAACAACAACAACAACAACAACAACAAACAACAACAACAAAAAAACCCACAAACAAACAAACAAAAACCACCAAAAAACATAAACTGAGAATTCTGGTTAAAATTTCAGCTCCCTGGGAGTTCCCAAATTTGACTATATTAAAGTGCATATTGACTCAAAGTTTTCTATTTCGCTTTCACATTGAGAAAGGCTGGGTTTTTTTACTGTGCTCTGGAGAGAATTATTGGGCTAAATTTTCACTGGGGAAAGGAATTGCAGACAAAGCCAGACATCCTTCCATAAAGATTAAAAGTAAAGTTTTTGTCCTATAATCAGTGATGCAAGGTTGAAAGTCTAGTATGACTTTCAAACAAATGGCAAGTTCCAGGGGTTTCAAAATGTATTTTTAGAAGAAACATATGCTAATCAAGATATGCCCCACATAGTTCAAACAGCATGATTCACAAGGGAACTTCATTAGCCTCAAAGATGAATAGCGCTACAACTCCTGGGAGATCCAATAAAATAGATGATTTTTTAGGAAAAAAAGAAATCTTCATTCTCCTAGTTAATCCCCATGGGCTTCCAAGAGGATTTGGGCCTTTTTTCTGTTCTTCCATTACTATTTTGCTGTCACACAGAAGGTAGATTGCCATCTCAGAAAAAGGCAGCATTACTTTCCATTCTGCCTGGAGTGGACAGACAGATCATTAATGCTGTATAATAACAGGTTGAACATGTCCTGTCTTCAGCAAAACCGACAGGTGAGCAACTCATCATCCAAAGGGCACTAGACAGGTAGGGTCACAACATGTCCCAAAACCATAAACCCAGCAGATTTACTAGAATAAAAGTAGTCTTTAATTTGTAGGTAATTTAGAATATTATGCCTTGATAAAATAATACTTGCTATCTCTGAACTATGATAAATAGAGGGGGAAAAAAGTGGAAATACAATATATTAAGATTAATTTTGGTCATAATCCATTGTAAAAAGAGCAATCATTGCCAATTTATGTAATGCAACATCTACTGTATTCACTTTAATACACAATAATGAATGAGATTTTTAAATATTATTTCTACTCTTTTTTTCTTTCTGTATAAGAAGCTAGTTTTAGAAAATGAAAATGAAATGGAAAGTAGAAACACGCAGAAAAATTTCAACATTGTGCCTGACTTTGTACAGCCTGTGAACTTTTCCTTGAACAGAGAAGCCAAAGGGCAAAGCCGCTGCTGACATCTTGCAGGCTTCATTTAAATCCTAAATCAGCCTCTCCTCTGTGACAGGAACAAATTCTGAGATACCACAACAAATTCACTCCTGGAAAAGTTTCACAGAAGAGCCTCGGGGCTCTTGTGATATTTCATTCCTGCACCTGAACTGTGAGTAAGGACACATGGAAGCTGTTCAGGAATGACTGGGAGTAGGATGAAGTCACCGTGTCTTTGCTGTCAGGTCTGAAGTCAAACTGACTGACTGTCCATAACCCATTTACATTCCAGAACTCACTAAGGCCAAGCTGAGGAATATGAACAGCTCCTGGCTTTCCCTGGCACACCCGTGGGCCGTATCAGAGAGGATTTGATCTGAAGGCTCCTGTTGGCATGAGAGGCTGGTGGAGCTGGTCCCTGGCTGCTTGCTGGGCTTTGGGCCAGGATCACCCAGTGGAGGAATGCCATAGCTGGAATCAGTTTGGCTTCTGGCAGCAAGAAATCAGCATCCACTCATGGACCATTAGTCTCATTAATCCCATTCTCCTCAGCACTAACTGAAGAGTTCCTCTATTCTTAGACAGTAAGGTAGCTTTTCTGTGGTTCTGTTAGGGAATTAGCAAGGCCTTTCCATTTAAAATAATTAGTAGGACCTACAAAGGATTTCAAGTTTCTGCATGGCTGCTTCTTATAATTTATGTGGACATTTTTCCATGAAAACAGTTTGCAGCTGGAACTCAAACTGCAACCTTCTTGCTAATGGCAGGCATTTTTTCTGTGGTTGTTCTCCAGTGCTCTGTAATTTGAATCTTTCCATCTATACCCACCCTGTATTAAGTTTTGAATTTAGAGGTGGACAACAGTGCTACTTCTTTTTTCTCTCTTTGTTTTTTGGTACTGAAAAGATTGTTTACTAAGTGTAGAAAATGATACATTACACTGTCCATTGCTCTTTACCTGAGAGTTATTTTGCAGTTTTACAGGTTTTCCTGTCCAGTGAATCCAAACAACTTCTCCCTAACACACATTTTGACTAGTATTCCATTTCAACTGGCTTTAGCACATCTATTTCCTACTGATTTTCAACTTTGACTGTGTGGTCAGCTCCTGAGTACCATTTCACACTTGTGTAGAGTTTAGAAGTGCTTCAGTATTAACTATTTAAAATCCTGCATTTTAGACTTAAAATTAAATGGACTTTGCAACAGTAAAATGTGCAAACATAAATATTCTCATTCTTTAATCTGGTTATTTCACTTGGAAATAATTTTGATACAGCACATTACTAATAAAATATCTCTTGAAAGAACAGTTACCAGAACTGTAGAACTAAAAGAAGACAATTATTGCATTGAAACTTGAAAAAGAACTTCTGAGGACAATAAAACTTATTGGTGAAATGCAACCACATTGCAGGATGGTTTGAAGAACCTTATATCCAAGAATCAGGTTGTTTAGAAGAGATAGAATTTGTAATCAGAAAATATCCTAAAACACACAAATTTGTCAAAATGAAATTAATGAACACAAGCTAGTCCACAGAGTATAACTTCTAACCATCCATATTGTAGAGGTTGAAAAATTTTGAAACACAGCAGAAACCAGTAATTATATTGATTTTCCTTTTGATAACATTACTTTTTTTCTCACAGTACTGTTTTCCTTACTATTGCTGTGTAACTGAAGATTTGTTTGGAAAATTTTGGATTAAAAGACTGTTGAAAAGTTAGCCCCATGAGCTGCTGATTACAGCAATTGCCGCTCTGTTTACTTGTGCATTGAAATAAAGGATGGAGTTTCCTGCCGTAGATTATGTAAAGCCCAACCATTGTTAATCAAAGGAAGCTCCTTTCCCTGCTATCTGGATTGAGATCTGATCAAAATATTCCAGAGAGTTACTAAGGTTGGACAAAGTTTTAACGACAGTCGTTTTTGGCAGATTTCCTCAAGGGTTCCTGAAAATACTAATCTTTGAGGGGGAGAGTTTGCAAAGGCTGGAGAGCTCACAGCTCGCTCAGAGTGCTGCAGTTCCCTGGCTCTGTGCAGCTCCCCTGAGCCCATCACCTTACAGCCAGAAAGATCTGGGAAAGCCAGAGAGCACCAAGAGGGCTGCACCTGGGCTGCTTTCTACCATGGAAAAGGCCACATATACCGGCATCTCATCAATAGTAGTAATTCATAATGGCAGCACAACAATAATATGTTCATATATTAAGAAATGTACATATAGAATATATATTGTACATGCTATCTATTATATAATATGGTAATATATATTTCCACTAACTTTTCTGGAAGAGGAAGTATTGAATGTTTTTCTCCATGTTTGTACAGAAAATAGGCATCCTGTAACCCAGCATTAGGAAACTGCATGTGCTACTTCTCACTTATTTCTGCATGAATGTCACAGGAAGGGCAAAACAGAAGTGCCAGAGTGGTGTGAATTTAATCTACTGACTTTCCAGGAATTCTTCAGCTGTAACACAGTTGAAAACACAATTTTAAACCAGGATTTTTTTTCTCTTTGTTGTAGTTACTGTAGTCAGAGCTTACATTTGTGATAATGATTACTCAAGAAAAATAGAATCATATGACACTGTTTTTAAGTCGAGACCGCACGCTCTAGGGTACCACGAAACTTACTGTCATATATAAGAAATAGTACATACAAACAGTATAAATATTCATATCAAATCGTAAAGTTAGGATGATGTTTAACATCACTTTGACTTTACTGTGAGGGCAATTTTAAGTATATATCAAGAAAAATAACTTTTAGGCTATAAATTCACTTGACCAATAAATAAAATAGTTATTGAACCACTTAAATGCATATTGCCAATTCCTGTTTCATTTTAAATAACTCGCTAAAATTAATTTCATTTGGAAGCCCATTTTTCTTGAGATAGAGATTTCTTATTGCTTCAGCTTTTTCTTCTTTTTTGCAGTTTTCTCTTTTCTTTTAGTATATTCACCTTCATGACACTTTCATTTAATATATTCCTCTCCCTTTCAACTGTTTCAACTTCAGACAACGCAGTACAACAACAGCAGAATATAACACCAAGGACAGGTGATATGCTGTGTTTATTGACATACAATAAAGAGCTTTATTTCCAACATTTTTTTTATATTTAAAAAAAGACTTAGAAGTATATATATATACACATATGTATATATATATCAAAAAACCCCAGCATTCCAATGGCCGGCTTATAGGACATTTAAAAAACCCCAGACTTGCCAGGTACATGACCTGAATAAAGGCTGCAGTAGAAGTACAGGAGCTCTACAGGTAGAAAAGGGTTCAGTCTCTAAGGACAGAATACACATATAAACCCATCACCTTTTCTTATTGAAGAATTTTAAAGTTTCTTCTTTTGTCTTGCCTTGGTTTTCTGCACATGGTACCTTTTTAACTCATACAATGTTTCTAGGCTAGTTGTATATTTATTTTTCAGTCTGTATTCCTTTTAATTCTTGAGTCACAATCGTGATCAAATAAGGTCTAGTCCAAATTTTGTATCCTCTCTATACAATAAATTTTAATTTTATCATTAAAGTGTCTTCTTAATTAAAAAAAATTAAAGTGAAAAATATTTTTAAAGCTCAGATAACTAATAGAAACAATGTGTGGTTATTTTTTTGTTTCTTTCCTTGTTTCTTTTTCATCAACAAAAAGCATCTTTCATAAGGAACATGCTCAAACACATATCAAAATCTGAATTGAGAGAAAAATGAAAATTATTCAGGTGTTTCTGTTTTCACTTGAGTGACATTACTTTGATGTTTTCAGCACTGAGGTTTGCGGTGTTATCCTGCTAAAACTGGGGGCTTCCAAAGGACATGCTTTCTCTTGGCCTGTCTTTCCTAGCTCTGCCTGTCTGATGAGTCTGCACATCCCTCATTATGTATACATGGCTGCAAACTGTTTGGAAATGTAGGATATGTGCCTCACGAGCTGATAGTCCTTGCTTCTTAGAGGCACATGCATTGAAACCGGAGGCAGCTGGGTATGTAAGCAGCAAGTAGTTACCTAAACAGTATTTCATGGCCTAACTTCCATAAGTGTAGCTCTCTAAATATCTTTCAGGATCTGGGCTTTGAAGACTTCAAATTTGTTTTGTTTTCTTACTTTCTTAAAAATCTCTATTGCGTACTGCTGTGAGATCAAGTTTCCTGTCCTTTCAAGTAACACATATTTTCAATAGAGTAACTCATTAGAGGATTTACATTATATTCTATCTTTCTAAAATTCTAACATTAAATACAGTCTTTGAGTGATCTATATGTGTCATTTTGGGCCTTCTTTGGCTTCTAGAGAAGTGAATTTAAGAACCCTGGTTGGCTTCATTAGATGCTAGAACTGTTCTGCAATAACGTGCATGTACAGAAGGCCAAAGGGAAGGTGCCTCCACAATATCTATCCCAGAACATGTATGCTCTGCCAATTATTATTAGCACTGAATTAAACATCCTGCAAATTAATGGGACACTACATATGAAATAAATTTCTATGTATTTGCCTGCATCTGTGTTACTACATTTTGATATTAATGATCTTTCCCTATTGAGTTATTGTATAATATTGTATAATATGTTACAATTAACGATTTTAATTTTAAATTGCCATGAGAATTAATTGATTGTTTTTATCTGTTGCTTGGAAAAACTTCCCTTAAGAGGTGTAAGAAACATTTATGTTTCCCCCATGTGCTGTTTCCATGATGAATCACTCAACCAGAAGGCAACATTATCCCTACAAGACAAAAATGTCAGGAAGGAAGGCCTCTTCCTATTCAGGATAAGATACATGCAGAATCAATATGAGAAGATTATGATGCCTGGGAAAAAGCTCCAGGGAAAAAAAAAAAAAAAACAACAAAAAAAAAAACGGGTGGAGAGAGGAGGGAGCAAAGAAATGAACTGGGATGGCTCTAGGGTTTTGGGTTGTGTTTTTTTCAACTACTTCATTTAATCGGACCACAGAGCCAAATGATGACTGAAAACTCTTGTCAAAAATCTACTGCTGTCTAAACACTGTTGAGAACAATGCTGAAAATGAACACTTTTGAATGCTAATACGGCTTTTTCAAAGAAGAAAACAACGTTGTGCAACTTTGGACCAGATACCTTATGAAGAGAGCTACTACATGACTAGGAAAATAATTTGAAGCCTATTATGGAATGAGAGAGCAACTGTTTGTGGCAATATGAAAGTACTGGCAATAATTAAAAAAACTCAAAACAGAACAGAGAAAACAGTCCTTTAAAAAAGCAAGAAGGAAATTTACATATATTTTAAAAAAATGTGCAAATATCAGAAATCAACTGGTCAGTTGAAAGAAGTTAGGTAGTAATCCAATTTGTACCCTGACACATGAGAAACTGGAATGTGAAAATGAATTAACAATTTGTCCATTATAATTAGGTCAACTTAAACTGGAAACAATTTCTTTTGGCAGGAATGAATGAACCAATATTTTATTGGGAGCTCTGGAGAGGACTGGGTTCTGATTAAAGAGCAACTGAGGCACTAAACAAGCAGCAAAGGCTTTGGACCTAGTTATGATTTTAATTACTCTAATGTGAATAAGATTAATCTTTCTAATGTGTTTTATAGTGAGAAAGTCACATCACAAACAAGTCATTCAACCTTCAAGAGCTACCTGGAAGAAGTTAGCAGTGAATAGTAAAGAAAATTACTTACAGTTACAAATTATGCTGCTTAGAAGAATCACTATGGAATTTAGAATAAAGAATAAAGACAGTTCATTATTTCCAAAGGACAGCCGAGAAATTGAATTTCCTAGCAGGGAAAAAAAATTAAAAAAGATTAGATACTAACACTGTTTCCATGCTCACGTATTTCTTATGATTACCTTGATATGACATGTTAACTTTCATAAATAAAATAATTATATCTGAGTTAATTGTGAAAAATAATTATATCTGAGTTAAATTTGATAGAATCACAGTTAAGAGAGTGTTTGTTTTACTTTTTTTCTTCTCTTTTTTTTTTTTTTTTTTTTTTTTAAGTTGGAAAGTTCCAAAACTGCCTGAAGTGGTGTGGCTCAGGATGATCTTCTACGTAATCTAGCCAAACTCCATAGATAGCACAGCTAGAGATCTCATAACTCTATTAAAAAGAGGGAAATTTTTAGTGTTATTATACATGGCTTGTGAGTTAGTTTGGGAAATATGATGTGTAAGAGAAGATTGTAGGGTTTTGAGCGATTTATCTTCTAAAAAGAGACTGCATCTTCATAATACATGAGGCACACACAGCTCTTCCTTCACTGTTTTGAACTCTGAAAAGTCTGGATGTCACAACTTCATGACATGTAGCCAATGCCTTTTTATTTTTTTCCCCTGCCTCATCAGTTATTTTCTCACATTTGTTTTTTTTCTGTGAGGTCTTGTATCCTGGCCATATTGCCAAAGGCTACTAGACTGTAACATGCCCTGAATAAGAATTTCAAAAGCATTGCACTCCATAGGAGAACATGAAAGAATCCTTCATGTTCCTTGGAATAATAAATGAAAACAAAGGAAAAGATAATTTTCCTCTCTCCCATGCTACTTTGAACACATGCTCAAAGTGCTTACAGACAGAAATACTGCTACCCAAAGCAGCCACAACAAAGGGCTGTAGTGGAACATTTACAGAAATGATGCAGAAACATCAGTTTATCAATTTTCTTCATTTTCCATGAGCATGGAAGTCCAGCCCTTGTGACCACATTATTCAACTAGATAATTTCAAGGAGAAAGTTCACAGATTTCATTGGATACACTCATAAAGCGGAAGTGAAAGTAGTAAATGCAAATAATGTATTCATGTTCATAGTAACTCAAGGTACATTCTCATTTTTAATTGCTGTCCAATCCACAAAAGCACTCTAAGCATGTGCTTACTTGATTACTGTATTAAAGTTTTAAAATTAATGGTCCCATTGGGGTTTTTAACATTGACTTCAAAGGGAACCAGATTAGGATT
Organism: Brachypodius melanocephalos; assembly: GCA_013398615.1. Taxonomy (NCBI): domain Eukaryota; kingdom Metazoa; phylum Chordata; class Aves; order Passeriformes; family Pycnonotidae; genus Brachypodius; species Brachypodius melanocephalos. Next base: position 2,109,892 of record VZSR01001477.1, read on the forward strand.
TATACGGATTTGGCTAGTGGTGCTGCTTGCTATTAAAAACCTTCTTTCATGTTGCATAAAACTTTGCCAGATTTTAACCAATTAGGCTGAAATTCCATATACTTCATAGCTGCCTCTGGCTGAATTCTTTTGGAAAAATCTAAACAAAACTATTTAGCTCTTTTCAACAGTGAGGACTGACTTGGCAAGGAGACTGGGATGGGTAAGTTAGGGAATGTGAGTAGGACTGGGAATGTCTGGAAGAGAGAAGATTGGCAGTGACCAAGGCAATCTTAGACTACAAGAAAAAGCTGAGAGAGAATCAAGGCTTGTCCTCTTTTTTGTCCAGGCTTAAGGAGCTGGAGATAAAATATTATGGATAGGACAATATGACTGGTACAAGAAACCATGAGTGGAAAAGATGCAGAACTGGGAAAGAGAGAAGCTGGGACATGAGGGTGGACTATAATGCTGGAACAGACTGTACTTTTGCAGCACCAACTTCTCCAGAGCTTAGAGAAAAGCCTTGAGCTCCATAAACTCATTGTTCCTCTTGTGAGCAAATGGCCATAAAAGCCACTAGCAAAATTTCTCATTCTCCTCTATGACTTGCCCATGAAGAGATTTCATTAGCTTTGGTAAGCTTAGAACTTGGTTCTTATTGCATTGGTTTAAATAAGAGATATAAATATTTCAGCTTGAGTGATCCATATCAATAAGAAACTCCATCACAGAACTCAATTCCCCCAAACTTCTTCTTCAAAAATTTTTCACTGTCCTCCTGACTCCCTTGATAAAAATAACATTATTTAACCTGTGAAATATCAGATTCTGTGGCAGATTTGGAAACTGTTTCCTTTTGACCATGCCATTCCTGCTGCCACCTAAATATTTTCTGGTGAGGAACAGGAATTGCATACTAATGAGACATCAACAATTAAAAAAAAAAAAAAAAAAAAGGTACAGAAAACAGAAATTTTAGATAGCAGCCCAGATTATTCTTAAAAGACTTTGAAGAAAATCTTGTATTATTTACTTGCTTCCAACTTGCACACCTTCTTCCCTGTCATAGAGGGTGAGGGAGGCTGCAGAGAAAAGCAGAATAAGAAAGAGGAGCAACAGCAAGGAGCTCGGAGTGCAAACCACTATTAAAGGCCAGAGAATGGATGTCACTAAGATAATGGAAGGAGAAAATACCTAGGGACCAGCAGGGACTGTGTCATTTACTGCATGATTGACTGGCAGACAGTCAGGACCTGTCTTGAGGGACATAGTGGAGAAGCAAGTGTGACTTTTATCATTGCTATTCTTTTTCTAATTCTTTTTAACTGCAATGTAATTATAATTCAAAATTAGCTACAGATTTGATAGGATTGCTTTAATAGATTTGATTTGGGTTGCTCACAATGAGCAAATGATCTAAGCCATTGGCTGAAAGAAAAGAAAATCTGAGGTTCTGACATGATAATGAAATAGATGTTTCAAGGGCAATTAGTGGTCTTGCATTCCTTGACTCCTAAACAGACAGAGATTCCACAGGAGGAAGTTTGACATATCTTCTGTCTTTCTGACAAACAGTATCATCCCACGTTGTCCCTGTGATGTGCACTGTGTGTGGTTGCCGTGCTGAAGCTGCATTTCTTCCTTCCTCCTCCAGCTGGACCATTTTTACTTCTGACAACCTAATATCTGAGACTCAGTGAAATGTAAATTAAATCACTGGAGGACAGGATTTTGAACTTGCACCTTATATCATTGAGGGCTGTACATTTCTGCTATGAGTCAAGTGCTGAACTCGTGTTTAACTTGCCATATTAATGGAAATGTTTGACCTTAAGCTCCTTCTGCTTCAGCTTCCCCTCTTCCTAGAGTGACTTTTAAGAAGAAATTTGAAAGTTTTTGTGAATCTTATATGTGTTTGATTTCATGGATGCTTCCCAAATGAAAGGAAAGGGAATAAATAAGTTTTCTGCCTGCATAGTGTGCAATGCATAGAGCAGGCTGCTACACAGGGAAGAGTAGTGAATAATATCTGAAACAGGGGTACATTATGTGGTAAGAACTTTACTTGCACTGCATAAAGGAAGGTTCTGCTTAAAAATAATATGTTAATGTGATTGAGGCCTGCATGTTATAATGGAAGGAGTGAAAGGAAGTGAATTCATTTTGTGAAAGGAAGCTAATCCTGGCATTCTTAATTTTTCAGTAAAATTACATGGTTTGAAGTGCTTTTCTTGAATATTGTATTTTAAAATAAAAATTATGCCTCTGTAATCTCCATGCAGATATAACACAAACATGAAAAAAATAGGAATCTATTTAAATCTACCAAATGTTAATGATTGAAGAACTATTTTTATTACCTTACTTGAAAATTTACAAATGTTCTTTCATATACAGTACCTGCACATTGACAAAATGAAAAGATAACACTGCATTTTTCCATATAAATGTTATAAATTAAAATTTAACATAGGTTTATTGCTAAAAAATGATAAAATAATTTTACCGTTTTAAAAAAGAGGAAGTTTTATCTTTGAAATACTAGGTTAATTTCCAAATAACTTTTTTTGTATTTTATACAATCTCAGAAATCCCCAAAAAGCTGTTGTTCTATTTGCCATTTACTGTGTTCTCTGGATTAGATGGAAGAAAATCTTCCTGAAAGAAGGCAGAGTTAAAAACCTCTGGTCCCAGCAATAACTTTTACTGATGATCTTTTCATTCACCTAAATGGGAATGGATATAGAATAATGAGCAGAACGCTCTTCTAGAACTAAGTGTTCCCATTAAAAATCCCAATTCTCCCACTGACTGAATGACTAAGTGATCCTGGGCAACTCCATTTTCTTCGTCTGCCTAGCTTTACCTAGGAAATAGTTCTACTAACGTGTTCCATACAGTATTATAAGGTCTGAAAATGAAAACCATTAGAAGAATTATGCTTTCCTAAGAGCTGTCACTGAAATGGTCAGATGTAATTAAAATGTTGCTCTGTGTGTTATGAAATTCAGACATTCTCATTTTTACCGTTTTTTTTTTCTTTATTCATCCTTTCCAGTACACACCCACACATGATTTTTGTCTGTCTAAAACCATGCTTATGAACCCTGTCTCATACTCCTGTGGGTCAAATGGCCTCGCCAGTATGTACCTGCAAAAGATCTCAGCCCTCTCAGCAGGCACTTGAACATGGATTTTTTGTTCAGCCAGCATATATAAGGGAAGTTTTCAGAACATATCCCTAGTCACTGCTTAATAGACCCAAGTCACGGTCACAAGTGTCAATGACTCTGATGTTAGTACCTTTCTTTCCTGCTTTTGATTTGAAAATGTTTCAAGACTGGTCCTGTGTTGATTAGAAAAGCCATGAGAGTCTATTACATTTGGAAGAAATGGCAGATTCTGTGTAATTTGTTGCCACAGCAGGAAACTCCCGACCGTGCCCCAGATGATGCACCATAAGGCAGAAAATTTAGAGTAAATCCTACATGCTCTTCCTACCTCAATACCCACAGCTCCTTTTCAGTATAGAACTAAACAGTACTACAAATACAGTAGAGGCTGTTGCATAACCCCTGTGCTCTTGGCAAAGCCTGTGCTATTGTGTTTGGAGAACGCCAGTTGATAAACGCTGAGAACTTTTGTGCAATAGACTTCCGCATGAGGAAGCAAAAACTGGCTGTAAATCTGAGGGTTATTTTATTCCACGTGCAATCAATACTCTGTGTTCAGCTTACCTGGGGTCCAAGACGAGCCGTGGAGCAAGTACCAGTCTCCACAGATTGGAGAAATGCCAGCTTGAGCTCTAGAAGGAAACCAGAACAGAGAGTGATTCTTCTTCCTGGGCACTGGCAGCCACATTACACAGTTTTTCACCTTCTTGTGAGCTGAGAGCCCTTTCCTGCCTTCCTCTCCCACATCCTAGTGCTAGCCACAAAGTATGGAGGGAATTTCAGTACAGGTGCAACTTCCTTTACTCATTTCTTCTTTGAGGCACAAAATGCATTCTGAAAGAGTCCAAAGGAAACCTGCTCTGTTGGATTTCTGGATTGCAACTGACCCAGATTTTGTAATGTAAAACTTTGCACAGTACCTTCTTATTAAAAAAATTTCCTTCTGTGGGTTGAGATCAGTATGTCTAAAGTGAGTAGCAGCTGAGGAGATTAGGCAGACTCTAAGACTGAGTATTTTTCAGTATCTTACCATTTTTTCTTCTCACCCTTGTGCAATGTTGTTTTCTTAGAAACCTGCATTGCCATAACTAGTTTTGAATAGTTTTTCCCAAATCAGTTTTCTCTCTAGCACTTTCATCCTTTGATGTATTTATAAAATACCTTATGCTCCTTAATTCTTTCCCCTGACAGAAATAGTTTGTTACAAATTATTTCACTGTCAATGTTCCTGCAAAATTTTACACTTCTAAGTCACATGCAAATTTTCTGAGATTTATTAAAAAAAACCCAACAGCCTATGCAAAGAGAAGAAGTTCATTATTTAAAAAAAAAAAAAAAAAAGGTGGTAGGGAAAACTACAAGAACTTTCCATTTTTAGTAAAAGGTCCATAGCATAGGCCTGCAAATTACACTATTTCATAAATTACTTGCTCTGGTCTACTTGCATCCTTAGCTGGGAGAACATTATGTTGCATCCTGTATAAACACACCATACTTTCACACAGAATAGCAGAGAAATTGCTTCTTGGTGCTTGTAGCATCATAAAACATTTCATCATTACCATACTTTTTGCGTCAGTCTGGAAATTGCTTGAAGATTCAACATAATCTTTGCCAAAATTTAGTCTTGCCTATTTGAGAACTGAGTGTACCAAGTTCCGTGCAAGTTACATGAAGTTAAATCATGTTTCCACTCTGACAACCCCTGAGAAAACCTTTCTTTTTTTTCCATGTCTCATGGCTTTTGCAGGTTTCATGACACAGTTTCTAAGTACATCTAGGCTTTGAGGGACTATCAAAGCAGGAATCCTAGTTCTTCTTTTGGTCTTTACTTCTCTTTCCCCAAGAATACAGTATCATTTGCCAAGTCAAGTAAGGAAAGGTGTATTTAAATAGTGAGAAAAGTCATGCAACTCTGTATGAAGTAGCTATTCTGTAAGTAATAAATTGAGCTAAAATTGCAAATGTTCTTCTGCTTTCACATGTAATTTGCTTCTCAGCATGGGTGTGTAAACTCAGAGATCCACAGTTCTGCAGGAAAGCTGGCTGTTTTCAAAAAAGTTTATTTAATAAAAGGCTATTTGAAAAATTACTTTCCAGAGGGTGCTATCAAAAAAGCACATTTGCACCAATAATCTAACAATTTTGTCGTGTAGTAAATTATCCAATTTAAATTACAACTGATGGAGTGCAGCAATTAGAGGATGTCTCACATGGGAGGATATGAATTTTATTAGCTGATGCCTTTGCTGAAACTAAAGAAGAAGAATTCACAGGAGCATTCCTACTTATTGTTATCTCACACCTTATATAAGATCCTTCATCTTATTTTTGTCAATCAGAGTAAACACAATCATACCGAAATTTCTGAGATTGAACTGCTCTTGTATTGAGTCCTTCATGAGTTAAAAATTGAACAATCCATGATGAACTTCAGTCCAGTGCACCTGAACCTGCCATCCCAATGAAGTTCTGTAGATAATTTAAAGATGGATAGGCTCTGGTAACATCTTTCTTTGAGCTCAAAAAAGTGATACTTTTACGGGAAAGTTTTTGCTTTCTTTTGCTTCACTTTGACTCTTCTAACTAAATGCTCTTTTCTTCCAATACAGATATTAGAAATATCAGTAGATAAGACAAAGAAAGTGAGATCAGGTATTGATGCTAAATGAGTTTCAGTTAAGTAACTGCTGGTGAAATAATTTTCAAAAAATGCTTTGCAAACCATAAGTGAGGAATACCATGTGGGAGGGAATATTTCTGTTCAAATAAATTAAGAGAGATCAATCCTTCTCAATCTTTTCCTTTTACTGGCTAATGTGCATTGTCCAAAGTCCCATCAAGCATCTTAAAGTATGATTTTGGGGTTGCTAAAATTTCACGCTTTGGTTACTAAAGATTATCAAACGCCCCAGATTTCTCATCCTATATTCCTTTATCAAGTTTGTTACCATACCCAACTATTAGGTCAGATATATTATCTTTTAAGTGTTCTGATCTGCCACCTTTCTTATTCAGGAATAAGTTTTCACATGTTATTCTTCTGAGAAATACCTTAGATCCTTTTCCAGCCGTGGCCAGTGTGTGTGATCTAGAGAGAGTTGAAAGGAAAACGGGTCAGAAAGATGTTTTTCCAACAGTTTTCTGGAGTGGAGTCATCTGAAGGATTCATTGTGTATAAACTTCTGGAAACATTCTGAAAAAGATGGAAAACTCATTTTCCCTTGCCACACAAGGTTTCTTTTTTTCTGTCCAAGCTGGACAGAGCAGATCAATACTTTGTGATATAAAAGAGTATAAAAGAGTAAATGTCAATACTGTGACAGTGGGTTCTCATGTTTTTGACATTTGCTCCAAGTACATGTAATGCACTTCTTATTCCATAATCTTACAAACAACTTCCACGAATTTACTAAGCTATGTAACTGGAAGTGCAAGTCAAATATAATTGCAGCATTTCTGTTTGTGTACTTCATGACTTAAAGTGAATGTAAAAGGAAAAACTGCAAAGTCATCCTTGCAGCTACAGTTTTATAGGAATAAGTTAAAGCAACTTGACTGTGATTAAATGAAAGAAAGTTTAAATAGACTGAATCGGGTCAGTTTTTAACCCTAATAAAATAAAACCAAATTTTACTTTTAGAATTTTATATACTACATTCTCGTGCAGCAGAACTGTCCCAAACCTAAACAGAAATAGTGAATAGAGAATTAAACATTAAAGTTGCACTAGTTTGAAAATTTACAGTTAATTCTAAAAAGGATGAGGTGTACAGCTAAAAGCTAAAGCAGGAGATAGAATTAATAGCTTTTGGCTTTGGTATTTGCCTTCCCCATCTTTTTCACTGGTTAAGAAAAGAGGCAGAAATTACTTCCCTTCTCTTACTTCATATGGTAAATTCTCTTTGCATTCATCCATTCTGCCCATCTTCTTTTCGTGTTTTAAAGTGTTGCCCATGGAATACTCCCACTCTCTGTGGGGGCCCTGTGTAGTATCACAGTTTCAGCAAGAGGAAGCAGAAAAGATTTGCTGTGTGCCAGCACTCTGACAGTCTAGTTCCCTAGGACCCTGTTTCTTCTCTTCCTCTCTTTAAATGCTCCATGATGTGAGACAAAATGGCAAAAACTGGATGGGAGGGAATGCCTTAACACTAGTAGCACGATAGATTCATGCCTAGTTCTATTTATTCCCGGGCTTTGACAGAAACTTCACAACTTCGAGTGACTCAGTCGTCCTGATCTTAGTTTCTCATACGTAAGAAGACACTATTTCTCTGTCTGCACAGACAGTCATTGCACAGGCAGGTTAATCTCCACACGGCTTGCCATGAGTGATGCACACTGCGGAGGTGTGGGCAATATTTCTTTCAACTGCCAGAAGAGAAAGTAGTAGAGAACTCACAGTTGGCTTTTTTGTGTTTATGAAATTTTCGGTTAGGCCTTGTCTATGAACAAGTCTGGGGACGTAATAGCTCCAAACAGACAGAAATGCCATATGTTCTTGGAAACAATGGTGCTTTATTAGAGCGAAAACATTTCAGATTGGTGTTTCAGTTCTCCTCTTTCCCTTCATCATTTTGCTTACAAGGGATTTTTTGAGCAGCTGTAAATTTTAAGGACAGATTTTAAGACATAAGGATCATCTGGTTTGATCTTTGCCTAACTAAGGCCATAAAATTTCACCAATAATTCCTATAGTGGAACATATCATCTTCCCTTAAATTGTAAGTGAATACTGTCAAGCCTGATAACTTGTGGTTTACTAGAGCATAAAAACATCCTGTCTCAATTTAAGGAATCCTGGAGATGATGAATTTCCTTCTTCCTTGGCAAAGGATGATTACTGTCACTGCAAACCAGTTGTTTCTAATTATTGTTCTGAACCAAAACCAAATACAGGGCTGCCATATGATACCGGTGAGTATGGCCTGAGAGTTTGTGTCACACCCACAACGAGGAACAAAATATTCTGCTTTCTATCTCTGCATATGTCCTTTGTGTGGTGGCCTTTTATAACTATGTTTTAAGAGTTTTATGCTATGGTTGGCTCTAGTTCAACCCTTACTTTACTTTTATCCTTTTTAATGCTAAACCGCACTCAAATTCATTCCTTTCTCAGGCTTCACAAAAGTGGTCCCAGGTCACAGAAAAGAGAAGGCGAGAATAGTCTGTTATGTCATGGGATGTCACAGACAGTGTTATCACTGTGTGATGATGGTGCTTTTGACTCATAGAAGATTATGTGTTGGGAGAAAAACTATGATAGCACAAGGCAGCTATCTGCCTTGTGAGCCAAGCATCTGCCAAACAAACTTACTGACTTCTGCATAAATCACACTGGGGCTTCAAATACCAGGCACAACTGGTCGTTTCTGTGCCTGCCTGACTGAATCAGGCACAGGGGATCACAGAGCAGCACTGTCTCAACAAGGTAGATTTCAGAAATATTAGCATTGTAACAGGGAAACTTCAAACTGAAAAAGATACATCCAAATGCCACAGTCAGAACAAGTCCATTCCCAATGTATTTCCATACTCTTTTGACTCTTAAAAAAGGAAGGAACAAATCCCCTGACCTCTCCCACAATGAAATCCTGCAGGTAGGGTTTCTCTATTCTTTTTATGAGTTGGCGATTTTCCATTTTCATTGTTAATTTATCTGTAATTGGCAAAATCGTGTATTTGCCTTAGAAACAGATATTTTAAAGTATTGCTACAAAGTCTATCAATAGTGTAGCAGCTGCATTAACAAACCAAGGTGTCTAAATCTGTGTGGACTGATGAGGGTCAAAATGCTATTTTGGGAGAGTCGAAGTCTAAACAGAAGAAAACCCAAATGTTAATTAACAAAGTACATATTGAAACAAATGGTAAGATTATTACTTAACAACATAAATACTAGTTAATATATAGTGTATAAACCCCATATCATGTTTGAAAAAAGAAAAGGGAAGTAAGGTAGCTAGTGCTATAAAATTGTGGATAATTAACAGGGAATCACAACTAACTGTTGTGCTTCTATTCAGAAATATCAAAATATTAATATCTTAGAAAACAGATGAAAATGTTCTTTCCTTCTTTTAGTCTGCTGAATTTCCTATTACAGAAATGTGAACTACAGCATCACTCCTGCAATATGTGAAGGAGTGCAACACTTACTGAGGAATGTACAGCAGCGAAACAGTTACACGAGCACAGGACTTGGCCTTTCTCTAAATGCCTGTGCTGCATAGCTCAAATATTGACTTAACTACAAACACCCTCAGCCTGTAATTTCAGACATCAAGACCAAATATATGAAATACGTCTTGGAAAAGAACACTGAAAGCAGCAATAGTACATAAGAGACTATTCTGTCCTGAAAGGTATAATAGTAATATTTTTAAAGAGCACTTGAGCTAAAATTCATTTATATAATTTTGATTTTTCAAAAAAAGACAAATGAAAACTGGCTCAAGTTCTGCTTGTTAATGCTAAGTCCTTCCCAAAGAAAGGAGGAAACAAATTTTTTGCATAGTAAAATAATCATCCAGATGGCAAAAACAACCCACCCTGAAAATAGTAAATGTTAAGATGAAGGCTATGTTTCTTGAGGTCATCATCAGTAACAGTTTCATAACAAGTCTTACAAGCTCTCAGCTGTAAGGGTACCAAAACTGTTTAGTGAACTTTAGCCAAACTCTATTGCTAATCTATTATTATAGAAATGTGTGACTGCAATACAGTCCTGAGTTTAGGATTGACCTGGCCCTGTTTGACATGAAAATACTAGAAAATAAATAGCAGTTCACTGTTTATTTTTTTTTCCATAGAACTCCTCCACTTTCAGAATTAATTATTACATAAATATAGATAATGTTGGAAATATTTTAATGAAGTCATTCTTATGTTACATAAAATTGTCTTCTGATTTACATTATCTTTTTCATACATAAAGAAGAGAAAAGGTTAGGACAATTTCCTATATACAAACTATTAAAAGGCTAATCACCATGGTGAACTGAGATTCAAGCAGTAACCTCCTTCTTCAAGGTAGTATGTACACTTATTTTGTGGCCATTCGAACAAAATAAAATATGAAGCAATTTAATCTACAGTTTAAAGCAAATGCGTGAACTCAGAAACAAGAACTTGAAATATAGTTCTTCTGAAGCAAAATAAGAATTGACACAACATAAAAAAGTATGATATTTGGTATTGGAAGACATTATCATTAAAATATGATCTGACCACTGAATAACTCAAAAAATTGCAGACATAAACATAATGAAATGTTGTGTGGAGCTGAAAATACATGAGATAGGCAATTATTTAAGGTAATTTATGGTGAAAAGTCCAATCAGAATGGATAAAATGGTCAAATAAGGCTTACATTCATGCAATCAATGTCAAATTGCAAAAGAACTAAAATGACCTGTGTATTTTTCTTTCACTACAGTCTAATACTAAAGGAGTCCACATTACTTCTAGGTCATGAATGACAAAAGCTCTTGAAATCAGGTGTCTCTCTGTACCTAGCAAAACATGACTATAGATAGAAAGGCATCAACAATCACTTCCTCATAGTAAATAACTTCCTAAATAACTCCCCCTATAATGTACAACAGAGTTGCTGGCAGGTATCATTCCTAGGAGTGCACTGGTAAAGGTCTCAATTACTTTAGGATCTCATATACTCTTAATTTTTTTTTGCATCGTGAAACAGTTTTACATTGTGGAGCAATCATAGCAAGTGACTGCATGACTTTCCACACAGTTAATATTATATGATTTATCCAGCCTCAATACTTCTTAGGATTACACTGAATTTCTGGATTAAATTGAACTTCTTTTACCAGCTAAGATTTTTATTTTCTTTTAACTGCATCCTAGCAAGACAATCACTGTATTGTTCTTAACAAAATAATTCCCTTCTACCCAGAATTATTATCTCCTGAAGAAGGGATGTTAGGGAATGGATTGATCATCAGAAGTTTTCAAATTTTTAACATTTCAGCCAACAAGCTAGTAGAGAAAAACATGCATATAGTCACTGCATAGGGAAAACCTCCATTTGCATGCACAAAGATTACATTTTCCCACCCTTATGTGGATTCAATGAACAAGAATAGCAAATTCAAAATTCTTACTGTAAATATTTTTTGAAAATTTAATAATCATATGCTTTTTTAACAAATAATTGATGCAAATCCCTTTAAATACCAGACAAATCATAGAACACTGACCAGAATACTAGTCAGGTTTTTTACCTGAAAAAAATACGTAGCAAAAAATGGAAGCATATAATCCATAATTCAGAAAAAGCAATACACTATCCACACATAAGTAGCTAGAAGTTCTTGTGAAGGTTTCTTGAACTGTACCTGGAACTAAACCTTGTAAAACATATGCACAGCTCCCATTGAAATTAGTGACTGGATTCCAGTTGGACTTGATCTGCCAGCAATGCAAGGCAGCTACAAATCCAATTTCAGAAAATTGGTCTGTAATCATCTGTCTGAAATGCTATATTTGATGTAAGCCATATTAACTATATATTAGAATCTGTTAAGTTAGGGAGAAAATCTTGATGTTTGTACTTTAAGCATTGACAGTCTTCTCTTCGGAAGATAATAATTTCAGTCATGAACAATTTTTTGAGAGTTTGACATACAATTCTGCATTGCTTATTAAATAAAAAAAAAAAAGCAAACAACAAGAGCAAACTTCAGAATGAGACTATTACATTTTACAAAATATTATATCACAAAGGCAGTATAATATTAATCCGCCTTATACTCAGTTCAAATATTTTTAGAAAAAAATAATGGGTTTAATATATGGAATAATCATTCTATTATAGACATTGAAAATTTAGTAATATCTGTTTTGAACTGTGTTTATGTTGTCAGATAGAGCCCTGAGAAAGATAGCAACTAGCAATTTCTTTCTGGAAGTTATAAAAAGCAAAATAGTATAGATGTCTTTTAAATGACATAGTAAAATACCCAGAAGGATAAACATCACAGCTGTAGGAAAAGAAAAAATACTCTGTGTGTAATAATTTTGAGCAGGCCACTGTTGGAAAAATACAGTCATTTATATTCAAGGTAGTTAAACTGGGGTGAGGCAGGAAGAGATGGTCTAAGGTAAGTTTAGAGAAAAAGTCCTTTGGATTAGAGACATCGATTCTAAAATGCATGTTTCACTTGCCCTGTAAATGAAAATGTTTATAATTACCAAAGATCTTTTATTACAAACCCAGAGTTTCATGGGATGAAAATTGAAATTAATACTTTGGTTTTTTGATTATTTTCTTTTTTTTTCTTTTTTTTCTTTTTTTTTTTTTTCTCTCGCAGAACAAAGAGTCACAAGAATGCTAGAAATTTAACAAAGAAGGCTCAGGTAAGATTAAAAAAAATCTATGCCACACTGTGCTGTGTTGATCTTGGCTGGACACTAGCTGCCCAAAGTTGCTCTATCCCTCCTCTCTTCAGCTGAGCTGTGGAGAGAAAACACAACCAAAGGTTCCTGGGTTGGGAAAATGACAAGAGCTTTCCATTGTGGACAAAACAGTCTGAACTCATGGAAATTAATTTAATTAATTAAGAAAAATATTAATATATTAATCAAATCCTAGTAGGGTAATGACAAGTAAAACCTAAACCTTAAAACAAGTTCCTCCCACCATCCTTTCTTCCCAGGTGCAACATCACTCCTGATTTGGCTCTACCTGCTGTCCCAGCAGTGCAGGGGCTCAAGGAATGGGGCTTGAAGGCAGTTTATCACATGTTTCTGCTTGTCCTTCCTTCTCTCATTCTTCCTCTCCTTCAGCATGGGGTCTTTCCCATGGGAGACTCTTCCACAAACTGCTCCAGTTTGGTTGCAACCTTCCATAGGTTGAAGTTACTCAGAAACAGCCTGCTGCAGCATGGGTCCCCCATGGGGCCCCAAGTCCTACCAGCACAGCTCCTGCCACAGGTCACCCCAGAAGCCTGATCCAGATACTCCAAGGAGACACTGCCTTCTTTGGATGCATCGACTTACACTCTAGCAGGGTCCTCCATGGGCTGCAGGGGAGTATCTGCTCCACCATGGAGCATCCCATGGGCTGCAGGGGAATCTCTACACCAGCACCTGTAGCACCTCCTCCCCCTCTTTCTTCCCTGACCCTGGAGTCCGCAGGGCTGTTTCTCTCACCTGTTCTCATTCCTCTCTCCAGCTACTATTGCCTAGCAGGTTTTATCCCCTTCTTAAATGCTATCCCAGAGGCCTTGGCCAGCCATGGCCTTGTAGCAGTCTGGAAAATAGCTGGAATAGGCTTCACTGAACATGGGGGAAGATTCTTGCAGCTTGTCATGGAAGCCACCCTTGCAGTTCCATCATTGACAAAGTTTTGCCACACAATCTTAATGCAAAATTATTCAAATTGCTATTTGCTTAACACTAGACATAGCAGTACTTTGCTGGATTAGGTGCACGGATCTGATCTTTCTCCAAAGTAAAGATTAGGCAATCAGAAATAGAAGTTATATGACTTTGAAATACTGATTTGGTAAATTACATTTATTTATATTCTTACACAATTGGAAACATGCAGAAAATAATTATTCTGATCATGTAAAGGAATGTAAAGCCTATCTTAGCAGTCTAAAGTTGCAAGCTGAAGCTCTAAATTTGAATTTCAGCCTGTCAGTATCATACAATTGAATCTGTGTTAGTCATACATATGTATGTATGCATGTATGTGTGTATAGAACACAAGTCAGCCAGTAGAATAACTGCTGAATGCACAATCTGAAGACAGATAGATAATCTATAAGTTTGAAGTGATAAAAGCTCTTAGGGAGTGCTCAATTTTGAAGGGAAAGACAATAATTTTCTAATTATATGGAAATGTTTATGAATGGATAGTAAATACTGCAAATTTCTACAAGATCAAATGATAATCATGTTTTATTTTTGAAATAGTCATCAAGGAACTGAAGCAGGTAACTAAATTGACTCATCTGCTTTCATCACATTTGTAAAAGTACATAATGAAGTCAGTCAGAAACATGAATTTGGGGTATATGCTGTTCCCTGGAAATTGCTGAAATTATATTGTTTATAAATGTATATATGTGAGACTATTCAGGTATGTAGAATCCAGAGAACTGTGTATTAGGCAATTCCATTCGTTTCAGCAATGTTAGCCCAGATGACAGTCATTGAAGGTCTCTGCCTAGGCTTATAAGAAGGACTAGACTATCCCTCCCCAAACCAGTGAAAATACAGCCTGAGTCTGGCACCTTTCACCACACTATTCCTCTAATGCTGAAGAAAAGCAGGAACACTATGGCCAGGTCAGACAAATGGGGTGTGGTACAGTGGTGTGTGTGGAAGGACATTTATTTCAAGGAGGAGCATTCCACTGGCTGTGAGGGGAGACTTGAAGTCCACATAACCCGGCAAATGGGCACCCTTCTGCCAGCATCTGTGCAGGCCAAGGGCACTACCTGACCCTGAAGGCTGTGCTCTGGCTAGAAGGGCTGCACCCTTTACCTAGTGGTGGCCAATGCCTGCCCTCAGAAGGATCTGCATTGTAGATCTCAGACTCTAAGAAGTGCCTCGACCCTTCTGCTGGTTTGGGGACTGGCAGCAGACCTGCCTGCGGAGCCTGTGCCCAAATGGGGGACTGTTGTTTCGCCAGAGATACAGCCTGGAGCTCTCTGAGTAGCAATCAAGGAGGATTAGAGAGCTCTGGCAGTGGTGGTAAGGGAATCTAAAGTACAGGCACTTATCTCATCAGTCCTCCCAGTCAGAGGGCAAGAGTTTGAAAGGGATGGTTGAGCGTGGTGAACCAACAGTGCTGGAGGACCGGTGCCACGGCCAGGGCTCAGCTGCTTACACCATGGGACCAGTTTTGATAAAACTGCTCTACTGAGGGCTGGTGGGGAACATTTGTCAGATAAATGGGAGATCACCTTTGGTCATAGGCTTGTCAAGCTGGTGAATAGGGCTTTAATCTGAAATTGCTGAGGGAGAGGAACCTCAACCCACCCTTACCAGCTTGATGCCAGTGCTGCAAGAGATGCCCGGAGCCTGGAAAGGGATCACAGGTCAGGCAGGAGAGGAGCACAAAGGAATTCTTGCATCTTCAGTCAGAAAACAGCTGAGAGTTATTCATCTAGAGCTCAACTTGAATGCCTGTATGCAAGGGCATGTAGCACGGGAAATAAGAGGAGGTAGAGATGTGTGCTGTGACCTTACTGCTCTTGTGACACCCTACTCCGTATACTGCAGCCAGATCTGGGCTGAAGACAGGCTAAGAGTAGGGGTTGTTCATCCTGGGGAAGAGAAGGCTCTGGGGAGACCCTATAACACCTTCCAGTACCTAAGGAGAGCCTACAGAGAACTGCAGAGGGGCTTTTTACAAGGACATGTAGTGACAGGATAAGGAGGTATGAATTCAAACTGTAACAATGTAGGTTTCCATTAGATATTAGGAAGAAATTCTTTACTGTGATAGTGTTGAGACACTGGAATAAGTCGCCCAGAGAAGCTGTGAATACCCCATCCCTGGAAATGTTCAAGGCCATTTGGATGCAACCTTTGTGCTACCTGGTGTAATGAAAGGCATCTCTACTCATGGCAAGGGCTTCAACAAGATGGTCTTTAAGGTACCTTCCAACACAAATAATTTTATGATTCTATGAAATAACTGCCCTTCTGGGTTTTGTTTCGTTTTACTTTGAATTTTCACATTTGCACTCCCTGGGTAGAATTTGTCTCTCCTCTTATGCAGGACTTGCTTGATCTTGGCAGTAAGTGTCTCATAGTCCATGTGAAATTTTATAAAATAAAACCAAATTTGAGGGTGGGTATGTCAACTGGCTTAATGGAATGACAGGAAACAATCCAAAGATTTTTATTGTGTATTTTAAATTATGGGAATTTTAAACTAAAATAAAATATAGATAGCTGTGACAATGGAGGAAGTAAGGAGCATAAGGTTCATAAAGAATACTTTTAGCACCCTAAAACCAGGTCAAACAAATATGTGGAAAGTGTAGAGGCAGATAAACAGTGAAGAATGCACTCAGTCTTTAATCATCTTGTACATTCTAAATTCTGAAAGAAAAAAAGTTTATTTGAGATATCAAAGTACAAACTTCAAATAAATGCTTCAAAACGCTGGATTTTTAATATTGTTTTATTTTTTAAGAAATATTCTCTCTCAACCTATTTTTTCCTATTTTCTTCTTAAAACACAGTAATACTTTTAAGACATACAAGTTGCAGGGGAGGTACAATCAACCACCAAGTGTGAATAAAGATCAGTTGAGAGATCCTGCACAAGTTCCTATGAGCAAAATAAATCTGGTAGAGTATGAGTGGAAATTAATTTCCCCTCCCCACGAGTCTTGTACTAGTCTGCACAGCTGAGTATATTACTCTGTTTCAATTCTCTATCCTCTAAGTATTTATACATAAAAAATGACTCAATAGAAATTGTAGCTATTGGTAACTAAACTCATAAGAATTCAAAGAATACATTAGTCTACTCTCAGCATTCAGAGCTCTGGGCTTAACTACTTGTCAGAGTGATAGCACAGAGGTCAAAAGATGCAGAGTTGCGTTAATAAATTATTACAAAGACAGGATAATATATTTCATACATGTGATTCCATCAGGAGATGATGAGTCTAAATATTACACGTTATTACTGAAGCATTCAAATAACATTGTATGAAAAAAAAGTACAACACAAAATATATTAAGGCAACTACCACATTTTGCTGAAATAGAAACTATTTACAATATCCAGGATGAGGGTAAAAAACAGACAACAAATAAACCACAAAAAAATTATTTTTAGAAAAGTTTTTTTGCTTTTGGATTTTTTTTTTTCTGCATTAAATACGTGCTAATCAGCAGTCCTAGCATTTTGGCCACTTTAGAAAACACATGGTTGACAGACACTTAGGAGAAGAAAATTATAGAAAAAGAAAGCAGTCTATCTGAAAGAATTTTACATTTACACTTTCTAAGTATTGTCCATTTGTTTACTTTGTAGGTTGTTAATTCCAGGATTGCTTTGAATTTTTCAGAACTGAACTTTATTCAAAAATATTGTAGTTATTTCTCCATTCAATTCTTTTAGTCAGAAGTATTAAACAGATTGATCTGCAAAATATGAACATGGCAACCCAGAAATTATGCATGTGCTCTCTATTAGAAGACCCTCTAGCACAGAGTTAGAAATCTTGTTTCGTAACTGAGACAACTCAATTCTACAGCTTTGTTTTGGACTTACAGCAATATGATGGAGAAGGGTTCAAGATAAATGACTACAACCTGAACGAAAAAAATTTACTTAACTACACAGTTGTAAAATTCTCATGTTTTACATCCTTTTTTATTTAATTTTTTTTTTAATTTATTTTACCTGGAGCCCAATATTCTATTAACAATATAAAGTGGATCAGTTTTAGCTGTATCCCAAATTTCTCACTGAGAAAGTAGGATTTACAGTTTCCTACTCCAAAACAGTATGAGATGGGATTTGAAAACCTACTTGCTATATGAAAACAGTTGCTAGCTGGCTATTGGGAAACAGTGTCTAGCCAGAGACTAAAATGTCTGGTTCCTGCCTGTTGCTTCTGCTGTGCTTTTTTTGGTAGTCATGATTTCAGGCGGCTTAAAACACTGAATCCACCTGGTGAGATAGGCAGGAGAAAGTCTTGCTGAAAATGCCCCTAGGGTTAGGTGTGAGCCTGGGATTTGAGCGTCTCGCACAAGCAGGACGTAAGCCGTTCTGACATGCCTGCTGGCAGGAACTCTGTGGACTTAAACATCTCTGGGGCAACTACAGGGTAACAGCAGATAAGTAGGGGGTTTAAGGATCTCAAAAGCAGATAAAAGCTGCTGAAAGAGAATCAAAATTAAAAACCCATGAGTGGAAGGTAATTTTTTAAATGGGACTTAGGAGTTTTTAAAAAACATCATCCTGATATTATATATAAACTAAATTTAAAAATACAGAATAAATGCAAATATATTTCCTCTGTTCTACATTATCATAAAAGCTATTTTTAAAACAGATTAAATGCTCAGTTATATAATATCTTATGGCAACTTCATAGCAAGGAAACTTTGTCTGCATAAAGCTAATGTAACAGAGCAGAAAATCAAGCTCTTGGTCTCGCTTTCTCTAGTCTCTACTTTCCGTTCCTAAGAAGTTAGGGAGATGCAGGAATGGACCCAAAGACCAAAGGACATGAAATCTCCAAACTTTTGGTCCAAGCCAGTCAGAATGTTTCCATTTCACTGTGTATCAACGTTACAAAGTCTAAACAGTGTGTTGGCAAACTGTGTTCCACATAGCAAAGCCAACAACTTTGCACGCATTACCAGTTAACCCATTCTAGCACATAACATTCTAGCACAAGTATACTATTAGGGACATAAATAGACATTCTTTACTTTGCTAAAGTAGTGCCACAGCTTTATTACCTTGAAGAGCTTAACTTTCAAGACAACAAGTTTCAAGACAACTAATTCTTATAAATATCTTCCAAAATATTTTTTTTAAAAAATGCAAAGCTGTTTTCAACTATGTTGACAACAGTAACATGTCCCCTGCTGTTATTTCAGAGTCCTGACTGTGTGTAGAGCTAATTCCAGTGTCAGAGTCTGTATCGTTTATGTCCAGATTAGTCACTCTATGAACAAAGTCAGGAACAGCAATGCTATTACTGGAGATGCCACTGCCCTTGGATGGCTCTTCATTCGATTGAAGCCTGGTTTCAACGTTGTCTTTAACATGTAGTAAATTAAATTCTTCTGTAAGAAGTTCATATTCTTTTTCCTTCTTTTGAAGCAGTGAGTCCCTGTATGTAAGTTCTTTCTGGATGCAGCTCAGGTATGAGTTGATTCTCAGACCATCTTTCATACTTTTTTCCAGCTCGTATTTTACACTTTCCAAATCTGAGTTTTCTAGTTCAGCATTACCTGCTCCTTCTGTGTGAACATCTTCTCCATTTTTTTCCATGCATATACCATGTACTTCTCTTTCAATTTCAGCACACAGGTTCTCTATTAATTGCTTGTGATGTTTCAGTCTCTCTTCAACCTGTACAATTCCCTCACTTTTGCTCAAATAGTCATGCATCTCTTTTTGATCATCTGGCCTACTCCCTTTCTGCTCAGATTCACTTTTATTGATCATTAAATAGGAGTCCTGAACATAATTTTCTCCGTCATTTGCCACACGATCTAGATGGAATTTTGCTTCACACTTTTCAATTTCCATATCTAGTTCCTTCATTCTAAGGACTTGTTGATGAATGGTATGATCTTGAGAAATGATCAGATGAATCAGTGTCTCCATGTTATCTCTCTCTTGCTGAACACTGTCCTGCTTAAGCTTGGCCAGTTTCCGGAAAGTCTTCCTCACAATTTTCTTTTGCTTGTCTATTGGCAACATCTTCATGTAGTTTGCTGGACTGAGGTCCCACTGCTTTTCTACATTTTGTACTACCTTGGCTTCAGCTGTCTTCCACAATGGAAACGAGAGGAAAGCATCTGACTTTACCAATACAAAATGCAAATTAGACTGCTCTTCCCCCCAGGCCTTCCAAAGTCTCAGAATCTTTGTCAAGGGAGGCAGTACTCGCTCCGAGCCTCTCCATTTTTCCACAATGCAGTAGTCACTAGGTTTTCCAAAAAGGACCTTTTTCTCTCCAAACGTTGTCTGGTGTTCCTCAAGCAGTGCTTGAATCACTTCTGAGCAAGTTGTGCGCTTGGTCAGGCCACATACAATCTTCTCCTCCTGGCAAACCCAAACCACAATCTCTCTTTCATTTGAAGCCATGTCCTTGCTGGGAGATCTGGAAAACAAGAAGAGACCAGGTATAAATTACATATCAATGGCAGAGACAGTGTGAATAATTACTATAATTCTGATATGACTAACACATTGAAAAACTCCTGTATTGTTGTACAAGACAATATACTTGCTTAAATTGAATGAAGAAATATCCTTGGATTTAGTAACAGCTTTAATTGGCTAGTGATTTAATATTATTACTTGTCTAGCTGAATGAGAATCTCACACAAAATGTCTTTTATCAAATCTTGGATTTGTATACATAGTAAGAGTATATTAACAATCAGTGATTAGTTTGGCAATCTTCATTACAATTTCAGACTGTCCTAGGACAGCACAGCTTTCAAATCTTCATATTTGTTCTCATTACAAAGACTGCACAGACTTTTCTAAGCCCTTAGAAATTGTTTCTGAAGGGAAGAATGCACTGAACATAGATGGACTGAGGAAAGATGACTGAACGGCACCAATGAACAATAGGATAAATCTATAGCTCTTCTTCTACACCTGCATCCACACAAGCATAAAAAAACTGTTTGTCTTCTTTTTTTCAATAATAAGTGTCAAGAAATTTGCTGCTCTTCCTGAAGTACCAAATAGCCTGAATTCCAGTGAGTTGTCAGAGAATACCAGCTGCAAGAGATTTCATACATGGGTCTGCATTTTATTTTGATATTTGAAATAATACAGAAATGCAAGAAAGGGAAAAAGTTATTTTATTTATTTGTTTATTTACTTTTTTTTTATTAATTACAATGAATGTGCTATTAACCTGGTACCTCCTTATACACTGAGATTCCTAACTGCAGGTGTCTGAGATCCCACTATGGCTCCTGTAGCTCTGGTACAACCACTAGTGCCTAGACAGGAATTCAGCTGACCAAAGGTAGAAGTTCACTTTGCAGCTTATTCTTCAGTTTGCCCCATCTGGTCCTGGACTGCTCTGAGTCTATGTTGGCAAAGTTGCCTAGATATTCCTGTCCTCAAGACTCCACTTGAATAGTTTTCTTCTTGCCCAGACCTGATGATTTGACCTCTTGCATAAAATGATAAAACAGTAAATTCCCTGACGAACAATGTCTTTGGATTTTCTGATACCTCTTGCAGTTAATTTGAATGAATGAGGTTTAACCTAGTCTGACAGAGAAAGCCTGAAAAGGAGAATAACTATTCAGACCATACTCAAAGGGTGCAATACAGCATTTGTTTCTATCTAGGACTACTTATTCAGAGAACTTTTTTAGTCTTCTGAGTTGTAGTAAGCGTAGAGTTTTATTTGGCTTAATTACGGTTACACCCTATGATTAGTAAAGCAACCCAGCTTGTTCTTTTTTTCTTAATTATTACACAACATGACAGACACAGTGCAATCCAATAAATTGAACTATGATTGACTCAGCTCTAGGTGCCACACTGACCAGGAGGCAAAAATCCTTAAAAGAAAGGAAACTGCAAATGAATACTAATAAAACTGACAATTGTAAGTTTATTAGTATTATTGCACAGGAGGGTTCTGCCCAACTACATTGCTTCAGGTCTTGGAACATTCCCTGTAAAATGTGTGTTTTGGTAGATGACTCTGAGTAACAGCATCATTTTCCTCTCCAACAGCTCCCCCTCACAGACCAGCATTTTACAGTAATTATTTCTTGAAACTGGTGCTCAAAAAGTTAATAATGTTTTCACAGGCAACTTCTCAAAATAAGAAGGCACATATCACAGACACAGAAAATGGCAAAGTGGCACAAAGAAAGAGTAATATTCAAGTTTAAGGGGGAGGGGTAAGGAATGGAGGATGATATTAAATTAAATGGCATTACTGTGAAGTATATCCCATGCTAAAAAGTCAGTATCTGTTAGTCCTCTGAGATTTTAAATATGCAGGATGCTATTTTTTTTTCTGTTGACAGATTGGCAGTTATGTGAAATTCAGGTAAATAAACAGTTGCAACATTAATCAGCTGTGACTAAAATAACAATAATTGTTTTACACTACAGATATGCAAGGAAAAAAGCAACAAAACATTTATTATGCATAAAATTATGCAAAATGAATCATGAAAAATATAGTTCACTACTGATACATAAATAATTGATTTACAGATATATTATCAGTCACTGAATTTAAATTTATAAAAGTACTGAAAAAAATGCATTAAAATATAAGAAATAGCATGTTGGGGACTCTGAGGCAGTAAATTAAGTCTGTATCTTTCCTGATTTCTTTTGCAACCAGGAAACACATTTCAGAAAATGAATGTCATCTCTTCTAGCATTCTTCTGAGTGTCTTATGCAATTTGTTTTCAAATCAAAACTCTTATGTTTTTTCTTGTTCTTGGTTGATTGGCATATTTTCTCCTTCAATATTACAGTGTATAACCGATTATGTGGATTAAGCAGAAGCCTACTGTCCCTTCTGCTCCTGGCTCCTTTAAAGTTTTCTTATGAAGCCAGTTTCTCTCTGTGCTATTAGCAAATCTTCAGATAAATCTGCAGATCCTAGACATCCCATCATTATTGTACTGATAAACACCTTTACTCTACTTTCATATACGGAATTCCCACAGAGTTCAGCAGGAGTTAAGCAAACTTCTGATGGAAACACACTGTATATTGTAAAACAATCTCTACAGAATCTCTGAAAATAGTATGGATGCAAAAATAACATCTTTCAATTACTGTTTTCAACACTTTTCTAGCTGTTTATGGCCCTCTGTAACTTTTTCAGTTATGATGCACCTGTCTGCCCAGACTTTACATTCAGCCTATTTGGGGCAGGATAGTTCTTTACTTTGCCTATAATATATAACTATTAATAGCACAAATGGATAATTTATGCACATGCAGGTACACAAAGAAACCAAGTATCTTATACAAGAAAATAAGTACTTACAAATATGTATGTTTATAATGTATGTATCCTACATCTTTTAATTACTTTGTCACATTTTACAGAAAAGGAGAGAAGAAATTAAAAGAAATTCTGAACACCTCTGTAATTCTTGGATCAAGTATGATAAAGTACAAATTCTTTCCTTAATTTTCCTATGTGTTTGTCCCACCATATATTATCTTAGTTTTTATTCAGTAGCTTCACTCAATTTTTCATCTTTACTTCTAAGCAAAAAGAATTAGCCAGACAATTATAATCTTACATTGTCATAGAATTCTAATGTATTCTAAAATATCAAAAGCAGTTCTTTATTATCTTCCACTAAAAATGCTAAACCGGAACCTTACCATGGACCTTTTAAGTAAAATTTATTGTGTAATGATTT
The DNA here is from genome assembly GCA_013398615.1 of Brachypodius melanocephalos. NCBI lineage: Eukaryota > Metazoa > Chordata > Aves > Passeriformes > Pycnonotidae > Brachypodius > Brachypodius melanocephalos. The sequence continues at coordinate 2,133,178 of VZSR01001477.1, forward strand.
TTTCATGGTTAATTCAGGTAGTTCCAAACCAAAATGAAGCATGATTGTGTCAGTCACAGAAAACAATTACTAAAAACTTGTTTTCAGGATGCAAGAAGATGCCAGTACTAGGTAATATCTTTTGTTAAACTGTGCACTCCGCATAAAAGTGAAGAGCGTGTACTGCATTTATGAAGTGGAATTCTTCTGAAGTTTATGATTTCAGTATAAATTCACCATCAAAATTCCTTTTCGTCAAGAGAAGAGAGAAGACCTCCAAGAAGAATCCCTACTGTCTAGCCCATCTTTGATTATTGGGAATAATACCAGAGGAAGCTATGTCTCTTTCATTAACTACAAGAGACCTGTGTGGCCACCTTCAATCAAATAGATCACTTTCAGGGGGTTAAAATCAGGTGAGATTAATCCAATCAGATTCATTCAGGTGAGATTGATCCAGATTCTGGTTTATCTGAGAGAAATGTAACAAGAATGGTTACAGCAGCAGTTGATTTAGTGCACACAGCTAAATGTGGGACCTACACATCATAACTTCACAACTTAGTTTAGACCTTGACCATTCAATTTAGCCAGTAATTTATGAGGAAATCCATTAATTCACTTTAACACTAAGAAAGAGGTCTTGGATAAAGTTTGGTCATTGACAGGATTTTTTTTTTCCCTGCAATGCAATATTAAAAGTTGTAATCTTCAGGAACAAGACCTGCTTTCAAACAGTCATTTTAACAAAGAGGCAATCTCTTCATATTTACAGATTCTTTGAATTTTGTGTCCTGCAGTTTTGTAAAGAGCACAAAAGAACTAGCATTTTTAATAACCTAGCAGTTAATAGGAGTATAACAGCCAAAGTATTTTTCCAGTTTAAATGTTTGAATTTCCTAAAGACTACAATACCAATTTCTTTGAAACTAGCTAGGCAACTTGCATTTTTTAAAAAATACATTGCTGCAATAAACAGGCTTTGAAGCTTTCTGTTCTGGATTAATTTCTGTTTCTTTGAATTCATCACTGAAATGTTCTACTTACACATTTACTTATGCATCTACTCATACATCTAAGATTATAAAGCCTTGATGATAACAATATCATGGAAGTCTATTTTTTTTTTTTTTAACAAAACCACTAATTACTTAGGAACAAATGGGAATTTAAACTTAATAATGGTCAAAAGTATGTTTCCAATCTTTTTGTTTGCTTGGTTTGATTGCTATTTTTATGCCTCCTGCTCCTCCTTTCTCTTCAAGATGACCCAAAACCCCACCCCAATCATGCTCAAGACCTCACACAGTCTTAATTACATCTGCACAAACTGATTGTGGTGTGTCAGATATACAAATTGTTAATTTATTCTTCAGGCCTAGGGGAAGGTAATACATTCCAGCAATGTATAGACAAAACAAAAACATTTACTTATGTCACACAAAGTCAAAATATGAGATAGCTTAAATGCTGGAAGGGGCACTTTTGATATTCACTGACTTTAAGGTATGTCTGGCCCAAAAATATACACAACAAACATAATTCTTTGCCTTCCTGAAACAATCTCCCTAAATATGCAATATATCAGTTTTACAACCGTGCCAAACAAATAAAGGGATGCCCCTATTTTTTTAGAATTTCACCTTCATGGGTACAAGATGCTTCTTTTTCTTGACTAATTTCTGCAAACATTCTGTTGGGACTAGATCACTTTGATATTGTATTGTTAACAACTTGATGCAGTGTTTATGAAATATAATGGACGCTAAAAGAGTATTTTGCCTTTGTTGAGAAAAAAAGCGTAGATAAAAACCTTGTCTCCCTTCCCTGCAATAAATTCTTTCTAGACTATCCCTGCACAAAAAGAATTTAACTCTTTTTTCAATATTACCATATTTCTTGACATACCCTCTGCAAAGATAAATCAAACTGATTAACTGAAAAATAGTTAGGAAAGGGATTCAAACCTGAGATTTTGCTTATGACCAAAATTTTACTAGTTGTCTCCTCCCAGTCATTGAAATAATTTATATGGAATAAATGTCAGTTGGTGAAAATAGATGGCACACCAAGCAATACATTAGCCTTTTCCTTGAAAATGCATAGAAATCTTAAAAAATTATAAATTTGCCATCAAAGAGCTCATGCCAGAAAGCCATTTGTGTAAAATATCTTAGTCATCTTTTCACGAATTTATTTGGGAAAATCCTGCTTTGTTCTATGACAGCCTAAGCCCTCTCAATAGCGCATACAGTCTAACCTGCAACAAATGAGAGGATGTTTTATGTGTGTTTTATAATTGACAGACTGCTGTGGTGGGGTCCTCAGCTGACCAGAGTATGTAGGTATGTAAGTATGCCTCTGCCCTGACCTCCCCAAAGATCAAAATTATTCCAAACTTCTAAGCAAATCCCTACACTATGCCAAGATATCACCCAGAACAGTTCACTTTCTTCAATGGAGAAGACAAAAAGGCTCTGAGACAATCTTGCTGCTGCCTGCTGCATCCTTGCAGTGAAGTCCTTGCCAAGAGATTCAGGATCTGCCATCTAGGTGCTTTCCTGGAGTCCACTAAGGAACATGGCTTGGCTTGTTTCCATTCTAAATTTCTAAAAACCTTGTTATCTCAGTGCCAAGGTTATTTAATCTCTTTTATCTCTTAGAACTGAGCTATAACTATGATCAAAGATAAGACTGACTATCAATCAAAAATATGATGTTTTTAATTATATTTACTTGCTGGGAACAATAAGAAGCCAGTATTACAGGGATGCCTACTTGACACAAATGGCCTACATTTGTAGCACATGCTACATGTAATTTGAGAGCTTCTGATACCGGTGACTCTTACATGTCAGAGTATATGAGGGCTAATGTCAGCCGCAGAATCACAGAGTATCTCAAACTGAAAGGGACTCATAGGGATCATCAGCTCCAACACCCTGCTCCTCACAGAACTACCTAAGATTAAATCATATTACTAAAAGCATCATCCAGAAGTCCCTTGAGCTCTGTCAGGTTTAGTGCCATGACCAACTCGTTGCAGAGACTGTTCTCATACCCAACCCCACCCTCAGTGAAGACCCTTTCCCTAAAGTCCAATGATTTGTGGGAATGCTATTTCTACCAGACCTCTGACCTAACATGAAGTCAATATCCAAATATGAAGTATAAGCATAGAAAATACAAACATCATCACATACCATTTAGATAACTCTGAACAGAGTTTAGAGTTAATAAACTCTAAATCTAACTCTAAACTTTAGATATTGGTTTTATTGTATTACTGCTTTTATTATATTTATTGCTTTTATTGTTTCTTTTTCAAAATCTCACCATGTTACCATATATATGTGTATATATATACATATATATATATATGCATGTATAAGACAATAGATGGTCATTATGAAAGAAAAGGTCAAAACATATGTTGACTTTTTTGTCATTTTTTTCTGTGAAATTTGCAAAAGAGTAAAGCTATTGAGGCCATGTGTTGCAGCTCTTGCGTGGAAGAAACTAACTTGATTTGATCCGAAGAGACTTTTGAAAGTGAGTTTAAACATTAAAGGTATGGAGAATACACATTCCATATGAAAGCTAGGGTCAAAAGTATTTCAGCATCTCAGGAATAAATTGAAAGTCCATATTAAGTTTATTCAGACTTTAAACCACATTTAAACCACCTTTACTCTTAACTTTCTGTCCCCTTCTATAAAGTTATTAAAAAAGCAATAAAGGCCAAATCTTATACTTGGTATGCCTCCTGCCTAAGTACATTACACTCTTCTGAGTTTCCTAAGGGCAGCAATGAGGAAGTAGCTACTCTCTCACTACCCAATGAAGCTGGAATTACTCCAAAGCCTCAGGGATTCAAGTGAGCTTATTAACTGACTGCATTCCCATTGCCCTTCACAAGTCCCTAAAAACAATAGTAGTGCAGGCACAGTTAATATCCATGTCATGTAGGACACAGAAATTCCATACATGACCTGTCAGAAGCTTGGTTCTACTTCCTTTTTGCATCGTATGAAAGCCAGGGAAAAGGTCATCTGAAAGGTATCATGGCAAGGCAGAACTGGTACATTAACAGTGGCAATAAAGCTCTTGATACAGATAATCAGTGTAGTCCCAATACTGTAGGAAGAATTGGAAAGAACACCAGAGAATTTCTGAAAACAAAATAATTATTATTTACAGAGAGAAATAAATTTCTCTCTGCCATCTGTTTCTGTATCCATTTCATCTTACTCTGTGATACAACTTCCTCCTTTACAGAAATGTAAATAGGCATTTACTAAAAGTAAAAGAAAATTAGGCATTTTGTGAGCCATGTGATATTTTTCAAATATACACACAGTAATTTGGATGCTCTAATTGAAATATTTCAGATATTTGAAAAAAGAAAACAATTTAAAGAAAGTCTATTTTTATAACTAGCTAGTTACAACACCTTTTTCCCGGTATAAATTTAATGTTCATTTTTCTGGTTTTTTTAAAGGCATAAATTTTTAAATCGACAAAATACTCATACTGTCAGGAAGGCTCTATGAAGCATTTTAATTAGCAACAGCTGTTGCAAATTGTGTTCTATATGAATTAAAATATATGCACTTAAAACTATGAGTAGGTACTTCATCTCTTCTGCAGAGAAATGCCGTCACCTTAGCTACTGTACAAAATAGTACACATTATAATTCAGCAATGATCTGTGGTTGAAATTTCTGTTCACCTAAGCACTTTAATCTGTGTTGGTGCTCTATGATAAATTCCAGTGGAATAACTTTGGATTGCAATAGGATAATACTATTTTTTATGGAATAAAACCATGAAAGTTATGATAGTTTAAAGAAAATAATTCTGATAATTATTTAACTGCAAATAACTAATTCACACTAAACTGCTGCTGACTTGAAATGTCAGACTTTGATAAAAATCCCATGGGAAATTGTGTGCTTCATTCTAATAACTGTACTGCTTGGAAACAGGTGTCTGAACAGGGACCTTTTGTTAAGAAAAAATAAAAAAAAGGAAAAAAGCCCTGACAGTGCTTAAAACAGATAAAAAGGAAACCAAAGCAGGCAAAAAGAAGGACCAACAAGGGCTGACAGTAACAATTCTATAATCTGTTAAGTGGATGGATAGCAGAGTTTCTACTACATAGAAAATAAGCCAAGAAATTGCACTAACTCAGGACATTAAACTAACAGAAAGACAGAAGTAAGAGATACTGTAAGAGGAATTATACACCTCCTTCACTAGATAAGAGTGATAGTTATGATGGATTAACCTGAACACTCCCTTCCTGCTCTATTTAATAATGACAGGACTCTGCGTCTTTGCTACAATGGCCAATATTATTTTGCAAAACCTCATTTGCAAGGGCCGAGGGCAGATGTTCAGCAAAGCTGACCAAAAATTTACTAGGTCCTCCCCTTCACTTATCAGCTCTGTCCTGTACCATGTTTACACTTCCAATCACTTAACCTACAGGCAAGTGCAGAGGCTACAGTGGAGACTGCATTTGCCTCTGCCCTTTCTTCCTGTCCTACCTCTGAAATTTTCCTCTGCCCCTAAGGGTACACATTCTCTATAAATTACATCTGCTTTAAATCTGCCTTCCTGTCAGACTAATCATCATTTCTCCATTGTATAGTCAAAGTCATAAGTTTGGTAAGTGGATATTAGTCAAAAAAATGTTTGGAATTCCAGCAAGCATGGCGTGTACACAAAATGTCATGACAGGTAACACGTTTATCATACCAGGCCTGTATTTGCAATAGCCTGAGAGAGTGGAGGTGTAGGTTTGAGAAAAGTTCTCTAACTAGCTGTCCACGAAAATATTTTCCAAGATGAGTAACAGTAACATCAACAATTTACTTTACTGGGAAAACATGCTTTGATGTGTATACTGCAACTGCTACTGAGGAAGCAGCTGTTACACAGGAATGGAAGATCCAGGAAAAAACTCCAGAGCCAAAACAAACACTGACATGTTCAGTGATAGTGATTCTTTAGATCATTATGGAGGGGGATGGGAAGACAGGCATTTTCAAATTCCTCAGTGTTAATAAGCAACATGAGAAGTTCAGAAATATCAATACAGTAAATAGTACATCTTGATTTTGAGCTCTCACTAGTGAGCAAAAGAAAATGCCACTGGTGCTTTTCATCTACCACAAGAATTTTGCTATATTGCAAAAATACAATTCTTTAAATTGCTCCTGTGTCTAATTTAAGTGTCTATGCATATTTAAGCACTGGTTACACTATGCAAGTTTTATGGAGTTCCTATTAATAATGTACAGATTATGTTTAAAACTCCATCACTTTCAGTAGTATAGAGGAAGCAGAATAATTTATGGCTCATTTGGAACACAGGCTTCTAAACGATAGAGTTGCTGCTACAGTTAATAGAAATTTGTGTTATCTAACTTCTCCCATTAGAACTTTTACAATTGCCTTTTAGAAGCACCCTGGTTGTTTATGAGCTTTTGAGATCAAAGAAGTGAGGGGAATTCCAAGCATTGAGAGTATGAAGGGGTTTTTTGTTTGGTTTGGTGTTGGTTTGTTTTGGGTTTTTCCCCCTTTTTTTGTGGTCCCATGAAATTCAGTTCAGCTTTTGCTGAAAGGTAAAAGTGTACTGTTTGCCTCCCTTGGCTTTGTTTAGATTTTGCTCAGTGAAGAAGCAAACACAAAGCATTCTGAGGTTGCATCTGAGCTGCCAAAACATGAACAAAGCACACTGTATGTAGACAGATGATAATAAGGCAAGTCAAATAATGGAATGAGATACAGACAAGGAAATGCTAAGACTTCATGCTACTTGTCCAATACTCCCTGAGCTGAAGGACGCTGGGATGGTTACCTTCTTACAAACTCTTACGTGCTTTGCACCCCTTCCCTGCTCCTGGTGACACCTTGTGAGACAGGTGCTCTTCTCATTCATAATGAACGGAATGTCTACATGGACTTGATTTCTTTTTGCCAATCTTAAGGTTAAACTCAGGCTCAGGAAACAAAATAAGAAAAATACTCATTTGGGTTCTATGGTGTCAGGCAAGGATAGCAGCAATACAAAGGGAATGACAGAGGATGGCCAGGAGCCTGGAAAGGGAGCTTAGGACTGTTCTTTGTGCAACAACAAGCCTTTAAAGCTGTTCAACAACTTCCCCAATCATTAACCTTTCCTAACTTCTTAAAATCTGATGATTTGTCAACACAGCTTTCCTGTATATCATAAAATCCAGTTTGAGTCTCTCTCTACAGTTTGCTAGGAGTGAGAAAGGCAGGATGGGCTTTAGTATTCTCCTATACGTGTTGCAATAAATTTTAGAGTGAACCACCCCACTCTCAAACGATATTGTATGATCTTTCCCATTTCATTTGCTTTCATTAAATCATTTTGAAAAATATCACCTCAAAGAATATTCTATCAAGATTTAATTTACAATCAACTCTTTCTTTTCTTTTTTTTCTCTTTTAAATTTCTCCCTCAAACTTTCTGAAAGACAATTCAGTGACAAATGTGTTCCATTACTTACAGTATTTAACGAGCTGAAGGGAAAAAAAAGATAATGAAGTGGACTCTTATATAAATGTTCATTCTAAAGAGCTAAATTGAGTACTAGATACATAATTATGCTAACAAGAAGAGTGGACATAATTTTTTTTAAAAGAAACCTGAAGCATTTTTACTGTCCATTGTCAGACTGAGAGATTTGTGCAGCTTATGCTTTCAAGTAATTTTCTAAAATTGCCTATCAATGAATGCTTCAATATGTAGTTAGTCAGCCACAGGCTGATAAGGTCTCTGAAATATAACCACATCTGCTCTGAAAAAGCTACTGAACAAATGAAATGTTAACCTCACCAACTGTGCTCTTCCCAAGCAATGGGTATGCTTAAAGAGGGCTTAGGAGATTGTAAAACTAGCTCTAGCCAGCTGAGCAATACAGATAGGAAAGGCAAAAAGGGATGAATTGCTGTCTGGAAGCAAATTTAAAGCTGCATCATAAAGATTACCAAGAGTAATAGCAAATTTTTGAGATTAATGCAAAGAAGAAAGGTGTAGACAAGAGAGAGATACAGAGAACGGTGTCCAGTAGCCCCCCTCCCCACAATTTTTAGCTGGAAGAAGATGAAGGATGCTGACTGCAGAGGAAAGGCACTCCATGTGATTCAGATAAAAAGCCATGGGAAACCTAAAATATTTGAACAATTATGCCTAAAGCCCAGAACCCATTCTATGACAGACATAATGGGTTCAGATAATGTTCTTCCAGCTGGGTCCATATGAAGAGGCTCATAACCATGTCAGTTGTCCATCACAACTCTCACACTGGAGCTGAGCTTCTTATCTGATCTCCAATGAGACACGATGAATGAAGCCATAAAGAAAAAAACCTTGTTAAACCATCTAAGATAGCCACCCAAATGTGATTAAACAGTTTAGGATGAAACTTCAAAAATTTAATGCAACTGAAAAGGTGGTAACTCCTGGCAAAATAATTGTGATGGACGGGGAGAGCAGATACAAGCCAAAAACCTCAGTGGGCACAGCCGAAGCCAAGCATGGTTATGGGGCTGTGACCAAAGAGCAAGGCAGGCCCCAGAAATAATGATGCTAGTTTTGTGAGACACATCTATGGCAGGATAGTGATTATCCAAAGCAGCCTGTGACACCAGAAAGACACTGCAAACTACTTGTCATTAGTTCACAGAAAGTCAGACTGAGTCAACATTCAAATTAATCCTATGTTTCTTTATTTCACATATCCAAATGTCTTTGCAGGTGGGGATCCTTTCAACATATGAGCAATTCAGATGGCTTCACAGCTCAGGGAAGATAAAAAGGCCTTTTAACAAGGTACTTCATAAGCTGAGTGGTTACCACAGTGACAGCTGGGTGAAGGCAAGCTTCCCTCTGCCATGTGAACAGCTCTGTCATGTTGGGAGAAATACACATATTTAGCTTTCTTCCGTGACATGTGCACATTCTGTTTGTCATTTCTGACAGGCTGGTGTGTACTCAGGTTTGTAATACGTAGATGTATAAATATGCAATCTACAGAAGTGGCTATTTCTACATGTATTGTTTATATCTACAATGATTTGGGGATGGTAATATATTTTATCGTATGGATGTGACAGTATATCTTATGAGCTATACATATGCATTCTGTGATCACATCCAACACAAGCTGTCATAAATGCATTTTTAGATTGAATATATGCCTACCAGGCACAAATGCTTTAGCACAAAGAAATATGTTTAACATGCAGCAAAGTATCAAAAAATTTCAGACGCTATTGTTCAAGATTTTCATGTTACTTATCTCAACAAAAATTAATTTGATTCAGTGTATCCACAGAAAGATTCATTCTCTGCTACAGTGGTCACTCGCCTAACTTAAATGCATGTAAGAGACAGTACTCAGTTTTGTCAGAGACACAGAAGGTACTGAGGCATTGCAGACACTGAATGTTATAACTTTCAAGCATCTTTCTTGCTGCTGAAATTCATGATGTTCACTTGGACATCTCAACTTCCACAGAAAGTGCTACAGAAGAGTTGAACTCCTAATTTCTAAGGGGTTTGCTGACACCAGAAAGCTCAGCAGGAACTGATTTAAAGCAGCCAGAAACATGAACAAAAGGGCAAGACTTAGATGCTGTTAGATCACGTTCAAATGTTCATTGAATTTAAAAAAAAAAAAAAAAAGAGAAATATTAATTAGAAGAGCAACCCAAAATCTGATTCCTTTCTCTCACTGAAGCTTTCAACACTAATCCTTGTCTGCCTTACTGTAACTTAAGCCAGCACCAAATGAGGCAGCTTCAACCTGAAATATTGAAATTTAGATTAGAAATTAGAATAACTTCACAAGACTTTCCTGAAAAATGCATGATAAGGGTGAAACACGAATTTCATGATGTTCAGGGCCAGTGTAAGACATGATAGGAGTACAGGTGGCTGGGGTGTGCTACTAGTCAGAATTTAAACAACTAAAGTTCTTTAAAATTGTCTTAGGTGACTAGAACTACATTTAGGCACATTCATAAAACTAGCCCTTATTACTTACATTTGTTCAATTTTTATTTGTATCTTTTCTCCTAGGTAGGGTACAACCCTTTTAGAAGACACTTCAAAATTTAAGCTTTTGATATATGTCCTTTACCATCAGATACTCAATTGCTTTTGAGGCTGACATTATTGAATTTATCTCCACACACTCTTGTAGGGAAAGAACTCCTTTTTACAAACCAAAGATATCCACTCATTTAAATTCCCACTCTGTCTAACTGAATTGATATCCATAGACGTGCAAAGTAAGACATCCATAAACTTCCTTTGCTCAGCCCTTATGTAAAAGAGCTTACAGGACAGTGAATTACCAAATGAGGAACACACAGTAAATAACCAGTTCTGTAAACTGTGGTTTATGTGTCTTGCCCAAAACTAGGTAGGAATTTTGTGGCAGGGTCAGGGAAGAAATCCGTGCTACTAGGATGGTTCTCCCTTAATCATACTTTATCTACCTATAATTCACCTCTCCATGCATGTTTCCCTTTTTAATTTCTAAAATGAGTGGTGCGAAGGATGGTTAATAAGCTGCTCCACAAATCTGAGCATGCTCCATGAAAAGTGATTGGGTGGAGCTCATATCATCTACCTTAAGCTATTTAAAAATTTAGATGTGCAAAGATAATTTTCTGACCTTCCTCTGTAATCAGTGGCATAAAATAGGCACCTCCAAAAGGATGACTAATCCCATACTGACAGCCTGTCTAAGACTGAATGAATTGCCCTCCAGAAGTGTTTAGATGTATCCATTAATTACAAAGAGTACCTAGATGACTAGATACCCAAATTTTCAGTGGTTCAAGTAGAGTAAGATGGAGCTTGACATTTGTATTTTACTGTGTACTTGAATCTCAGGAGCAATGTGAGTGTCAGCAAAAGAACTGTGGCCATCCACAACTGCAGTTCCAAAAATAACTTGGATCTTTGTCTGACACCTGTAGGGACTTCCATAGGCAAACAAACATTATTAGTTATCTACCTAATTCTTAAAGTACCAGGAGTCTGAGAAAGTGCAGTAAAGTCAATACCAATCCTGAATTGTTGCTAGAAAACTGAATTTGTGCAGGGCTTTTCAGTAAAGCAGGATTTTAACAGCAAAGTGGCCCTGAGAGGTACAGGCCATAATCAAGTTAAAAAATTATAGCCAGTACCTTAGCACAGGAAGTCTGTCAACAGCTAAAATCTAAATGAAACAGCAGTTCAGAACATCAGTCTACCAACCAAAACAACAACATCTGAACATGATGAGCACAAGATCCCACGTTTATAAATATCACTAAACCACTCTTTGATCAGTGAGCAAAATCTGATAACTTCCTGTGGCAAATGAAGTATACTTCAGGTCATAAAAACAATGTCCCAGCTGTAGCTCTGAGAAAAGCTGTAGCTTAAAAGTGCTTTCACAGTGGAAAATATCCTTTGTAGAAATAATTCCTTTGAATTGAAGGAGGTTGAGGAAAGCAAAATAAGATGTTCTACATGGATGATGGAATCTATTAACACAAAGCAAATTGCATGTTCAAGACCCAAGGGCAGACTCTCTTAAAAATTAGTAGTCTTCATTCAACTGCATTATTCCAGTGAGGTCATACACTCTTACAAGCTGAAGTAAGGTAAACTTATTTACACCCGACCAAAACAAAGGTCTAATAGATTATTAAATTTTCATAAACTTGATTTTGTCCTTGAACATGAGAAAATTATGCTTTTGCATATTTATTTCAAGCTTCAATATTTTTTGTGTTATTAAAAGGAAGAATAAATAATATCTGCTTTTCAATAGAGATAGTTATATTTACCAATATGATGGGGAATTTGTAACTCAGAACTCTTTATATCAATGAAAGAGGGCAAATAGGAGTGAAAAATAAAGATAGCAATTTAATCAATTTAACCTCAATATAAACAAATTATAAATTATATTCACGGCAAACACCGTCTCTATAAACATGTTTTTCTCCCATGATTATTCTGCAACTTACTAATTAATGTGGAAAAAAATCATAAAATACCAACCACAACCCAGAAGTTTATATCACCTCCAAGATGACAACATAGCCTGGCTTCTTCTAATGCTCATGCTCAAAAACGCATGTCTAAGAAGCATCTAAACTACAATTTAAATGTCTCAAACTAACAGAGGCAAAAATGCACTCAGGCAGACAGGAGTGAGAATGAAACAAGAAAGTTGGTGAAAGAGAAACACATCTTTACATAAAGGGTATAAATAAAGTGCGTGAGAGATGTGCCAAATATGCATGAGAACTTTTCTTTCAAGTTTGATGCCTTTTGCTTGTTTCCACATGGCATCAAGACTTGAGTTTCATAGCATTAAAAATGCAATTACATGACAACTTTATTATCATTACCATCAAGAACCTTCCTTTCTGTTTTTTTTTAGTTTCTGCAGGTAATTTTCTTTTCTTTTGTTCACTTCACAAGACCACCTCAAAATACATTAAGATGCTCATGGCACTTCTTTATTTATTTATCTTTCTGGGACGTTAAAACCCTCCTTACAAGACACTTTTAACATTATGGGAAATTTCAGGCCATTGAAAAATTCCTCAGAAACATCACATAAAATCAAACCTAAACAATCTACAGTATAGTCTCACTTTCCTGCATGGCATCTAGGTTTAGTAGACTGTATAAGGACCAGAAAAAAAGAACTCACAGATTTAATTCATAACTCCCACTAACTGGCTTTCACACTCTGCACTTCTAGGCATTTTATACTATCTTGTCATGTCCTACTTATTTTCCTGAGGCAAGTAAATATTAACACCCAAATTACTGCTAAGGAAAACTAAGTAAGCTTATCAGTTGTGTGAGGTCACAAACAAATCAGTATCACTATCAGGATTGCAACACCTCTGCACTCTAAGTGTATTTCTGGTTAGGTCAAACTAGGAAAAGACAATGTCGTTGATCCTGAGTCAAGTGCCAGAAACGTGCTCAAAAAAGTATTCTTTTGGACAAGCCTTCCTGAAACACTCTTTTCTGTTCTGTCTTGTGTGATACCTGAGGAACTGCTAGAACAGGAACACTCTAGAGAGGAAGACAGAAAGCCATCATCTTGAGAATATCATAACACATAAGAGAAACAATAGAGGTGACAATAACAGCCCAGTTACCTATGCACACAACTGGGTAGCAGCATGTCCAACATTCAGTTCTAAGCTTCACTGAATGCGTGGTCTTAACATTTTTATATTGCATCATCCTTTCTGTCAGTATTAATAAGGATTTACCAACATACTAAATATAGAAGCTGCATGAACTAATTAAGGCTTGTACAGCATATGAGATGTTAATGTTTTCAAATAATAGTGTTTCAGACCAGAGTTTTAAATTGTTATTATTAATAGTATAAAACAAACAAACCTTTTTTTTCTGAGCATCGGTAAATCAGGAGGTACTACTCTGTGATTATCACTGACTTTTATTAAAGGTAATAGAATTTTAAAAAATGCCCAACTCTGAAAACTTACTTCTGTCAACTGAATTAATTACATATTCAGCAATGTGTCTGTCTTCATGCACAATACTAGTTTTTCAATAGTAAAATAGGAAATGACCACTGATAAGCAAGATTTTTCCTCTTTTTAATCTCCTGCTAAAAATATGGGAGTTTTGTCTGAAATGTATCTCTCAGCCTGACTCTACACTATATTCGTGTTTCAGATCAACTTAACCTAAGTCACGCTCTTAGATGGTGTAGTATTACACTTCTATTACTCATTTTATTTACTCCTTCAGAATGAAATTGCTGCCTGCCCTCTTGGAATAGTAGATAATTAACTCTTTAGAAATAAGGTTAGTGTTTTGCTAGACGAAAAGCTCTTCCTGAAAGTGAAGTGAACAAATATGTACAAAGACTATTAGAAAATGTATGCAACCATTTTGACCCCTGAGACAAAACTTCCAAGGCAGACCAGAAAATAAATTATAAGGTATGAAGTCTGTCTCAAAAAGGAACAACTTCTTTGATAGTTCACTAATACATGTCACACACTCAGGAAAAAGTTAAAAAATATGTATAAAGAATGCCTTCTACCCTTACCAAACAAGCACCATCTTTTCAATCTAAAAGTTTAACACAGGCAGTACCACAGATTCTAAAAAAACTTTTATCTACTCCCTCCAACATACATACCAAATACCCTGTAGTCTTGCATCAAAAAGCACCCTTATAGCTTCATATAGACTTTTATCCAGGTGTGCTCATCCAAGAGTATTAGACATCTCACATGATCCCATGAGACTTACAGTGTGGGTCATACACAGTTCATTCAGACAAGCAGCTGATCTCCAAGAGCTTTACCAGTCCAAACCTCCATGCTGAGCATTTGCAGTTTTACTTCATCAAGGTTTAAAATGTACAGCGGTGTACTCAACCGAACAGAAGAGATGTTCAGAGTAATACACAAATCACTGTGCTAACTAGATGCAATGAGAAACTGCTGGAGGGAGGGAGAAAGGGAGGGATCATGGAAATGCTAGGTCAGTATCAGATAGATGAAGTCTCTAATCTAGTTCCCTATCCTGCACTGTAATATATAAACTGAGAGAATAATTGAATGTCTCTCAATGGGGAGGGGCCTCTGACTGTCAGGACAGGAAGAACTCCCTCTTATATCCTAACACTGAATGGAGATACATTGCCTTTCTTTCTACCTCTAAACCAGAGATGAGCTGATTAAAGAAAGGCAGGATTAAAGAGTAGGAAAAGTAAGTCTTTCCCTCCTACAGAGAAACATTACTCTAACTCCTGTGGCAGTGAGTAAAAGTGGAAAACAGTGGAAAATAATAAACAGTAAAAGATAGAAAAAGATATGGGAAGGAAAAGCAAAACCAGCAAACACATTTAAATATTAACAGATTTGTAACACAATTGTTTAATCATGAAACACCACTCTGGGTTCAGAATTGTTGCATGCCAACAGCGCGTACAAAATTTTGTAGTAAACATGACCAGCATGAAGTGCACTGGCAAAATGTATTTCTCAAAGTGTTGAGCATAACAGGACAGCCCTACAGCATCAAGATGGATTATCTGTATCCTCTCCCTTTCAGTATCCCGTCTACCACATGAATGAAACAGTAGAGATTCAACAGTTTTGTCTAAGACTTATGTGCAAAACCTAAGGAAGTTGTCTCAATGAAAGAAATAGCAATAAAGTCAATTTTCTCACTATGACATAGATGCAGATATCCTTGAAGTATTTAAAAAACCTAAACACCCATTTTCAAAAGTGATCAGATGTAACACCCGAGAGCAGAGAAGTCTTAATCCTATCAAAAATCAGCGCAGCATAAATTCCTGTTCTCCTTAGCAAACAGGAAATCGAATATATGTGAAATCTTGAAATCCTGGCACCTAAACACTGCAAGTCTATATGTTCTGTATTTCTTGTATTTGGATAGGGAGCTGTTTTGTCTCCATTCAGAGTAATGTGTTAGATCAATACTAGACCTTATGAGCAAATAACTCAGTGCAAATAACTCTTCCTCCACCTTCAGCTAAGCATTTCCTGCCCTCACTACACTTCTGAAGTGTCATGCGAGCTGAGCATTCCTCTCACTCTCAAAGTAAGTATCTTTAAGAGATTTGCATTTAAAAAAAATCCCCTTGAGTTTATTCGTGTTGCAGAGCCTTAGTCCTGCAGGAAACTTTCGTTTTTCCTTTGTTGCCTCAGAGAGTACAACCTGTCCCTGCTGCGCGCTTTGGGTTTGTAAGTGGGTGGGGTGTCTTGGAAGTATTGTTCTCCTGGGGACATAGTGACAAGCACATACACATTCTGGGGACTGTGATTACTTCTGGTTGTCACAGAACGACAAAGATAGTGTAAAAACTACTTATAGGTCTTGGAAAAGGTATCAAAATTCTTGTCTTTCTTGCCAAGAAACGTATGTTGGAGTCACAATCCTAGACACCTCTCCCCTGAAATCAAACCAGGGCTTGAGTTATCTATTGGCTACATGGGCTTTGTGCTCTCTCTATATAAGTGACCTTTCAGCAGCCCAAAAGCGTAATACTGGCTGAAGATCTTTCAAATACTCACAGTAGTTCAGCACAGGTTTTGTCTTCCTGAGGTTTAATCTCAATTTCTTTCTCTAAAGACTTATGGCATAATGGACAATATCCTCGCCTCTTGCTCAGACACAGGCTCAGTTAGAGTAACCTCTTTGTTTAAACTCTGAGGTCTTAGGGGCAGAGACAGACAATTTACAATCTGGATGTGAAGAGCCTACTATTAAACAGGGCCCTGATCTGGAACCTCTGGGCAGTGCTGCAAGACAAGAACTAATTACAGTGGTGTCATCTTGTTATCTGAGCAAATGACTGTAACGCCTTCATTTTCCTTCTGGCTCTTCTTCCACCTACCTTTGTTGCTTCAACTTAGCTTTATGCCCCCATATAAACATAGATTTTATTCCTCATTTGCTTATCTTATAACTTTTAGGAGTTATATTTGCATGTAGAACAGGGTCATTAAGAACTTCCAGAGGAAAAAGAAAAAGCTGAGTTTCCCAGAAATGTGAATGAACACTAAGCCTCTTTTAAAAAGCAGCAGCAGGTTAAAGATGTACATTTGTGTATGACCCTTTCTGGTCCTTTTTACAGGTAGTTAGACAAAGTAGTGAGCCACTAGTTCTGACTCTCCAACTACAGCCTAAACACAGTAATGGTTTTAAGCTCACTTCTCAAGGTTTCAAATGAGTTCACCAAGATATAATTAAAATGAGAAATAATTATTACATAGCTCTTCAATCATACTGCAAAGCCATTTTACTAACTGCATAAACAAAGTTTAGTTCTCAAAATACGGTATCAAAGCTAACATTAAATATGAAGAAATTTAAATATCTGAATAGATAATAACACATCTTAAGAAGTATGTAGTTTGCTTTGTTCTTGACCCCCTCCCCCTACATTTCTGTGGTCACACAGCCCCTTCGTATTGCCACAAAGCCTCTTAGCCATTAGACATTACTTTATTTTTGGGGATGTGAGGATAAAATGAATAGAAAGTCATAGATGTTCACAGTAATGGTTTCTTTGGTATTTTAATTTTTATTGCCTATTTAAAGCTTTGGATTATGACTTTCTTTTCCTGAGGAATAAAATGTCACATCAGCAAACATAGTGAGATTGATGCAATTAGTGCGAAGGTATTGTGAATACCCCAAAGAGAAGCAGTTTGACCGTTGAACACGGTGGAACTGTGCTTTGTGGTTTAATTCCTATTCAGGTGAGCGATAGCAGGAACAAAACTGCTATTTTAAGAGTAATAAATTTCCAGCTCAGTGGGAAAACAATTTCATAGAAAGGTTTATATCCACCTTTCTAGATCTTCTAAACAAAAAATGGCTGCATGAGAATTGCATCAAAGTTTTACTGTTTTCAGACAAGTTAGCAAAATACGCTGTTTAATCGGTAAAAACTACAATATTAATAATTCTAAAATAGTATCCGATTTTTAAACATTGACTGTTACAATCTTGCTAATTTATATTCCATATATTATGCTAACTTAATATTTTACACAATCCCAACAAATACAAACCCTCCCCCCAAATAATTTTCAGTATATCAAATGTGAAAACCAAAAGCCAAACATGGAAAAGAAATGGGATATTTTTACAAGACTATTTAGAGTTCAAGTATATTCCCCATAGAAAAGATCATCCTTTGCAATCTTTAAAATACAGACTAAATTTCAGTGAAGAGCACTAGGCAAAATGGGGATGAGAATACAAGTGATTTTAGTTTCTCACTGAGGTAAAATTTCAGTGACCTGTTTCTGTCCAGCTTTTAATTAGATGGGCTCAGCCACTGTACATTCCATAGGGTCCAAGCAAATTTACTCTTAAAAATCTGGTACCACCCTAGCACCTAACATGATTACATAACCCTCTTTCTCCTTTTTGCAGCCCGTGTGTGAGGCATGTGGAAGCATGTACAGCATAAAGGGGAAAAGTCCCCATAAAGAAACTTCACAGCAGCAGAACCAAGGACCAGAGCACTCTGAAAAATTTTCTAAGCAAAAAAAAAAAAAAGTATATACACTACAGGTCCATCCCGGACTAAAGGCTAAACAAACAAAAAACTAAACAAATTTCGCCCCCACCCCTCCCCACGCTGTGAGCTCGTTGCTCTCCTACCTCTCAGGCTGACAGCCAGCGGACAAGATAAGGGACGGGTTAGATCCCAAGGGATCGCAGCTGCCGGTCAACCTCCCAGGGCAACGTGGCTGAGGCGCGGGGCCCGGAGCCCGGCCCTGCCCCGAGAAACTCGGGGAGCTCTGTCCCGGGGCGGGGGAAGAGCTCCGGGTTGCCCCTGGCCGCCGATGGGACGCGAACGTCGGGGCTGCAGCCGGTTCTCCGTGCCCTTCCCGGCGCGGGGCACTGCCTCGGTTTGGCGGGGGAAGGTTCCCAGTCCGGAAGAGCTGCCTCCCTCTCACGGAAAATATTGCCCACGAGTCAAAAGAGCCAGAGTGGAGAGGGGCACGGCAGGTCCGGGGGAAGGAAGCAAGGGAAAAGCCCCTTCCCTCGGCTCAGGCTCCCCTCCGCTCCCCCGGCCCGGCTCCCGCTCGCAGGTGAGCCCCGGAGTTCAGCTGCCGGGAACGGCGTAACACATCCTGCCCCCGAACTGAACAAAAAGTATGAAAAGTAATCCATCCCACAGCGCCCTACCTTTTCCTCCACATACCCACGCACTTTACCTGTTTTTATGTCGGGTTTTTAACAAATTCCTTCCAAAAGGAGCCATGATCCCAGCGGCATCACTTCAGCGATCCCCAAACAATTCGAGGGTGTTCCCTTCTCCTCTATTTTTTTGCCTGAGCGCCTTCCAGCTTGTTAATAGTCACCGAGCGTAGCGATGAGCTGGAAGTTGTGCAATTTACTGCTAACTTTGAACTCCAGGTTGTTGCTGCTGCTGCACCTTTGGAGTCCTGCCCAACTGCGAACTTGAAGGAGGTGTTTAGAAGCAGGAAAAAGAAAGGGGAGGGGGAGAATACGCACTTGCTCCTGTGATGTGAAGTTATGCACAGAACTCGCTAAACTTTCAGACTTGTTCCCCTCAGGGCAGCAGGGAGCAAATGGGAAAGAGGGGGTTTTGCTCTCCTGTGGAACTCTGTAAAGGCACACACACACACACAAAAGCACTGAAAACTTTCCCCGGGAGGCTCCAGCCACTTCAGGTCAAGTCGCTCAGCTTAAACGCCCGCCTTAATGAAGGGCAAGCTACAGTTGCCACACCAGTTCTCAGTGCATAATAACCTGTCTTTTCAGTACCTCAGTACTTCTTTGCAAGGTGTTGAACGAGTAAGGGGAAGATGAAGGGAAAAAGACTGCCGTGCCCCCTCTGCTCTCCCTGGATTTTTAAGTAGACGAGTTATTTGCATGGGAGCCTTTACAGACTACATGCATCTTCGAAAATGTGGCCTAGCAGAGAACAAGTGAGGCAGCAACACGAAAGACTGGATTTGTACTAAGCTGTTCCACGACCTTTTTTGTTATTATTTTAAACTGGCTTTGCCAGAAGGGAAGTGAACACACACCATGGTTCTTGTTCACTGTAACCCTCTGGGAATGAGAGATTTGGAGTAGAGCTTCAGAAGGAAAAAAGCTTTTTTGTTTTCCCCTCCTCCAGTTTGGACCAGAGCAAGGGAGAGAGGACCCATTGTGCCCAAAGGCTGATGACAGTGGATGAAGGTCCTAGGGCAGGTGGGAAGTGCTGTGCACAGCCCTGGCACACCATAGCCCTCTCCTTTCTCCAGTGATTTAACAGGTACATATCAGATGTAAGTAATTCCTTTTTTTTTTTTTTTTTTTTTTTTTTTTTTTCTCACAGTGCAGATTCTTTCTGTGGCTGCCCAAAGGTACAGCACAATAGGGAATTGTTTTAGCAACCAGGGGCAATGATTAAATAGAAGCCTACCGGAGTAAGAGCTTATCTGAAAAAAAGTCTTTTTCTAAATTTCCTCTTTCCTCCCTTGTTCAAGAATTCAATTTTCTTGAAGAAACCAAAGCCAAGGCCCGTTTCATGGTTTACCTATTGCTGGCAGCTCTAGGAATACCCCACATATTTTCAGTTCAGTCCCACGCCTCTGAATTCTCTGAACTGTAACTACAAAGAGAGGGACCGGAGCCTCTTAAAAGCCTTGTTTGTGTATTCATTCAAATAACACAAAAAATAGGGAACCTGAAATGAAATAACTTTCAGATTTCTTATCCTGCTGCCAGGGTAGGTTTGAAATAGTCTGATTTACGTATTATGAAGATAAGCACACATTAAGTCCATAGAAGCCTTTCTTTCTGCTTTAATCAGGCTATGTATGGCACAAAGATGAGATTTTCTGATATCTAAAGGAGTGAGAAAATTTTTCAGTCCCTAAGAGACGTTCAAGGCCTATTTGGCATAAAAATCAAATCAATGCAGAACTTCCTAGAGAATAATTAATATTGAAATAACTATTTATATTGGGAGGATAAAATGAAATAGCTTTATCTACAAAATAATATTCACTTTTAATTATGAAAATAAATGCAAACTCAAAGATATTTGTAGCTGTTTTTATTACTTCTGAATAGTCATCTCACAATTTTAATTTATTCAAAAATTAAAATACCATGTAAATTGTTCCTCTTCCTCTAGCAAATGCAAAATATATTTCAACCAAAAATATGCAATGTGGATCCCTCTACATGAGTAAATCAAAATGTTTGTTACGTTCATGTAGCTATGCAAAGAGTTGTAGAAAAGGCTCCAGCATAATAAGCAGACATATTCCCCACAACTGAGAGAAAAGAGAGGCCTTTCAGTCTATGCATTTTCACAATTAGGCTAGCCAAAACCAGGAAGAAAGTACATGAGTGTATGATAAAGTCTTACAGAGTAATAAAGGGGAGAATCTTAAGAATGAGGAACATAGCTCTTTCCTAAAAACAAGAGGAAAGGATGTTTAGTACACCATAAAGGAGTGACTACATACAGTTTCTTTCAATATTCAATTAATCTGTAGAACACAAAGAAAAGCAACATAGGAGGCAAAAAGGCCTACTTATTTTATAGAAAAACACACAAACCCACATAAAAACGCATGAATATTGCTCCTATTAAAAGCAGGGACTTGAATTTCCATTCCCCAGTACACAAGCTAGTTTCTGGATAGAGGACAACTAGTAGCAAAACTTTGCAGAGAGACAGGTTAATTTTGTAGGCAGTGTTGACACAACAGTTCAGTTACCTTGTCCTTAAACTTCCAAAGTGCCTCAAATTATCTGTATCTGTACGTACATGTCCTTAGTTTTCTTTAAACTGAAGCTCTGATCTTCCAGGAATATTGTACTAACATTCCAGACCAGGGCCCTGGCACTTCCCAGCATGCCATGTTGACGTAGAGAGCAACAAACACCCAAGTTTTGAGTATGATCACCTTCTAATTATACTTTCTGCATGCAAAAATCTAAAAGGTGGCTTGCTGGTAGCATCACATTTTTCATCCACAAGCTCACCAAATTGTTCTCCGTCACAGCATCTTCCCTCTAGGAGAAGTAATGAATGAAGTGCAGGCAGTCTGTTTTGCAAAACTCAATTTTGAAAAAAAAAAATACATATGTATTGCTCTTGAGATCTTCAGAAAGACATGTAGACAATTCACTCTTGTGTTAAAGGAGAAGGAAAGGGAATTATAAGCACTAGAGTATCACCTGCCATCTGCCAAAGCAGGTTGCTCTGGGTGTTTTATTCTCCTCTGCAAAAATACTGCAGCACAGAAATGCTCTAAACCCCACATTTAACTCAGATTTGGAACCCAGCTTTAACCATATCAGTCTATGGGTATAGTTTCAAATTAACTTCTTAAATGCAACAAGGAATGAGTGTTCTAGTGCTCCCTCTTGCCCTTTCTCACCTCTCTTACCCATCACTTAGTTCCAGTGCTTATCCCAAACAGTCTCCAGGATCTCATCTGATCTCCTTGTAAGCTGATGTAATCTATGCAAATTCAAACCCAGCAAAAAAGTTTGTTTATTCTACCTCGGCTGATTGCTGAGATGAGTTGCCTTACCTCAGGATCAGAAAAGTTCAGTCAGGCGGTGTGATTTACAGAGTTGATGCGAGGAAGGAATACCAAGAGGAAAAAGAGAGGAAACAAAGGAGAACTTGGAAACGGGGAGGGAGCAAGACCTCCTTTGGCTGAGTGGCAGGGTATCTTGGCAGCTTAACCTATTTAAGAGTGGGTTTACAAGAAAGGACTTCATCTCATCTAATGGCTCGCTGTCTTTAAAAGTGGGAAGGTCTTATTACTTTCTCCAACCACAGACTCTTGACCCTTTCCTTGTGCCAAATCTGGTTTTCAACAAGCTTTGTGCTCACACCATTCAGCTTTTTAAATGGATGGAAAATGGACTTGACACAGGAAAGCGAACAAACAGCTTTTTGTGGGCTAGGTAGTTAAATTGGCTTATTGAGATATCAGACAATTGGCAGGCCTGGTATGTGAGGAGAGAAACAGGATGATGAGGCCAAGAATGTGGGCAGAGAGATGTGGGAGGAAGATGTCTTGTCTGAGCAGCCCTGAGCAGCTGGATTGGCTCAGCCACATTGCATAACTTCATTCTGGCTGCAGCAGTGAGCAATGGAGACAGCAAAAGGTACCTTAGAAACAGGAAAATTGCCCATTCCTTGCTCTGTGCATAGGCTGATTCAGGTAGCTTGGCTTCCTCATTTTAAACCTCATAAATAATGTGTCTGCTTGAGTCAGCCAAATATATGAATGAAGGACACTAGACCTGACGGTCCAGTAGTGTAAGAGGGAAAGGTCAATATTGGGATTATAACCCACTGAAAGTCAGAAAATTGGTGATCAGTATTCAGAGAGATTGAGGATTTGTACTGCTCAACTTACTTGAGAAGATTTGCATAAGGAACTCGAGAGGACTAGAGGCTAATGATAAAATGGCAGGTGAGGGTCATGTTGATGTGTGTGGAACAATATATTCAGAAAGAAATCTAAACAAACCTTTAAATTAACTGTCACATCTTGGAAATGTAATTTATTTGGAACACTTCATGAAAAGCCTTAGGTTAATGTTCTATACTGTTAAAAGCAAAACTAAACCAAAACAAACAAAAAGAGAGAGTTAACAATTAACGAGAAAGGAACACAGAACGAATTGGAAAGGGTTGTTGTGCCATTCTAAACTTTCACTCTAAGTCTACATTTTGAACAACACAGGTAGCCCATCTGAAGGAGGACATGGAGTACATGGCAGCAAGAGAGTTTTAACATACAGAATAGTTTCATATGTGAGGAGAAACTTAAATAGTGAGATAAGACTCTTGGCTCTGAAGAAAGGTGATTAATTTGATTAATATCTGATTAATTTAAAAGATCTCTATGATAATCCACATAATGCAGAAAATAAACATGAAACAATTTCTCAAAATGTAAATATAAGGACCTGCTGAAAGAAACAATCGTAAAGCAAAGTTAAAATAAATACACATAAAAAAGATTGTGCTTGTAAGTAAATTACTTTTACTTGAAGATAGATGTGCTATCTGACTGCAAATAATGACAGAACTGCCATCTGACTGCAAATTTTGGGAAATAAAAAGGTAGGGATAGTTAAAAGGAGAGGTTAGGCAAAACTATGGATCTTACGACCAAGAGAAGTCAGAAAAATCGCTGAATTCTGTGTCTTTATCACTTCAGTCCAGCTGTATCTCAGATCTCTTTTTCTTTTCCCCTCCTTTCCCTACAGCTCACTAGCTACTGGCATAGCCTAAAGTACAATAAACCTCACAGGTTACTTTTGATTTGCAGTTTGGGTCCACATGGAGCATCACCATGGCTGCTGTGCCAGCTTGTAGAGGATTCCCATGGAAGGGCTTTCCTGTGCTTTAATACAAAATGAACAAAACAGTCAGCTCGATCCCCAGTAAGCAGGTTTTTATTTAGTGTTGCTGATGCAGAACTAGTTTTTTGCATTCTACAAGCCCCAAGTCCTCCTAAGCACAGGCAAGGAGAGCACCCCCAGATATGGAGTCAAGTTCTTTATCTGCATGATCACAGTTGGCCCATTCTTTATCTGGCCCCAAATCTCTTTCTCTCCTTGCTGTCATTAGGTGCTAGGACAATGTCTTGTGACTGGATTTACCATTTTTCCATTTCCAAAACTCTCCTCCCTTATGTATTCCTTCTCTTTCTGTAACAGTGCAAATTTTTGTCGGTTAGGTACTTGATGAGTCTGCAATAAAAGGCTGAAGGAAATTAAGTGAGCAGAACATCCCTCAGTCTGTAGTGGGGTTTGTTAAATATAATGATCCTAATAAACTTTCAGCTCTCAAAGTCTTTGAATCCATGATTACCTGATGCTTGGAGTAAAAGAGCCCACCTGATATTTGCCTTGCTTTTGCACTCTTCTCTAAACATGTGCTAGTTCCCACCTATCGTGCTAGTTCCCACCTATCAGAGACAGGACACGATGCCAGGAAAGGATTTGAGATGATCTCCTAAAGCAGCTTTTCTGTTAATGATTAGATGTAACGTAAAAATTAACATGAAATCCTTTTGTCCTTTCTCCAGCTCTCCAGGAGATTATTTTTCCTGACTGTAAAATTGATAAAAATGTGTTAAGAGACAGCAACTAAATTCTCAGCTCCTAGATTTGCACATTTTTCTTGGAAATGGCAGAGTTAAATGATTTACCAAACACCTTATTTTACTTTTTATTTTTTTTTAATCCTCCTGTGAATATTATATTACTTGTCAAAATAGTTTTTGCAGCATGTTGCAACAGTATTTTGCAGATGTATTCTTTGGTGTTGAGTGCCTGACTTGTGGCATCTAAGTCCAAGAGATCAGTTTAGATGAACTTCTGTGTCCCATATCTGGGTCAGCAAGGCTTAGTGTAGAGGATTTATCACCAAACCCAAAACTGATCTGAGTTTACTTCCAGCAGCCCTAGCTCAAACTGAATCCATTGAGAAAGCACACTGAA
Organism: Brachypodius melanocephalos; assembly: GCA_013398615.1. Taxonomy (NCBI): domain Eukaryota; kingdom Metazoa; phylum Chordata; class Aves; order Passeriformes; family Pycnonotidae; genus Brachypodius; species Brachypodius melanocephalos. Next base: position 2,158,265 of record VZSR01001477.1, read on the forward strand.
AACACACTGGGTACATAAAAAAAACTTTCTATGACTGGAAGGTTTAAGAAGTTGAAGAGATACAAAGAAAATATTTTTCCTTTTTTCAAAATTGTGACAAAAATACTTTCCTGATACTAATATAATATAGGGTTCTGAATATCTTTAATAAAGCTTTTTCTATTAAAAAAAATTTCTTTCACTAGATGTGCTAAATTGTCTTGTCTTAAATTATGCCAATGTGCTATAGCCTCCTGAAAAAAGCCACTTGTGCTACTTACATCCAATGATAATCCATGTGAGTTCTTGCAGCACTAGAGGAAATATGATCACTGGATTTGTAGATAAGCAAGCTTTAAGAAGGACTAAGACCCCCTATCTACCAGACAGCCTCCAAGATAAGGAGCCTTCATCCCCTATGTATAGAGTTTACTTCTCTTCTTGAAAGATATATTTTTAAATTGCTTCTTATCATTATCACTGGAATTAAAGATAAACTGCTGACACACTCATGGTCAGATATGATTCCTCAAATACACACACATACAGAGGAAATTTTTTTCTTGTGGCTGTATTGCAGAAGCTTTTGATCAATTGAGCTGGACCCATTGATTCATTATTTAACTTTGGATCATTGTTCAATCTTTCACAAGAGGAGCTCATTTTTAGGTAATTTAATTAGATTTTGCAGTATTTAGAAGAACAGACCTTTTCAATTGAAAATTATTTTCAGAAAGAAACAAGCCTCTGAGTGTGTGCTCATCTGTTAAATGAGAACAGGTTTTCGAGACAAACATCTGAAACAAATGTCCCCTGGAGGTGTACACTATTCCAGCCATTGCAGAGGGAGTACTCATGTTCTTATTTAATGCCAGTCCCTGGGATCCTGTCAGTACCTGCACCCATTAAGCCTATCACTTTGCAACTTTACACCAAAATCCTTGATATTGTTTTCCTGTGTAAGCTTCCAGCATGCCTGTTCTCGTCTTCCTGCACAGAGAGACAGAGATCCCCACATGTCGTCTCTCAAATGGGCCAGACACACATCAAAACACAAACCCTCTTCCTTTGCGAGATTCCAGCCATCCATGGAAAATACTCAAACCCTACTTAGATGGTAGAATAAATCCATTCCTCCAGCCTGTTTTTCAGAAGAACGGAAACAAATTTTTGTATTCCACCCATCTTTTCTCGTCTAGGAAAGCATGGAAACATCACTGAAAATTCCACAGTAGCAAAATGCTGCTGTTTCCTAATCTCATGTTGGCACTATAACAATTCATCAATTCCTTTTAAAAGTGATAAGGGCTCCATGAAGAATAAGAAATGTTCTAAGACACAACATATGATAAATTCTAGGCTGAAGCAGCTTCTAAATCTATCTCTCACTCCATTTCTAATAATAAAATCCTAAAACCAGCAGGGTAGGAATCTGCATATGATGTAATATCTGAAGACAATTAAATTCACATTTCTATGTGCTTTAGTTGAAGCTTTTTCATTGAAACCAGTGGGAGTTTTGCCTGATCAAGGTCTTCTTGCACAAATGAACAACTGCAAATTGCTAATTTGTTAGGAAAAATTGATATCTGGGGCAGTGAATCACAAGTGATTTGTCTCCCTGAGAAGTAAATAAAAGAAAAACCAACCAAAATTTTTTGAGATGATTTGTTATTTCCCATTCAAAAGAATTTCTTACTTTTGTTCTAACTGGAAAGCAGATTTATTGCACAGAACATTAAGTTAAGAATAAACCTGGTGTTAACCTCAGGACGAAACAATTAAGATAGAAATAATTTAGGACACGAAAATGAAAAAAAAAAACAACCCAAACCAAAACAAACAAACCAAAAAAACTAAACACAAAAAAATCAACCAAACTAAAACCAACCAAAAAGCATATTGAGCTTACTCTATATAGTATTTTCTAGCATCTATTTCAAGTACAATCTCTATTTCAAGTACAGTGATACAATCAAAACTATCTGAGTCCTTCAGAAATATGCTCTTTCACAGATTTCACATCAGTTCCAGTAAGGTCTCTGATGAAGGTTTTAGGTGGATTTCACATGCCTGAATGTTTCTGACACAGATGCCAGAGATGGCATTTCAGACCAACTATCATTAGAAATGTTTTCAAAGGGCAAAAAACCATGTGTCCTGCATGTTTGCATCTGATAGACCAACACAAAGCAGCAGAATGAGACATTTTACACAGGAGAGGTACGCATGCCAAGACATATGCCTTCTGAAGATATTCTAATGTACTGAACTGGGGTATAATGCCTCACAGTGAAGGGTACTTGGTTGCTTTTACATGATTGCTCCTGTGAAACTCTTTTGTGCCTCTTTGTCAAGTACTTTTTTTTTGCAGATAAATTTTTAATTATTACTTCAGCAAGATTATCCCCTGAGGCCCAGGCACCTAAACTCTAGAGAATAAAAGGAATGTACTCCACTGGTTTCTTCTCTGTTCTGCTAGCTGATGGTATCCTAATTCCTGAAGCGGTATAAAGGAAACAGAGTCATTTAGTAAAAGGTATAAAGACTTTTGACTTAGTATTGACTCAGTCCAAATCCACAAAGTTGTTTAGATAATTAACTCCCACTGCTTTTCATATGTATGGATACTTTTACTATTTAAGCCTAGCTCCCCAGCGCTAGAAGATGTAGCCCTTGATGGAAGCCAGGCAGTCCCTGATTGTGACTGTGGCTTACTGTGCAGGTTTGTGTGATGGCTTCAAGGTCTTACTCCAAAAAGTCCTAGTTGGTTGGGAGCATAAACCTGTGACCAGGACTGCTATAAAATCAGCTATATAATCACAAAGAGTATGAACTGATAAGAAACTGCTGTTATTGAATTTTATATGCAAAAGGACATATTCTGCATTGCAAATATGGATCATAGCTAGAAGTAATGTGTTGTGGAAGGGGGAAATGGAATGGCTGCCATACACGTAAGAGAAACATGTTCTTCTCTTCCTGCCTCAATTATCTGTACAGGTAATTACAAACACCCTGTACCAGGGCTGTAGACTGTATTGTGATGCTGGTGTCTCCACACTGCAAGAATTTCAAAACACAGCTGTCCTATCACACAAAAAGATAGGGAGCTGGATCACTCAGCACAAGCTATCTGCTGAAATCAACATTATATCAAAACTTAATATTATAAACCAATGTGCAAATAATAGCCAACTCCTTAATTCTTGGCTTGATGACTTGAAGACTTTTCCAACCTAAAAGATTCCAGGATTCTAGTAAGAATTATTACTGAAGTGAGGCATTTCTCTGTGATCACAGAATCACAGAATCACAGAATCACAGAATCATTAGGTTGGAAGAGACCTTCAAG
>VZSR01001477.1:2168916-2207195 GCA_013398615.1 Brachypodius melanocephalos
GAGGGAGGGAGGGAGCTTCGTCAGGAGGCGATGGCCGTACCGCCGTGACATCACCCCGCGGCTTATATAGTTGGGGAAGGGTCTGGGTCCCCCGTCTGGTGCCTGCAGCCGCCCGTCAGCACGCGTGCAGAGGGCGAGGAGCGGCGGGGCTCTGTCTGTCTGTCTGTGTCTTTCCCTCTCTCCCTCTCTCTCTCTCCGTCTCTCCCTAGGATTTATGGACTTTACTTTCTAGAGGGCGGCGCGGCAAGGATGAGAGTGCAGCTGGTGTGCGTGGTGCTGCTGGCCCTGGCCTCCTGCAGCCTCTGCTCAGGTAAGTGCCCGCCGCCGCCTCCGCCGGGCGCGCCCCGCACCGCCCGGCCCCGAGACCCTCTGGGCGCCCCGCACCGAGCCGCCCCGGAGCCGTCTGAGGGACTAAAGCAAGGCAGTGAAGTCGCTTCGGGCTCCGCCGCCTGTCCCCACTAGGCGCCCGGGAGCCGGCTCTGATAACGGGTTCTGGCCAGCATATTTTTTTTTTTTTAAATCACTCTAACTTTCTCCCTTCGTATAAGCCATTCCTCCTCACAGCATCCATAGCACGGCAATTAGTGTAGACGAGTCATTGGAAATACAAATCAGTGCAGACCATCTGCTTGGTTGTGCTGCGGTTCATTGAATACCATGTATTTCCAAATTAAGATACAAATTGTAATTTCTGTGACTCGTGTGAATAGCTGCTGTAATCCAGATCAACATGAATATGTATGCCCTTCAGTCACTTTTTAGAGAGAGAAATATAATTTTATTATTGGGAGAAAAAGTTGCTAACAACCAATCCAAAATTACGACCAAAAGAACCCGCTGAAGCACAGGCAGATCACACAGTAAGAAGGTTGATGTAAATTTCTTCTCTAAGAGCAGCTGCTTTAAAAAGCTCAAAAGGAGGACAATATATTAAAATGCATCTCCTGCTTCTTTGAAAAATGTCGTATCTTAAGCACCTGCCATTTATGTCTAAAAGTTTAGGACCAAATAGATATGGTGATAGTTAGACAGGTGTATGCACACATGTATAAAGCAGAATAGCCTGCAAAATCCAGATTTAACTAACTTGCAAATTAATTTTTAACTCCACTAAATTATCAGGTAAATTTAAAGGCAACTTCATTATTCAACTTTAATGTTCAGAGGAACTCAGAATTCCTGATTCTCACTTTAGATAGAAGTTTCCAGTTTGTATTCCCCTGCAGAAGAAAAATGTAAACCACATAATACCTGAATTTTATCACAGTATAAATATAATTGTTCTGTATATTAGAGAGAATACATGATCTTAGTGACAAAGCTTAACATTTTTTTTTCTCCCCATATATTTCTAAGCTTTTTAAACAAATTCCTCACTAGTATTTTTAGTGAAGCAGTTTCAAATTCAACTCCTTATAGAGCCTGAATGAAAGACCGCTAAAGTTTAAAAAAAATAAGGTGGAATTAAAAGAGGTTCATAAAAAAATAACCTCAGAAGCCAAATTGTATGGGGAACTAACACAGTGGTTTATTTACTTGAAAATTTGAAATTATTTGTAAATAAGAAATGCCATGGAGAATCTTGTGTGAAGAGGCCCAAATAATTTTTAACTGTTACAGACAGTTATACTATAAAGAAAATGACTGTAAAATTTTTTTTGAAAATGTTTGTCCTCAGGCAAAAGTATGTACCTGTAAAATGCAATTGTTCCTGTGAAATGTGAATATATGAATAGAAACTATTTTTCTTGTCAGTAGAATCAAGAATACATCAAACTGTGTGAATTCCTCTCTGATTTTAACAGTAATGTGTAACTAGGCTTTTTATATATTTCTCTCTGAGAGTCTGTTCTTTTTATGCTTTTGCTCCTCATCCATCTCTTTTCACTCCTGAATTACCTGAACATGCTTCCTTCTCTCCCTCCAAGCCTTGCTTTATTCTTCACTCAAGGAATCTTGATTCCTAAATAATGTCCTCTAGATTTCTGTTTTTCAATCCAAATGCTTCTTAATACCTTCCATCCCATCTTTCATGCATACCTGCAGCTATCTTCCAGCCTTGATGTGTGGAAGCTATCTTCCATCCTCTACAGAAACAAAAACCAGGTGCTAACCAGGCACGAGTCCTTTTATTGTTCTCAGCTGGTGTGATCCAAGACAGCACAAATCATGATGCTGTCATTGAGTGTGTGCTCACCTGCTCATAGGAGATGCTATCATTGATAGAAATTCAGCTGAGGTGGTCTTGTACTGCCAGCAGAACTCTGGCTAATGGTAAAGCTGGTAAAACTGACTGCCATTCCTGCTGAAAAGGGCTAAAGGCATGGAGATCAGTTACTAGTGACTTGCTGACTGGTCTACAACGAGTCCCATTTAATATGAAAATTTTAAACATTATATAAGACTGGTTGTAGATTAGCATTACAGCAAGTCACTTAAATGTAATAGTTTCGATGCTAAAAATATTGAATGAATCTATTGTGTTGGTAATGTAAAAGTGAACAGCAGCATCCCTGCAGAGGAAGGGGACATGTGTGACACACAGAAGTTTTTGATGACCTAAATAATAGGAATAAGAAGCAGTGTAACAATTCAAAATGCAGTGGCTTAGGAAATAATAGAAATTCCTGTTAGAAGCTTCTTTTTAACCAAAGCACAGCTGTTGGAAACATGAGGAATAAAAGGCATTATCTTGTTATCTAACCTGTTTCTTTGGGTTTTTCAGCCACAAAAGACAAACAAAACCAAAAGACAGCTGCCCTCTGTAGCTAGTGGTAAGCATTTAGGTGGTTAAGTACTGAGGCTTCTGAACCAAACTGTACTATGCTGTTTTCTCTTGAGAACACATCAGGGACAGAAGAGGGCTGCTCTGGTGAGTTGGGGAATACAAGGAAGGAGAATAGGTGAAAGTCCAATAAATCTGGGCATAGCCTTTCAATGAAACATTCATGGGATTTTCAGGGCAGTGGGTTTTGAACAAAAAGACACAGTGATCTTGCACTTGTTTGCTGATCTTGTAAGGACACACAAAACCACTAAGCTGGGAAGAGCAGTGATTCTTCTCAATAAATACATGATGGGTAAATATTACAAGTAGAAAGGTATCATTCATAGTGTAGGAGTTCATTTGCAAACCATGGATACATTTGTAATTAGAAATAAATTAGACTTGAAATCAGAAGCAAGTGAATAAGCATTGGTATTTAGAAGAATTTCCTAAAGGAGAAACTAAGTGACAGTAGCGGTGAGATTTATTAAGACTGAGCATGACTGATTTTTTAAAAGCAGTGTAATGGGTGGCTTCTGTGCTGACAAAAACCTGTGACACGTTAGCACATGCTTGTGGCCCCTTAGAGTCTCATGTTCTGAGAAAGGCAGTGACACAACATGGTGATGATCCCTGAAACAAAGGCACAGGCAGGATCTATCCACAGATTCAGTGGGGTCTTACATGCCAACAGCATTGATTATTTTAAAGAAAGTGAGGTATGACCTATATGAATATGGAAAATATTTTGGTTTAGTATGGTTTGAAATATTAGTGCATTGTTTGGTTTTGGATTGTTGGTATTCCAGGAAAGGTAAAAGCTATGTGGAACTCTATTTCACCTAAAGACTTCACTAACTCCTTAAGTTTTTTCTCTTTGAGCTGTGATTGCTGCTACCAAGGCACCAGACCTTCATTGTGATTGTCATCTTCATCTTGTGTTGCTTTGTGCATGTGTCTCTGTTTTCTCTTTCCATAGCAATTTTTACCCTGTTTACCAAATCACAGTTCTTGCAAGTCTACTGAACCAGCAATGGTCGATTAAATTAGTAAAGAAAATCCTTACACTTTCAGTAGAACACTTCGTTTTTGTATATACATTGTAAAGAGCTTGTATCATAAACTGGTCAAGCTCAGTTCCCTCATATCAGTAAAAATACCCTTAATTTAATTAAGAATAATCAAGAATCTTGATTATTAATCAAGTAATCATAGCTGCCAATTATTTAAATAATTACTACTTAAATAAATATTATTTGAAAATAAATATTCCAATTTTTCTTCCAAAGTAAGCAAAGGTGACAAATATTTATTATGAAAATAATGAAGAATAGTGCAGCAATTTTTTAATGCTGGAGGAATTACAGTTTAACGAGCCTTTCTGCTATGAAACTGAGATAAATGAGCAGTTCCATTCCATTCAAGAAGCTTGTACATAGTTTAAAAATGTATTGAATATTTATTTTAATATAATATTGCTGTTAACTGAAGAGTCCTGACAGTTCCTCTAGGTCACTGGTGTTTGTGTTTGTTGTTTATTTTAAAAAAATCATTTAAATATCTGACTTCTGTATTGAAATGTCCATGATTTATGATCAAATAATAAACACATGTTTCTGGTTTATTTCCAGATTCAGAAGAGGAAATGAAAGCATTAGAAGCAGATTTATTGACCAATATGTACACATCAAAGGTAATTATTTTTCTTCCTTTACCTGACAGGGAGGGAGCAAATGAATTCTCATTACAAACCCAAAAGTCTTTGCACAAAGTAATAACCTATGGTCTAGACAGAAAAGTTCAGTGTTAGGTTTTACTTTGGTGCAAGATTTTCTCCAGTTCAAAGGAAATTTAAAGGTGTTGATGTGACACACTAAACGTGTTCCTCAGTTGTAACACTGGTACTTTCATTAAACTGTCAGAACTGTGTTATGTACAGAGATGTAAATTTATGTAAGGAAATGTGTTTCCAATAAGATTATGCCCGATGAAAGCTAAATTAACCTTGAGTCAAATCTCTAAGTGCCATTTTTATGCAGAAGTCTTCCTCTATGCATATAAAATTAAGACAACCATAAAGCAAACATAGTTAAGACTTATGCCAATTTTGGTTTAGGATTTTAATCATAGCACCAGTGTAGGAACATGGGGACATGACTGTGAAAATACTAACTTTGTAAATGGCATTTCCTTGACAGGTTTCCAGAATATGAATAATGCTTATGTTATTTAATACGAATCTATAAAAATTCAGTGAAAACCTCATATTGACAAGGTGAAGCAGAAAGTGTTGCACGTAGGTATGGGACAGGCTGATAGACACTTTCTCAACACAGTCTTCTTCCATAAATGATCTATGAAATATATATGTCTGATATATCTTCAGTAACATAAAAAGAGCAAACTCTGAAACAAGTGGTACGGGTTTAAGGGTGAATATTTAAATTCATTATTCCAATAAAGTTTAAGTGATACTTAAATGTAATGGAAAATAAAATGAGAAATGAAAAATTTCTCCCCCAAAATAGAAATTTTCATAAGCCAATGTCTAGTTGAGTGTTAAAGAAAAAAACCTGCCAGGAAAACTTCTGCATATATTATATTTAAGTATATGTGACCTTTTCCACAGGATTATTGGATAGACTAGAAGAATTATGAGGCCAGAAAATGCATTTTCTTTATCTGGTCTGGCAGTTCTTAGATCTCAATATTCTTTGCTGGCATGATAGCTAACCCTAGATTACAAATAAACCTGTTGGCCACTCAATTTTCTAAGGTACAGAAAGACATAGTAACTACTCTTTTTCTGAGACATATTTAAATTTAGGAGACTGACAAAAATAGGTGGGTTTTTTTTTGTGTGGCAAGGCATAGCATGCCCTGGAATAAAATCCTGCAGCTATTGGTATTTCTGCTACCGACTTTAGTAGATCTGTGAACATAACTTCCATCTTTTCCTCCCTCTCACTACAGAACACAAGCTCAGGTAACTCCAAACGCACAAACAGTAAATAACATCATGATGTTTGCCATAATACTCTTATGTTTATTGATGTCACATAGCTTCCTTAGAGTATTTACCACAGTCATCTGACACTTGAGTTTAACAGAAGCAGTAGATTCATGTTGGAGAACATTGCTGTAATTCTGCATTGTACTGCCTTAAACCACCATCTAAAGTTCATTACTTGAATATACATTGTCTCTTGACATCAAAGCAAGACATGGTGGAAACACTAAAAACTGTGTATCGAACCTTCTACAAGAGTAATATCACTATCCCACTCATTACTGAAATTACTTTTTTTTCCCGTTGTCCACTGCTAGATTTTAACCCTGATTACAGCAAATTATGGCTCTGGTGTGATAGACAAATTTGAAGATGGTATGTGTAATACCTGTTCTGTGTTTTGCCTGAGATCTGGTTCCATTTGAGGGCAATTACTGCTAAATTGCACCAACTGGATTTGACACTGACTTGGTAATCAGCAAAGGAAGTCCTAACAATTTAAACAGCATTAAGAAGGGGAAAAAAAGTGCTGTTTATGAAAGCTGAGATCTAAAAGTGCAGCAAAATGGATTATCACTTGTGGGTTTAGTATCTGATAGAACAAAAATCTACATAAACAGGCACTTGTGGACTATAGTATCAAGACTACAGCCAAGGCTTAAGCACAACTTTTGCAGTATTCTATCCAATATTACAGGAAGAATTGCCTTATGCCTTTAACTTCACAGACTGCTATCCAGTGCCTGCTGCCCCTTTTCAAGCTGCTCTTTAAAGTCACCTATATGCTGAATCACTCTCCATCCTTAAAGAGGGAGTTCATGCTTATTGCAGCCTGTCTTCAACATTTAATACAGGCTGTCAACCTTCCCTGCTGTTACCTCTGAAGCAAGACACAGGGATCAAACAAGTACTTAAAATGCTCTGTCTCTTTTCTAAAATAAAATCCAAAAAGCCATTTGGAAGATCTGGTAAAACAACAAAACTTGACTTGTCAAAAATATGTGGACAGTTATGTCCTATCTCTCTTTTGTTTTAAATAGAAAACTCAATTCATATCAAAGAGATAACTCTATCTCCAGCTTCCTAAATGCTTGTCTGAAACCCATAGTTGCATGAATAATGCTTTAAACTCAAAAGAGATTGAGACTATGTTATTTAGAGGGGAAAAAAAAGAAGTAAAACAAAAGTATTGCTTGGAGAATATATCAACCCTAGAATATACTCCATCTTTGGAATCCCACCCAATATTAATTTTCTGAAGTCATGGACCCACTGACTTTTCATTCTTGCAGAATGCCTATTTATGACTCTGTTTGCCCAGAGAGTTTAGCATCCTTGTCTGAGGAGCTGCCTAAAAGCAGGAGGAACCTACAGCTACCTGGGAGCTACTGACTTCCTGACTCAGTCATCACATAAAAATTAATTAGGTTTACAGGCATTAATATACACCATGAAAGAAATTCTTCTTTAACAGAACTCAGTGTTATATCTGATTAAAGATATTATTTCTATGGTTACAATCTGAACAAAATTCAACTACTGTTATGGAATGGAACCACAGAGATCATACGGTAGCTTGGGATTTTTACTTCATTTTCACTTCATTTTTTATCTGCTTTTACTAGATAAAGACACAAATGTAAAAAGCAGATATCATTTTTCCTAATGAAAAATAGCATTTGGGATGTATGGATGGATTATAATGAAAGAAATATCTTAAGCAAACTATTAGGGGTATCATTCAACCAGAAATTGAAATAAAATACCATATAAATTTTATCTTGGGAATCTCTTTTGTCTTGCATTGGACAAGCCTACTGTCAAAGAAGGAAATAGGCTTATTTCAGTTTCTTAGATGATCCTAAATTCTCTTTTGTGATCCATGAAGTGTGAGAATTATATTTCTGATTCTTATTTTACGAGCATATTCAATAGTGGTAATACATGCATCATATTCACCTCAGTATTCATCTACCTTTTAAATTCTAGTTCATACTGCAATCTCCTTTGTTTCTTCAGATCATTCCCAGACATTTTTCAAGTTACTCTTAAAAAATTTAGTTATATCTTGCCAGATGAGAGTTCTTTGTTTTATTGTATGGGTATTTTCCAAAACATATGTTGAGCTACTTTGTGGAAAACATATATAAATGTATAAAATATAAAATGTATTACCTATAATATAAAAAAATCACATATTGTAAATTAACCTGAACATTTAGATTACCATCATCTTAAACTGTTTTTTCTACATGTACCTTTAGGATAACTGCCTCAGATATTTTCCATAATGCAAAAAGCAAAGTGGTCTGATTTTAATGCTTTCTGTAACAGTGGAGCAGAAAAATAACATGACTGCTCTGTTCAGTGGCTGGACATGACCTGGAAAACCCCACATCCAGTTAAAATAACCCAAAATTCACTCTGACTGAATTATTAATGGTAGCAGTAAGTAGTAGCAGGTGTACCCAAGTAAAAATACTTTGAGGTGATATAAGCATGGCATTAATAAGAACGAGACTTTCTTAACAAATGAAATATTAGAAGCTTGCAGACAACACTGCAAGTTTGTTTTCTCCTAACTTCATAAGTAGGAGCTCAGATAATTTTCACCTAAGGAAATTTTCTATTTAAGTATTTTACTAATACAGAGAGGAAAGTTCCTTTATACATGGATGTGCATCAGACTGACATAAAGTAGTAACTTTAGATCAAAAATATTCTATAAATTATTCAAGAAGTCATGAAAAATTACCTTATCCTTTACTCTTCTATTTCCATCCACTGGAATACTTTTGCTTCTTACTTAACTCAGAAATCTCACTCTCTCCTGTAGCACTGTCCCCTGATTCTGTGCTCCATTGCAATTTAGCTGTTGCAGTGCTAGCTCACATTGCTTTTGTATACTCATGAGAGAAAAGTGAACTGGAGAAGCCTCCTCATTTGTCATGGAAAACTCCATATTTTATATATTTCAAAAATGTATTAAACCAGACCAAAGAACATTTAGATATTCTGCAAAGAGATTAGTTTTATTTTGAAGCCATATCTTCTTAAATAATTTGATAGACTAATTAGCGTATTTCAGTGGGACAACAGATGAGCTCAAAGTAAAAAATACAGAACCAATTACAATCTTCCAAATAAGTTTTCAGATTTGTTTTCTTAGCCTCAAAACAAAATAATCTTATTTTTTTTGAATTTTGTCAGGAATCTGAGAATGCCCAACAGTTCTATTTAAAAGGTAAATCATTCTCATTCTGAAGGGCACACATGTGTCATATGTATGTTGGAGTAAGGATCATGACCAAAAGAAAACTTTTTGTAACTAATGCTAAGAGTAATGCCAGCTTTTCTTGTTTCTTCCTCATTTCTCTGAATTTTCTTTCTTTTCCCTCAAAAAATAATCAAATGGGATGAACATACATAAATCTTGCACACGAGGCCCCTTTGTTAGGAAGGTGCTCTAAGGAAAGGTTACATGATTATCTACATTCAGCCAAGTAAGCACTGCATCCACACTCCCAATTAGTGCTGTCAAATGTGTGAAAGGTGATGTCTGTGTTAGTGTCATGCCTATATTTAACTTTGTACACACAGCAAAAAAAGCAACTACATTTCAGTTCATAGATAAAATCTAATCCTAATCCTTGCCAGGAGTAAATAGGAATTTACTATTTGGCTTTTGACTGGAGATTGCTATGTCACAACATCTAGTTTAAGGAAACTAAATTCTATACTCAGCACAAAAGAAATACAGTGCAGAAGAAATATTTAATAGTGGGAGAATGAAGAAAATGGCAAGATTGTGAAAAGCAGTAAATTAGATAGGAATTCAGTTTTAAACTTACTTTTTCCCTATTGATAATCAAAATGGAAGTGGACTACTGCTGCAACTGCTTGGAGAAAACAGTACCAGTACAAAAGTAAAAATTATGCTTATTAGCATTTCTTAAAATGATTTTAAAGCTCATACAAAATGCAAGATACTGGAAGAAGAAAAATTTGAGACGAACCATGGTGAAATTTCCTTCTTTCTATCTTTCTGTAACATCTCTGGACAGGTTCATTATGGTTCACCTAAATACAGTTGGTCTCAGTTTTTCAGTCCAGTTCCCAAATCAGGAATACTTTGTTTTCACAGCTATGTTTTATCTTTGCTTTGTCTTCCTAAGCCCATAACCCTTCCATTAACATCTCCCAGCTCTTGACTTTCCAGCATCCAAAACTCCTGTGGCTTACAGATTCTGTAACTTCAGGCCCAGACTCATCAGACAGCTTATCCTGAAGCAGGGACTCCATTCCTTTTCTCAGGGAATTTTGAGATGGCTGGTACTTGTTCTGAGCTAGGGAGGAGTGTCTAGTTAACCACAGGCATCCAGCTTGAATTCCTGAGCTGGGAATTTATCCAGTGGCTTTGATTCATTATCCTTATTTACACCTGTGAATTTATATTATATTAAGTTCCATCTGTGTTTTTGTTTGCACCTGTGCAGAATGACTGTGAAATGCTGCCATTCTGGTTTGGTAGCAGTTTGGTTTTTTCATCATTTATACCTACCTGGGGGGCAAGGCTGCAAGGAAGCAGACTTGGCGTGTGTAATAAATGAGCTGTCCTAAGTTCAACACTCTAATTACTGTTTAAAAGTTGACCAGATGAAAAGCACTTCAGAAACAGAAACTTGTTTCTAACAAAACGTTTGAATGTAGCACATGATGACAAAAACCCCAAAATACGTTAAATTGTGGGCCTTTTTATTTTCAGATTAACAGAGCAAAACTTCCTTACTGGAAAATGACCCTGCTAAATATCTGCAATCTTGTCAACAAGATAAACAACCAAATGGGGGAAACAGTAGAGGTAGATGAGGAGGATCTGGTTCCAGGAAGACAGTTCCCTGCTTCTCTGGATGGCTTCAGCCTGGAAGCAATGCTGACAGTGTATCAACTCCAAAAAGTTTGCCACAGCAGAGCCTTTCAGCATTGGGAGGTAACACAAACTGTCACAAACGCATGTTGTAGCGATGTTGCAAAATCCATATCCATGTGATCTCCATCACATTGTCTGAGCTTTCCTTCCCTTTTTAACATTCTCTAATACCTCTAATATGCCTCTTTCAGTAAGAGTAGTGAAATAGTGCAGTTTCTAATGACCTGAGTGCATGTTTCTTACAATGACCCATGGATAAATGAGAACTTTTCTTAACTACATACTTTCTCCACTCTGTGTAGCCATTTCAGGTAACCAAACAAACATATGAATGTCATCACTATGCCAGAAAACAAAACTAATATCTTCTGAACAGACATGAAGTTACTATAGATCTATTGAAGCATAAATAAATGAAGCATAAATAAATGTTTCTGTTTTGAGACCTAAGGCAAACAGGATTCAAGATGCAGGGATACATGCCCTTGTGTACATACCATTTTACTAGGTATTCTGCTTTTCTTATCATTGCTAGGAAACTGATGGCAAGGTAACTCATGCTTTTTGTTTCCCTACACCTAAAGAGGACCCTGGAAGTTGAATTGTGATTGTATGAAGATTGCTGCTCTTAAGTAGAGATTGTTTATAGTCCATTTGTGATGTTTATTTTAGTAGTGATTACAGTGAAGCATGCTAGGTGCAATCCACTTGCATTGTCAGATATTACAGTAAAAGCTGCTTTGTGAAGTGAAAAAAGATAACTCAGTGTCACTACTCACTATCCAGTAAAGCAAATTGCTTCATCTATCTAAGTTCATGTTATAGTCTAGCTGAATCCAGGTATTGTGTGTTTGTTTGTTTGTTTGTTTGTGGTTTGTTTGTTTGTTTGTGGTTTGTTTTGGTTTGCTTTACTGAGTCATAACTCTGTATATTCCCAATCCTCATATCAGATGGGGTGGTCCATGTGAAAGACTGGAACCTCTTTGAGAACCAGAGTTTTCTGAAGACTCTCCTTGACAGTGCATTTATTG
This sequence comes from Brachypodius melanocephalos, assembly GCA_013398615.1. Classification (NCBI taxonomy): domain Eukaryota; kingdom Metazoa; phylum Chordata; class Aves; order Passeriformes; family Pycnonotidae; genus Brachypodius; species Brachypodius melanocephalos. The sequence continues at coordinate 2,180,655 of VZSR01001477.1, forward strand.
CTGGAAAGGAGCTACCCTGGAATCAAATATGCAATAACCCATATGTCTTAATCACATTCCCTGCTTTGCAGAAAGTTGTATATTAAAATATTTCTCAAAAGATGAAACCAGCAAGCAGTGCATGTAGGTGTTTAACCTAAATGTATGATAACAGAGTGATAGTCATTAGAAAACTTTCAGCCAGTTTGAGTTTTAATCTAAGAAGGATACACCAGCTTTCCTCTCTAGTCAAAACCAATTATCTAATTTGTTGAAGTGGAATTTAAATATCACTTCTGTAGGACTCAGCTCATCTTTAGCCTGATTTTAGTTTTGTGCCTTGAGTTTTGTCTTTTTTTTTTTTTTTAATTAATGTTGCAGCTAATATAGTAAAGATTTTTCTTGGTGACGGATGTTAAAATAATATTTTATTAAAATTTTGAGGTGTTTATAATCTTCATTACCAGAAAAAGTAGATAACAGTGTGTCTCTTCTTGTGTCCTGCAGTTACTTCAGCAAGACACTTTGGATCTAGAGAACTCAAGCCAAGAAAAGGAAATCATGAAGAGAAAAAATCCCTATATTCTGAAACGGCAGCTACATGTGAACAAGGCTAGAAGACCATACATACTCAAGAGAAGTTCATATTACTGATGCAGCAGAAGAAAACAATGTATATTTAGTTTATAGGTAACTGTGCGTTATGGTTATCTTATCTAAATCTAAAATCATACTTGTGTGAAAATATACTCTGGAAATCAAGATGATAACATAGCTGTGTCTTTTTTGCAATTGCTGTTTCTTGATTGTGAATTTTTCCTACTTGAGATTAATTGGACTAATACATTTGCAAATAAAACTAGTTTTTAAGCATGATGTATTGTACAAAACTGAGATTTCAACATGCCTTCAAACAATCTTGTAGGGTTTTTTTCCAATTTTATAAAGCACACCAATACAACACCTAGTAAATTGATATTGTCCATAAATTCTAGTGAGAATCTTACAATTTCTTAATGCAACACCTCAAACATGTAAATGTTTCCAAATATTTTGAATAATATAGTAGTAAGAGCTGCCACAGCATTTTATGTTTTGACCAGATTAATTTATTAGGGAATAGATCTAAGGGAGTAAAGGAATGCAATCAATTAACTGTTAAGTGGCAATTTCAAAACGAATATTTAAAATAGCTTGCTTGTAAGAGAATTTTGACTTTTTGACTTTTAATCTATGAATGCTCAGGAAAAAAAAAGCAAACAACAAATAGCCGATTCATGTCCCAGTGCTGTCACTGTTAAAAGTCAAAATAGTAATCTGCTTACACAAGAAACTTGGTGTTCGAAAGGTTCATTGAAATTAGAACATCTTAAAATTACTATTAAAAGGCATTTCCTTTCCCTCCCTCCAAAAATTTGTAGAAAACAGGAAGTTTCAGAGTTGAAAACAGTCTTGTAAGCTAACAGAGAGGGAGGGTCACAGCATGGGAAAAATTGTTTTCAAGACATGAGGAATCAACTGCTGCCTGAAAGTTTCACATTTTCCAGTTCTGTGTTTGTGATATGTGCATGAGATTTGAGATCTCAATGACTCTGGGTTCCAGTTAGGAGGAAAACAGTCTGAAAGGACTGGGGGCCACAACAACCATCCAAATTGAGGGGTAGTCCAAGACCTGTGAAGCCTGGATTCTCAGACCAGAAGGCAAAAATGGAACAGATGTTGTTTTTGAAAACTTGCCTGTTTACTGTTTGAGGTATTCCCTCAAAGCAATTCTCCTCCAACAAATAGCCACACCATCCATCCCCCTCCACTGACAAACAAAAAACCAAACCAACCAAACAACCCCCCACCTTCCACACACACAAACATCCCCAAACAACCAAGAACTCAACAGAAAACCCAAACACTTGGAGAATATTCAAATCCTCTCACAAGTTGGATACACTCTGTTGCACGGGGAGGGATGGAGTTTTTAAAGTAAAATGTATTTTCATTATATTAAAGATAATTATATTTCATTCTCTCACTGCAAATATTATTAATCAGTTTATTCATTCAATAATCCTTAAATGCATGCACTGACAAGAAACAACTGAGCATACACTAATTATTGCAATAATTATCATGACTCAAATACAGCAAAGCAATTAAGTGTATTCAGTCTCAATGTTTTAAATGCTTAACGTGTTTAAGGGCTTTGCTTAAATAAGTAAACTCATACCCTTAACTTTTTTTTACAAAATACATTGAATTAGACTGGAGACCCAGTGTGCTCTCAAGTGGTTAAAAAACACCTTCTTTCCAACAAACCTGCAAGATCCCTAGTCTATTTGGATATTTGCATTCTAAAATATCTTTTGCTCTGAAATAACAAAACAGAACAGTTTGTTCCAAAATTTGCTGCTTGTAGTACCTGAGGAAAAAAGTAAAAAGGAATTTCAGATCACTTTTTCATAGGAAAAACAGAAGAATAAGAGAAAAAGAAATAAGTTGTCATTATATTTTTCTCTCATGTTAACAGAATAAAAGCTAAAAAAAAAGTAGGGCAAGATAATGTGATTGTCATCCAATAGACTAGGTAAATTTTTCAGAAACAAACACCCTTCCTTGTCACATTTTGGAGGTAATTTAGACAGTCACAGTAATGGCATATGACCTCAAATGATGGTACTAACCGTTCCATCCTCATCTAGTGTTCCACACTATCTTGTGACCATGTACTTGTTCTTTGCAGTGCAGAGCTAACAGATTACTCAGACTGGCTGGAAATGGCATTAAATAACCCATTTCCTTTCAGCAGACCATGAATCCACACACAGCCAGCTGCTGTGTGTCACTGGTGGAGGCAGAGCTTAAAATATGGCAGGAAAGTACAGTTTGTCAGTTGTCCCTAGTCTCTGATGGTGGTGTCAGAGGAATGTCATTCAGTGTGATAGTCTGAACTGGATGAGGAAACAAAAACTGTAATTGCTATATGGTCAATTAAACTAAAAAAGACAGTGCTGGCTTTTCAGTTTATTGGTCATTAATGAAAAGCAAACATAGCAGTATTAAAATACTAGAAAACACAAACCATAGAATTAAGCCAGGTGCTCAGAGCTGTTAAAGAAAATTTTGTAGTCTGGGAGATTTCCTTGAAATCTCTTCTCTCTTCTGGCTGTTGCTACATCCTGATGGCCTCACTGCTGTAGAATTGCAGCCTTTCTTTAGCCTTCATTTTTGGATGAGGGAAAAAAAATAGACTTATGCGTATTTGTTTCTATTTTGCACATTCTTTCAGTGAGATCCTCAGGGTACCTGTCTCATCCATAACTGCATTGCCTGCAATATCATGCTGCTATATTTCCAGCAGCAATGAGTGCTGGATGAAGTTCAAGTTAGAGGAGGCTATCATAATAATTAAAGACTTACTAATTTAGAAAGTTAGACAGCTCTTTCTCCTTTTTCCTTTTTCCTTTTTCCTTTTTCCTTTTTCCTTTTTCCTTTTCCCTCCCCTCCCCTCCCCTTCCCTTCTTTTCCCTTCTTTTCCCTCCCCTTCTTTTCCCTCTGTTCTTTTCCCTGCCCTTGTTTTCCCTCCCCTCTCCTCCTCTGCTTTTCCCCTTTCCCTTTACCCTTTTCCCTTCCCATTTCTTTATGTTTAAAAATGTTATTTTGAAAACCATTAATTAAGAGACTGCTACCATTCCTTAAAAAACACCTTCTGATATGGGCAATTTTGTTTTATAAAATATGCATAATATTGCAAATGTCCTATACAGAAAAAGAAAAACACAGAGAAATTAATATTTTTTTTAATCTCTGCAGGATATATTTGTTACTTTTTCTTTAAAAGAAACATAATATAATAGTTACTGTTATCAAGTTTAGAGGCAGTGGTGATAAAATAAGTCTTCAGTTCTTAAGTATTGCTTATGGTATACGATAAATTTTGCTGTTTTCTGTATTTTCTATTATAAGTCAATTTTTTTTTTATGGTTTAGGTAAGAGTGTGTAAGGATGTGCTGTAAACAAAGTGGATGAAATGTTGACTTTTCAGATTAAGAGAGATTTAATTTTGAAATATATGACTCTTAGTGAACACAAAACGCAGACAGAATTGATGTTGGTTTTTATTCCTTTCTCCCAAGATTAGTTACCAGTTTACATTGTGGGTGTATCAAATTGAAGATACAAGCTACCACTACAATAATTTAATGTTGGAGGGCAGAAAGAGGAGCAGGTTTTTCTTAAATTTCCCAAGGTTCCAGACTAATCATTGATGTTCTTCACATCCAAAATCCTAGACAGACTGAAAGCAGTGAGAAAACAAGAGTTTCAAATAATCTGCAAAATAAAATGTGATGATATAACAAGAGTCAGCACCTGGATCTCACTCAAAAAAAAAAAAAAAAAAAAAAAAAAAAAAAAAAAAAAAAAAAAAAAAAAAAAAAAAAAAAAAAGTGGAAGAGATGGGTTGGCCTCTGCAAGGAACCTGGAGAATGAGATTTTAATTGCTGCCAAATCCAAGCATTCACAATTCACTAGGGAGGCTGCAAACCCCAGAAAATAGATAGATAGATAGATAGATAGATAGATAGATAGATATCCCTGATACCTAAATAAAGTAATAAATATATGTCAAATTATTTTTGTCTCTTTCCATTCCTAGACTGCCTGGGAACATTAGAATCACATATCTAAGCTCAACAAAAAGAGCTTAAATATATATATATATATATAAATATTGATTTCTATCAAACCTTGACATTCTCATTCAGCCTATCGAATCCAGTGGGTGTCATATTACAACACACACAACAGCACAGTGCTCATGACCAGATTTCAAAATCATCCAGACCCAGGGTACTTGCATGGGTCTGCCAGACCAATCAATCAGACAGTGGAATAGAAAGAGCTTTGTGGTATCTCATTAGCAGGCAAGCTTTGTCTCACTGAATGATTCCTCTGAAGCAACAATATGGGAAAATTACACCGGAGACACCCAGTAATTTTTGGAGGGTGTCAGCTAGTGAGAAACAAAGCCTTCAGGAACTCCTGGTTGCCCAATGAAGACTTGCTTTTTCCAAGCAGATGAGAGTGCACAGCTGATGTCTAGAAATTGCATCACATTCCATTGTACAGAAGGAAAAAAGGGACTATACAAAGCTGGACTTGAATTACCAAGGAATAGCATTTTTCTATTTGAGCTCCCAATGGGTCAAACACCAGTCTGTTTTGTCACAGAAGTTACAGTGCACTGTTAGTCTCAAACCATTTTCTATTTTGTTCTTGCAAATCAGTTGTAGGAAGCTTTTGCAGGATATATTTCTCTTATGAATACATAAAGTGCTATTCAGGTGGTCTACACATTACTTTTAAAATGACTGGCAGCAACATGAAGACCTCTGTCCAGGTGCAATGTCACAGCTGTTTAATAACTTGTTAACTTTATGAGAGTGGATTTGTACACCAGTGAATCTAATAGACTGGAAACAGCCTAAATTACAATTTTGACATCATTATTGCAGGTTTTTTGGATTAATGATTTAAAAATTCAAGCTGTATAACAGATTTTTGTAATCCAGTATTCTAGAATTTAAGATTATTTTATCCCCTGTAGGCATTTAACACAAGGTCTAAAAATGTAGGAAAGAAAAGAAAAGAAAAGAAAAGAAAAAAGAAAAGAAAAGAAAAGAAAAGAAAAGAAAGAAAGAAAGAAAGAAAGAAAGAAAGAAAGAAAGAAAGAAAGAAAGAAAGAAAGAAAGAAAGAAAGAAAGAACTAGTATGTGCTATATTGTGCATTATTTTCATAAGGTTTCTACCAAGCAATGTGACTTGGAAATCATTTTATCTGAAATGAATGGCATTGTTCCTCCAATTTATTTTTCATATCTATGTATGTATTTAAAAACAACTGTTCCTATAATCTAGTATCTTAAAGCCATTTATTAGGATGAAAAAGGACAAATTTTTTGAATTTATAAACTCTGTGCTTGAAACTCAATCATTCTTGTTCTAAAAATATATATATATAAAATATTTCCTATTTTTAGCAGATATAGACAAGATCTTAGGAATAGTTTATTCAATAGCTTTCATGAATGAGATCCCTTGATTATTTTTGTGTACTACCAAATCCTTACAGTAGTTGTATAATCATATACGGTAGAAGTTGCTGTGTTTTGGTATCTTATTTAATGATCTTTTAAATAAAGAGCTGTTTGGAAAAGACAACTCGCCTTTTGCTCTGTTTAAAAGAAGGGATCAAAAAAATAACACCACATAGAGTAAAGGTATATGTGTATATATGCAAAAAGGAAGAGTTTATTCATATTACTCTGAATTTTGCAGCGTATCATGTATAACTTAGAGGAATATGTAACTACAGAATACTATAGTACCATGGTATTATAGTGTTCTACATCTGATAGCTCCAGAAATAGACATCAATAACAGAAATTTCTAAATTTTGTCTTTAATATGCAAAGGCACCAAAGTGCCAACATTGTTTTGGAGATGAAATCCTTGGCAAATGCTTCAGTTCTTGTCATAAATCCATTTACTGAAAGCAGATTTTTTCAGGTTTTTTTTTTTTTTTGATAGTGAAGTTAACACTTAGTATTAAAAGACCTGACCTTTAGAGAATAAGGGAGTTGTGAACATTAAAATTTGGGTTTTTTTATAAATATCCCATGGTCATCCACTTTACCTCTGTGGTTTTAGATTCCTGTGTTACAGTGTTGAACTGAAAGGCACTGTAAGGAACAGACAAATGGGAAGCAAAATGCAGATAGGGAAAGGACTCCATGGAAAAATGTACCAAGATGTTAACTGGATGTTCCTTCTGTCTGGTTCCAGCCAAAGAGTGTCAGAGCTGGCTGAGGCATGGGTTGTCTGTATTTGGAAGGAGGAAAAAAGGGAGGGGAAAGTCAGGGAAGAAGAGAAAAGGGAATATAATACAGAGCTAAGTCTTGCTTTTTTATTGGTGGTTAACAACTAAAGCGTAGATAGGTTAATATAAACTAGAAGGATACTAGAAGGATATTCTGAAAAAATAGGTGAATTCCCATCAGTGTATGGGAAGGGCAACCATCTGTCTGGTGTTCCCAGCACTTTCCTTGAATCAAGAAAAACAGATTTTAACCGAGACGTTTCAAATTGAAAGTTTTTAAGCAGAAACTGGAACAACTAAAGGAAGCTGATCAGGAAAAGGAAGGAGTGCATGGCAAGGGCCAAGAAATACACAAATCAAAGTCAGTTGAATCATTCACTAAGCCTGGACTCTGAATACAAGACAAAAATACAGATTTCTGTTCATAACTTGGGATAATCAATACCAATCTGCTCAGGTTTGAGACACCTTGTTTTTTGAATCCATGTCTCAAGCAAGTTAACACTACTTTTTCACATTGGTCTCAGAATTAGAAGACGTCCCAGTGTATATAGAAGAGGACCACCTTTTTAGGGGAGATGAAAAAAAAGAACAGAGGAAAGCTTCGATCCAAAGTGAAGGCCTTATCATAAAGCAGAAGCTTATTTCAGTCTTGAAAAGTAACAAGAAACCTACATTTGCAGGTAGCTTTTCTCAGATTGTTTTCTCAAATAAAAGTTCAGAGAAAAACTCCAGAAATTTATATTCTCAGAAAGTAAGTAATCTGGAACTGGTCTTTGAATAAATTAGATTTTCTTCATGTAACTAGCATGGTTGTGGCAAATCAGACACTACTTCAATGCACGGGACACCGACCTGGACCTGAAATCCAGACTTCTGTGAAATGGATGGATGTAGATTATAAATAAGATCTCTTCTGAACATTCAAAGAGGCAGAAGGCATAAGAAGTAATGCTGTGCTAAAAGATTTTTGATGCCTTATTAGCAGCTTTCAGTAGTGTGTGAAGAAACATAATGTACTATTTGCAACACTTTCCAAGGCATCTCTTGATGTGAAAGGAACTGACATTTACTGTGATAAGTCTTTATTTAGATAGAGAGTGTTAAAATATCTGTGGCACAGTGCTTAAAAACCTGATTTCTGTTCACTTAAATACTTCAGTGCTTTTCTGCTAGGAGTGCATCTGTGCCTTTGGAAACAGGTGTGAATAAGGAAGGATTGCTCAACTTCACCATCATAGATGGTCCTTGAGATTGATAATATGTAAAGCAAAATGTTATTTAAACAGTATAGCTGTTAAACAGTTGAAGCAGTTTGGGGAAACAGGGAAAAAGTCAAATAAATTGACAATATTTCTTTTGCTTATATATGGGTAGACAGGAATAAATTCCTTACTGCGAGGATGGGGAGACACTGGAACAGATTTCCCAGAGAAGCTGTGTGTGCCCCATCCTTGCAAGTGTTCAAGGTCAGGTTGGATGGGGCTCTGAGCACTGAGGTCTAGTGGAAGGTGTCCCTGTCCACAGCAGGGACAACTGCAACTAGGTGATCTTTAAGACTGCTTCCAACACAAACCATTCTATGATACACACTCAAGCACACATGTGTATATGAAGACACTGCATAGTGTTCTCTTGCCTTATCTCTCTTAGGATACATCTCATCACAAGAAGAGCTTTGAAGAGATGTTACTGGATTTTCTTGGCCAGAAAAAAAGAAAAAAAAGAATTTTCATGTTTGTTTTGTGTAAAAAACTAATAAAAAAGTTACTATTTCAGAATTCTTGCTTGTGTTATCAGATCTGGTCAAAACAATGACCCATAGCTCGTCTTGTCTAGTTTGGGTGTGAGCTGCGCAACTGTATGCTTGATGGTAGCCTTCCAACATTCAGAAAACCAGTTCTGTGTCCTGTACAGTTACAATGGTCCTGAACTGAACACACAATTTGAAGGGAGAGAAGAGGAAATGATTTGGTGATGGAGAAGCTTCAGTCTTCTAAGGCAGCAGTAGATGTATTGTAACCCTCACATATTGCAGAAGTGATGGAAGGAACACCTCCTGTAGCTGGAAGTGATGATTGGGTGAAATAGGATAAGGAACTCAAACAAAAGGTAAATGTCACTATTAAAGCTAAATGAAGAAAACAGGGACAGAGAGAAAGATGCCATGTTTTTTACCTATATGACATTTGGGCAGAAAATGATATTCCTTCCAATAACATTTGTGATTTTTGTTGACTTTTTGATCAGATTTTATACACGATCAATAGAAAATTGAGGAAAATTTGTTAAACTCTGGAACTGGAAACTGAAATTTTTGTAATATACTGTTTATCAGATGTGTACTTTTTCTTTAAATCTTTAACAAATAGAAGGGGAGAGTGGTGAGTTGGTGAACAGCCTGTGAGAAGGAGAAGACAAGAAAGAAAGTGAGAGAGGCAGACTGTCAGGGTAATGCCCTTTTTCTTCTTTTACAGAAGCTCAGTAAGCAGCACAGTCTTAGAACTTACTGTTGCAAGACACTGCTTGACCTATTGTAAAGTAGGGAATCGATTTTTCTATAGTTATTAATAGATCTGCATGTCTGATTTATACTATGTCAATTAAGGCTCCCTTTTAGAAAATTTTACCTTCTGCATCACTCCAACTATTTCAAACAGACCAGTTACAAATCAAGGTAGTGCATAAACTGTAAATTCCCAATTTAAAAATTTTCATAGTTTTTTGATTAAATTCTCTGCTTCAACAAGGTCTCAGGTCCATTTTCAGATGTAAATAAAGATATGAGTTAATTAAAAAAAATCTATGATGCAAGCTGTGAGGAACACTTGATTTTAAAAGGGAAAAAAAAAAAGTATTCTCCCTTCATCTTCTCTTTGGGTAAGGTAGATTAGTTTCTACAGTAGACTTGAGGAGTGGAAATACAAGAAGTTTAATAGAGAATGCTGTGTGTTCAGCCATACCATGGGTGTCACAGACAATTTGTAATCCACAGTAAGGAGACCACATGAATAGTTGCAGTTCATAATCAGGAGTCTCATGAGGATCTACATTCTTGGTGAACACATAGATGAGGAGGCAGCAGTCAACATAGCAAAGAATAATTTGGCAGAGTATGGATGACAGAGCTGGGAATTTGGGCTGCTTCATGTTTGGTACCAAGCGGTAGAATAACTGTTTTAATTACATTTAACTTGTGAGACTTTGAGTTTCACATGAACAGAGGATAATTAGAAAACACTCCTGCTCCAGGCTTGAAGCCTGCTTTTCAGATCCACACAGCTTAGGGTGGAGTGTCAGGACTTGTGTTGAACATCATATTCCCAGAAGCCCCAAGCTCAGCCTCTGGAACTTAAGGATTAGCAAATTGAACCCTTTTGCACATGAATGAATATCAAGGCACTGCCTGCAGAGACACAGTAAATAAAGCATAGACAACAGCATTATATTTTGCCTTTTAAGTTTTTCCTTTCTTAAAACCAGTAACACAGAGCTTACATTCAGTTCAGATGCTGAAATAACAGTTTTTCAATAGAAGGAAACATTTCTCTATTCTCAGATGCAAATAAAAAGCTTTCAATGAGGAGACCTTTAATTTTTAAATTTTTTTTTTCTTATAAGTGCTTAAATGTCTACATATACAGATTTTGATACAATACCACAATACTTGAATTGTAAGAGTGTACTTGATGTGTATGAATTACCTAGAATAAATCTCAAAACACCACAGGTCACATCACTCCCTGTCACTGATATCCATGGCACTTGCAAAAGCATTCATACCCTGTAAGGACTTCAAAACCCAGTGTTTCTACAGAGTTACTCAGCTCTGCGAGGTAGTAGAAATGCTGGTGGGGCTTTACACACACACACCCATCTGTTAGCTGAAGCAATGGTTTCAGAATCAGTGGGGACCTTCTCGCGTTGAAGCCAAGGACAATCTTTAAGCCAAAGTTAAATCTTCCTTGGCCTCATGTCAAAGTATTTGGAACATTCAAGAGTTGCATCATGATATCTTATTAAGGTTGAAGTTTTTTCTTTAGAGTACCTAGGGCCTTGCATTCAGTCCACCAGAAAGGTACACTGGTATTGCAGGTGGGACAGAGAGCAAAACACAACTAGCAAATTCTTCTAAGAAAAAATAGATGAAAAGAGCGTGGTCAGGAATCACTGCTGAAGTGGAATAGAAAAACATTTAAAGGTTTTATTGAAATATAATAACTGTGAATATCTATCTCTCCTAGTCCATCTATTGAAAATGAAGCTATCTGACATTTTAAACAATAAAGAGACTAGAAGAAAAGTCATACTCCTCTTACCTACAAAAATCTGGATGGGTCAGGTATAATTTTAGAAACATTAGGACTTCGTTTCTCTAAAATCTGTATTGTCTCAGAGAGATTCAATGGATTCTTTTTAACTGAGGATTTTCCTTTGCGTTGAAGGTTTTGAAAGGAAAACTAGGCTTCAGGAGGGTTTTTTTGCAATATACCACCATCTGGTGGAAGTCAAGAGAAACACAAAGATTTTGATGCTTAACCTGTGTTGATAATTGAGAAGTTTTAGTTTCCTAGTACTAATTGTCTTCAACGGACTCTTGAAGATTTAGAGCACCAAATCCCTGTAAACCATGTAATTTTTTCATTTCTCTATTCAATTATTTAATTTTAAAGGACCAAAAGATATTCCTAAAACTAAATACATATTTCAGAATTTCTTAATATATCTGATCTGTAAGACAAGAGAGAATTTTCCATATGGTGACATAAAATGCTTCAAAATATATTTCTAAACATCAAGGAAGATTTATCATATAGAGTATACACTACTGCTGTGTATTTTAGGTATTTGTAGAATTTAATTTTGTTCCCCTTCAAAAAAAAATTTAGGAAGATTATCTTATTGCCTTCGTTGTGCTATTAGGGCCTTTTTTTCCCCACAAATTTTTGATTAAAATCTTAAGGATTAAAATCTTAGTGCTTTGGGAGCTAAATTTCATTTCACACTGCATTGAAAATTCATGGGTTACCAGAGTTAATGCTGATAGTATCTGTGCTCTCTCTGTGGTCACTATATTCTGTTTGTGGTGTCACTAACAAATGTTGTCAAATATTGTGGGCGCAACAAGATTGAAAATAAAATACATGTCTATTAAAAAAATCTTTCTAGAAAAATATAGGGGTAAAAAAGCACCAAAAATTACTCAGGCATTCCAAATGTCCAATAGACAATTATATGGGGAATCTGAGGTATGCTACCACCAGATGTTGGGAAATTTGCAGCAGAAGGACCTGAGCAGACTTACAGATAGACACCTTATGCAGTCTTGGCCACACTAGCCAGCAGAAGCTTTCCAGGGAACTAAGTGCCTTGCTGAGCTCAGTGACATGATCACAGCCAAGGGCCAGCCTTTCTGCCAGTTTCTGCTGGAGTTTTGGCAAGACCAGCCAGTCCACAGGAGTGTGCCAGGCCAGAAAACAGCCGTGTTTTCAAATGGGAACCTGTTCTCTTATCACATTTTAACCAGCCCTAACAGCATGCTGTGGACATAACTGTGGCATTGGCATCGCAAGAACTGCCTTTCATGTACTCGATAGAAGGATGCTCTCTGGTCTCCAGGAATGCAGCTAGCAGAGGAAGATCTTTGATGGTGCAGAGCTGCTGAGCTCTTCCTGGTGTGCCAGGGAGAAACAGGTGCTATTTCCAGTAAGGATGTGTTCAGGATGACACAATTCCTAGCTGCACCCAGTACCTGCAGATAGCTGGCTGCTGCCCTCTGCATCAGTAGCGGCTACCTGCTAAATGTGGTTCAATACCCACGACTCTTCTGCCTGAGACATTCTGGATGGAGTCAGGTATAACTTTAAAATAATTGGGACTGTGTTTCTGTAAAAAACATTGTTTTGTATAGATTACAGGTGGAGATTTTTAAGAATTTATTTTTTGTAATTTCAATTTAATTTTGACACACATGACTAGAATAATTTTACTATATCAAACAGGTATCACTTTCATAGTGCAATTAAGCATGAGGGACAAAGATTCCAATTTTCTGGGAACAGAAGTCCGTGTTTAAGCCATATTGCTGAAGAAAAAATGGGAAACCTAGATCCAGAGGAAAGTGCAGCTAAAATTACTCAGAAGACCATACCATTTTAATGCCACAGGTATTTATGAACACAAGATGAGATCTATCATACTTACAGTAATTATGAATGGCTTTGTTAAAATTGATATTGCCAGTTTTGTGAGGAGCTGTTCGTTCTTTTTCAATCACTTGGCGATGAGTTTCACAAACTAATTGTGTCTTCTACACATGAATCCATTCTTGATATTTCTAAGTAGGATAGATTTAATTTTTGTTTTCAACCTATGTTAAATTTTAGGGAGTGAAAAACAGCATCATTGTTTAAGTGAGGGTTTTTTTTTTATCCCTACATTTTAACAAGTTCTTTCTTTCCTTTCTAAAACTATAATAACATGGCTGTATTACGTTGCTCCATTATCTTAAGCTCTGTTGGACCAGAGAAATGTTTTCTTTCTCTAAGAGATTCTTGGGGCCCATAATACATCTAAAATTATCACTGGGCATTTTCAGTTCTCTCCACGTGTTGTGGTTTAACATTGGTAGGCAGCTAAGAACCAAATTGCCCTCATTCATTCCTCACCGAATGTGGGATGGGGGAACAAAAAAGGAACATTAAAACAAAAAAAAAATCTAGATGTCTAACCATAAATTTTTAAAAAAGTAATAAATGAAGGATAAATGGAAGGAGAAAGAAAGAAAACAAAACAAGTAATGCAAAAGCAATCACTCACTACTTCCCTCAGGTAGACCAATGTCCAACCAATTCCTCTTTTCCCTTTTTTTTTTTTTCTTGCAGACCATGATTCTATATGGCGTGGAATATCTCTTTGTTTAGTTTGGGTTGTCTGCCTTTTCCCTCTCTGACTATTTTGCACCTCCAAACTAATGAGACTCAGGGTAGAGTGAGAAGCAAAAGTGGCCTTGGTGCTGTGCAGACACTGCTCATCAATACCTGTGACATCAGTGTGTCACCAGCATTGTTTTGATCACAAATACAGGCTGTACCACTGATTGAGCTGTCATGAGGAAAGTTCAGGCCATTCTAGTGGGGTAGGACTGATACCCCCCAAAAGTTCTGTACTACATACAGCACCAAAAGCAGTTTAATACACAGCCTTCACCATCAAAATTTATTTGAGAAGAGTCATGACACCTTCTATTCTGTTCTTCACCTTAAGGGAGCGCAGGATTACTCTGCAGTCTCCTTTGTCACTGCTAGAAAGCTGATTTTATTTGTCTTATTTTAAAGCAAAGGTATAGTTTTCCCCTGCTTAAGGTCACAAAAAATAGGTAAACATACTTAGCAGTCCACGAGTTTTATTGAAAATAAAATTCTACAAACATCAGCATGATGCCCCACATTTTGGATGGCCCAGACTAAGGCGTATAAGAGGGAACTTTCAGCAATTTGGCCTTAGATGTGAGACTGGAAAAGATCAGTGGTTTTTCATGAGTAATGTGAGTGTGCTGAGTGAGAAGAGTGACTGCAGAACTTCTCCTGACCCAGCCTAGATCACCCTGCTCTTAACATGCTCAGGACTTCATCGTCTACCTGTGGACCCTTGCTGCTCCTAAATGGAGCTCCACCTCTTTCTCCTCTCTTTTCTGCTTCACATGCTGGCAGAAATTAAGTCTTCAGAGCAGAAAACGTGCCTAATGGGGTCAAACCTCTGGGCTGAAAATCATGAGTAAGAAGATTTTATTATCTCCTATGTCCTTAAAAGAGAGAGAGAGAGAGAGGTAAGAGCATGTCCTTTTACATTTCTTTGTAGGAAAGTGTGCAATTCTGGAGATTGTTGCTGCCTCATACTAAAGAAATCAAGCTGTTTATTTATATATGACTGTTTGCCTGCATTAATAAAACTATACACTAAAGCAAGAACAGTTGGCCTCCTCCATATCTGCCTCAATTTTTTTACCTTTATTGGTATATCTATAAAAGCAAAAAGAATATTTGTTCAAATACACAAAATGATGGGAAATTAGCTAGTTTTAATCCATAGGGTAGGAACAAATGCCACTCAGTGGAAGACAAAGATATTTTCAGATAATTTCACAAACCCCTTGATGGCCAGTAGGTGGTACTCTTATTCCAGATAACAAACAAAGCAGGTAGTTGAGGGGGGGTAAAACCAAATAGCTGACATTTAGCTCAATATTGTGAATATTTTCGTCCCCTATTAGCCACTCCAGAATCCAGCATACACTCTGTAAAAATTATTGGCCAAGCCTAATGAGAGTTTGGGCAAGGTACCCCTATGTGAACTGCGAAAGGGTCAGATTTTGTCAGTGATGGTCTTGTACTGCCGGAATTAGACACTGTAATTTTCCACACAGAATACTTTTACCACCTTGTAATCAAGCTTTTATGCATTTAAGAACTTGATATTCAC
Source organism: Brachypodius melanocephalos (assembly GCA_013398615.1). NCBI lineage: Eukaryota > Metazoa > Chordata > Aves > Passeriformes > Pycnonotidae > Brachypodius > Brachypodius melanocephalos. The sequence goes on from VZSR01001477.1 coordinate 2,195,986, forward strand.
AGTTAGTACATAAACCTCTGACCCACAAGTTGTACCACTGATGAATATAATTAATTCAATAATGCTAAAAGATGTTCTAAACTTGATGTTTAATTTGTAAGAACACTGCAACTTTTTGCTTTGGTTTGATTTGGGTTTGGTTTTTTTTCTGAAGTAAACTTGTTTACTAGTTTAAGCAATTCTTAGACCATAGAAGGATGTTATGAGCAAAATTAACTTCAATAACATAGGAAATATTTCTTTATTTAAAGGGCTGTTAAGCTGGAACACATTTCCCAGGGAAGCAGTCAAGTCACCATCCCTGCAGGTATTTAAGATATGTAGATGCAGCGTTTAGGAATGTGCTTTAATGGTGTATTTGGCAGTGCTGGGTTAATGGTTGGACTGGATGGTGTTAAGGGTCTTTTTCAACCTAAATGATTCTATGTTTCTAGCATTAATTAGTTGATGTATTGTTCCTTGAAGATATACACATTGAAATTTGATTACAGCAAAACGTCAGTGCCTGGGAAATACGCAGGCACTGCAAGATGCTACAGTGGAATGGAAGTCCTTTCAAACTGATCCTGAAATTTTTATGCTGTTGATTGAAATTAGTATAACAAGCTGATTGTAATAGTAAAAATAGCTCTTTTTTTGTTTTGTTTTTAAGTATAGACACAACTATCTTCAGTTTGAAATGTCAGCCTGAATACTCTTTGGGGTGGAGGTGCAGGAGGATATTGACCTAGCAGACAAAGCCGTAGGATACACGTCACTCCATCAGTGTGCTTGACACTGACAGTCTTGTCTAAGCTGGTCATCCTCTTCCCATTACATCCTCCCGCAACAGGAGTACCCTGAAGGTACCACCTCTCTTTGACACTTAACCCAGCATGCAATGAACTGCCCTCTAGAGACCCCTGTCTCTGTCCTGACTGTAGATGCACCTACACTGATTACCTTAAACCAGATACCTCTGTCTTTGTTTCTTTCAGCATTGATTTCTATTACTGGATTTTATTTTGAGAAATATTTGGCCACCAGCTGTCACTTTGGAAGGCTGCTTATTACCTAAGGTCCCTTACCCTATGATGAGCTCTGGATTTCGGATGTCTCCAATACCAAATAATATCTAATAATGCCTAAAATGGTACTGAACATCAATACTCCTGAAGATAACAACTGCAAACAATTACAACATTTACCATCTCTTATTTCCAGTTATGTAACTAGAATTAAGTTGAATTAATTTGAAAATGATGAAATGTAACATTTTTTCTGTTTTTTCTACTATCTTCTCTTTAATTTTCTTAACTTTGAATTTAAACCAAGAAGCATTGCAATTATTGGATATTGTGAGTCCAAAAACCTCTGAAGTTTTTACACTAATCTGAAACAGATATATAAGAAACCTTGCTTAAAAAAAGGACAGTAGGCTCACAACACCCAAAGAGACCAGTTTCAATAGAAAATATCTTCTGACCCAAACTTAGCTTTAGGCCTTTCAAGATGCACAAAACCCAGAATGCAGCCTGCAGGTTGAAAATCTTCAATTAATACTAGTAGAGATTTGGTGTCTCCAGATCTAACTTCATTATTTTCTATTCTAGCACTAAACCAAACCAAACCGAACCAAACCAGAAAAAACAATAGGAAATATAATTTTGTCTGAATTGTTGGCTTTTTTTATGGGAAAATTATTCACGTGAGCATAAATTTTATTGGTTCTCATTCTTCATCTTTATTTTCCGTATTTTCTCCTGCCCTCCTGTGTCTCTCTCCAATATCCATCCAATATTGGTCTATGACCAATATCTATGCTATGGTTCTCTGACATCTCTGTCTCTTCTCACCTGCCAAAGGACCTGGCTGCACTGGAACCCTTTTTTTTCCACCGTTGTCATACTCTTTAAATGCTTTACTAATGGCTTAACTAAAGTTACGTGTCCAAGCCTGGACACATAAATGGGCACATAAAATGGAAGGGATTGATGTAATTTTATCCTTTCCAGCCTTAGAATTTCTCTCTTGTACAATAACAAAGTTTTTCCAATACCATTATTTCAAAAGCTGAAAGTTCCTTTTCATCTTGCAAACAAAACCCATTATTTTACAAAACCATGCAACTCCAAATGTCCTCTTCAATCTTAAAAAAAAAAAATTAAAAATCAAGTGATTGTGGAAATTACATTAGAAAATTATACAAGATAATTCAATTAGACTTCTGTTTTCTATCCCTAGGTTTAAAACGATGCCAAAAAACCACTCCTCTTTCTTCATTCCCACAACATTCCTTCCACAGAGCCCTGAATTTGCATGCTCTTGCTGTGAAACTTGTTTACTGGCAATGAAGTCTGCTCCCACAGTTGTCTTCTGATTGAACTTTTAGGTGTCTTGGATGAAGTAAGAGCCTTCACACAGTAGTGGGACCTGAGATATGCTAAAGGTAGGCATCTAAACACTGGGATAACTCTGAGGTCCTGCACTAATAACAGTGCCTATTCCTGCAACCTCATGCACTCTACTGACAATTATCAATGACATGACATGCACATTTAATTACCTTTATGCTGTTATGTATTAAAAATATGCATAAGCTTATGAATTTTGGAAAAGAATTGACAGACATATCAGCTCTAATTTGAAGACTTTTTAATGCAACCAGGAGATTATTCCTGGGTTTTCTGGTTTTAGCTTTCTTATGATTTCTTTATTATTCATGAAACTCCTGGTTTATATTCAATTGTCTTCATCAGTCTGCTAGCAACAGCATTCACCTATTTGGCTATGGAGACTTAAAACACATATCTGTTATTCAAATAAGTCATATTTATGGATTTCAAGCAGAAGTTAAATCAGTATGACTTTACAGTGTTGAAAATCTTTATATATATATAACAATACTTAAGAATAATAGGAATTATTAATTAAATTTAAGAGAATTTATTTACAGGAATTGATTTTTAATCCAGATAATCTAATAAGAAATGATTATATTGAGAGGGCTTTTCTTATACCCATGAGATTTTATTGTGTACAAAATTATATGAGGCCAAAGAACTAAAATCAGAACATCATATTTGCAGCCAAACAATGAGAACACATGGAAATCTGGGCCCAGCTTGTAGCTCTGAAATAATTTTACTTTATAGTCGTGTTAAGTCAGTATTTCTCTGCTTAATTTCACCTTCTTGGATTAATTATTTTTTATTTCTTTCTCTTCATTTATCATTTCTAAGTCTTCAGATCTGAGACTTATAATAAGAAGATTATTATATGTGTTAATACAGACACTAAAGAAAAGGGTTTAGAAATATGTGTCTGCACACAACTGCTTAGTCATTAACTACAAAGTGCCTTTTTTCCATCAAACTGAATTATGTTACCTCCACTCCCTCATCTGTGCCAGTACAAATGCACATATGGCCCAATGGTGACTGACCTAACACCAGTTTTAATTTCCTTCTTGATTATAATCCACATTATATTTCTCTATTTGATTCACTATCTGATTCACTGGGTACTTGTACCAGCATTGTTCATGGAACAGATGGAAATATAGGACAGAAGAGGAGCAGCGCCACTAAACCCCTATTTTCAGTGCAGGGGATATAATGGTGAATTTATTTTAATTAAATTCTGGGTAACTCTGAACACAGTTTCTTAAAAATCTCAATACCAACAGTGCTTGGTTTTCATGGCAATTATCTCAAAGTACCTTCGCTAAGACTAGCTTAATGATTAGAAATAATTAGGATGATAAGATCTGTTGAAATGAAGGTATGCATTCCTTTTGATTTCAGTGGTCTTTGGATTGTTTGGAATATTTTTAGTTATAGAATATTTTGGGAGCCCTAGAAACATCCGAGTCATCCTTTGCTTTGTTGCCACCTGATCGCTTCTTACATCTGATTCCTTTTCAGTAACTGTGGAATTGCTATCTTCAGCCTCAAGGAATGGTTTAAGCTAAAGCAATTTCCCTGCTTTTTTCTGATTAGATAGTATCCAGGGTACCACCCTGAATGCTCCCAGCCAAAGCATGGCAGGGCATTCCAAAAGAAAAGTGCAACAGCGCTCAGAAATTTAGCCTCTCTTCTTGCTGTATCCTTTCTTTTGTAGTAGTAAAATAAAAAAAAAAACCACAAGTTAAATTTACCAGATGAACTGTTTCTTACAAATAGTACCCATTCAGATTAAAAATGAAATTATAAAAAAAAACAACTCTAAAAAGAGGGTATTAGGATGTCATCATCTGAATTCCAGTACATCTGAAAAAGAAAAAAAAAATCCAAACACAAAATATCACCTTGGGTTCATAACAGAAAATGATTGTCTAGACACTGGAGAAAACTAAAAAAGCAGCTGAAGGGGGGAAAAAAAAAGGCACATTAGCATTTAGGAATATTCATTAGCTCTGTTCTGAAGTGCCATATGTGATCAAATGTCTGTTTTCCAACAAAAGGGATTGAAAATAAACAATTCTTCTGAAGACTACAAACATTTTTTTTTCTAATTGTTTCTTTGGGTCTCACATTTTTTTGTCTGAAAATTGCAGTAGACTGAAGAAAACAGCAAGAACAGAAATAATTCTTGATTTTAAAATTTTATGTCATTAAGACAAACCTGAAAACTTAGTTTACAGGTGCAAGTGCAGTGAAAACACTTAAGCTGCTGAATGAAATGTTTTAGAATAGTGGGACAAGCAGGAGAAGGTCCCATAAGAGTTCTAGTACATGTGCATCCCACTTATGAAATTATTAATTTTATCTTTTGGAATAAAGACTGTTTTGGAAGAAAGGTGTTTTTTTATAGTTCATACTGAGATAAGAGAATAGGAAAGAGGCCCTCTGCTCCAAGTCCCTGAGATTCAAAAGTTCAGATTCTTGGGAAATCTGCTGTAGCAGTCCCTTTTGTGAGAGAGAAGGAACCTTAAGCTGCCGACTTCTTATTCCAAGTTAAATTAAAGATTCTTTTAGCCTTAAAAGACTTTTAAGGCTATTTTAATAATCTTGGTCTATTTAATTACTACATTAAATTGAAGAACAGAAAATAAAGAAGAAAAAAAATCCAACCAAATTTTTGCTTTTTCATTAATATTGAAAGTGCTTATTCACAGCAATGTAATTCAGATAAGCATCTGGCCCACAAACTATGCTGGCACACACAAAGGTTTGTTTTCTTTTTTAAGAACTAGGAATTTTTCCAAGATGTCCTGGCTACTGGGAGCAGAATATCTGACCAGAGTATGCTCACCAGATGGTAGATGTTTCCATGTGGGTAAATATTAAGAAAGTTCTAAATCTATGCAAACTGCAAAGTAAGGGTGGGAAAAGTTTGCTGTTGTTTTAGCTGCCTCTGCAACTCATGAATGCCAGAGGGAAAAAAAAAAACCAAAAAAAAAAAACAACAAAACACAACAAAACACCAAAACCAAAAAACAAAGCTAATTTGAGAGGAAAAAAAAAAGATAAATATTTTGTAATTTTTACTCTGTATGACCTATCTTTAATGACTGATTTTCGAAGCTTTAGGGTTGAGGTCTTTCTTCTAATTTTGTTTTCCTATTATTTCCTTAACATTTTTATTACTTTGCTATTAAAAAAAAAACCCCACAACTTGCTGCTCTAAAATACGTTAGCTCCATTAAAAATGTCAAGCAAAATAATTTTTATAGGGAGGGACATGTGGGAAAAGAACCCCCAAAAGGTCTTTCTTAAGGGCCAGCTGAAGGTTTCATGCAACCAGCTCCTTGGGACCATTCTTGACTGCTGGGCAGGAGCCAAGGGCAGCATAGGGCGGATGGATCCTTATGGCATGCCAGGTCCTCATCCTCTCAGGATAGTTAAAATATCAATGGATGCACGCTTAGCAAACACACTGCTGAGCACTTTTCTTCTTCTGGCTGCACTGGTGGGTCTCTAACTTTAAGGAAAGCAAGGAGAGGGGACTACCACAAAAGCTGTCTGGTGGTAAGGTTTAAACCAGTCCAGCTCTCGGCTGGCTGGATGTGAGTTGCAGGCCTATGGTGCTATAATGCATGCACAAGCAGTCTTCTAGGTGATGTAGCATGCCAAGTTTGGCTCCAGTACCCAATCTCAGCAGGAGCACACACCTCTCTTACTTAAACAGCTGCAAAAATGTTTGCTGGGTTAGTAATTTGTCCCAGATTTAAGACCGCATAGACAGCTAGAGGGTACATTGACACTGCACAGTATAGCTCAAGCAGAAAGCAAGCTGGCTTACATGAAAAAAAGATTTATAGCTGAGGTGCAATACTGAAGAAGTGCAAAATTATTAGAAATTTCCAATCAAGTGCAGCGAACTTCAGATCACATATCCACATGAAACGGAAGAAATGTCACAGCCAAAAGGTAGGGCAGCAGAAGAAAATGTTTTTTAGCTTTCCTCGTAGTGAACTTTGAATACCTAAGACAGCTTCTAACTCCCTCTCATGCTCCCCTCTCTACCAGACACCTATTGCTTACAGTGTCTTTGCATTCATTTGTGCTTTCACTGCATGAGCATGTGCCTGCAGTGGGCGAATAGTGAAATCTGGATATGAAGAAGGTGATGACAGAAACAGGCAATGCAGAAATGCAACCACTTTTTTTCCCCTTTCACTCTTCAGGAAAGCTATGTCTATGAAGATAAATAAATTAAAGAAAATATTAGCAAAAAAGAATTTCTCAAAACAATGGGAAACATTACCCAGAATTTTACAATGTTTTTTCTTTAGGAGAGCAAGATAGATATTCAATATTTAATAAACATAAAAAGATAAATGCTGATTAACTGAATGCATACAAAGGTAGTGGGGATCTGACCATGAAGAAAAACTGAAGAAATGCAATGCCTTGCTGCTGGTAGAACAAATGAAAATGTGAGAATGGGAATTTTTCCAATCATATGGCCTTAGATGGGAATTTTTTTATCACAGAGTCCTGAAACTAAGATATTCTAGGTTTCTTTAGAACAGATAAGTGCTTAAATATACTTTTATGACTTAGGTACCTTTTATCAATTACGATATTATGAAAAGAGTTGATTTCAGTTTCATACCAGATTAAACATATGACTCCTATTCCCTTGTTCTATAATATTTATGCTAAAGTGGTAGAAAAAACCAAACATATTTCTGCAGTTTAAAACAGAAAAAAAGAGCTTTCACATAAACAAAAACAAGAAAAAATGTTATCAATAACTTATGGGCAAGTTAAATATATTAATTATAATCAATATTCAAGAAAAGTAACATCTGCTTAGAAAACAACTTGGCAAGTGGCATAACCCAAGAGATTTTATTCTATAGAATTGGCTTAGTATCAGAAAAAAGTGTGATACAAAAGTTAATATCCAAAATATTTCTGACACACTGGTTTCTCTCCTTAGCCAGAAAGCTTAAAGTCTTTGGTACAGAAGACAGCCATATATGTGGAGCTTTGCAACATTTTTATTAATGCACTTACGTATGCACATGCCACGCTTACTTACCTAAAAAGCCTTACCTGACTTTTTTCTTTGTTTGTTTCTATTTGAGGACCAGTTATCACAAATATGATTGAGCAAACATATTTTCTACTTTGAGTGAACATACTGCATATTTCACTTTGAGTGTTTGAAAAAATGAACATGGACCTTTGAAAATATTTGTTGGCTTTATTGTGTCGTTTATTCCCCACCTTTTAAGAATTTCTCCATAAACGAAAACTACAACTACCACTTTCCCAAAGAAAACTATGAGTGTACATATTGCGAAGGTATTGAGAAGAAGGAGATATTGGGAAGAAGGAGGACCTCATGTTCATTTTAATATACAATTTTGAGAGTGGAGATGAAACATGGGGAAGAAATTGCATCTTTGAAAGGTAGCAGACAACCACTAGAGAGAAGACCTGTTTGGGAATTTTTTTTTTCTCTTCCTTGAAAGTTGCTATTCAGCTCTGTGGAAGAGAGAAATCTGGCTAATTTTGCAAATGCAGAGCCAGAGTGCTGCCAGGAACCATTTGCAGGAGTGATTAACAAAACCTGTCTGCTTTGCATGATTTCCATGGAGGTAAAATGGTATGCATATAATTTTGACACAATCAGATAGTGCACTCTTAGAATTATATGGCAAAAAAAAAAAAAAAAGAAAAATAATTAGTATGTCTCTTTTAAAAGGGTGTCTCATTAGAGCATGCTTATTGTCTTCTCAGCAGACGTGGCATTTAAATGCAGTAAGCAAAGGCCAAAAGCAGGAAGTAATTCTGAGTAATAAACGTCAGTAACCATCCCAATTTCCTGAATGGAGGTGAAAGTGGTTTGGCAATATTTACTCAAGATGAGGTTCATTTATGCAGTACTGAAATTAAAGAGAGAAGGGAATGGTTGTGTGTGCTAGAGAAAATGTAACATGAAAATAGAATAGATTCTGTAGTTGCAAATGAACTGAAGTATCCCAGGTGGCATGAGCACACAGCAATGGACTTTCAGAAGGAGCAAAGGCTGGTGTAAGGATTTAACTTACACCTTTAGAACTCTGCTTTTAATGGTGCATGGTATACTAAAGAAAAAAAGCCAGAATACTTAAAATTGTTGCTCCAGACTTCAGTCTGGCAAAAGTAAAACCACTATTAATGGGTAAATAGCAATAAAGAAGGAAAGCAGCTATTTAACTGTCAGAACAGCAGAAATGAACATCAGGTTTTGATGTTCAGCTTTACTTGTTAAATGTGAAATTCTTACATAAGCCCAGCAAAGGACTGGCAAAGGGTTTAATCAGCAATATAATCCTACTTAAAGTACTTTCAATTTCTACATGGAATTTTAAGAACCTTTTTACAACTATCAGAGCAAAGTGGAATTTTACTTGAGAACAGTAGTAGTTAGCATGACGGTTGAAAAACATCTAGAAATGTGGCTGAAAAATAGTCTAATATCTGCCCAGATGCCAATTCAATTTCACGGTAATATAACAGCAGACTACTGTTATGGATATGGTATTGAAATTAATCTTTCTCTGAACTTAATTTCATTGTTAAACTAACATGCAATAAATAATCCTTTGGGTTGAGGTGGAGATCGTATTCCTTTTTTTAAATCTCAGCAAATTATTCTCATTGCAAGATAGTATTTATGAGGAAGACACTGAACATCCCTTCTATGAAGAATGGTGTTTCTGACAGAAAATTATCTGTAAAAGTTACTATGTATCATGTAGTTTTATCTAGATTTATATGTATTATATGTAATCACATGGCAATAGAACTCATGTATCTTTAATTATGTAGGAGATGAATGCCCAGGACAAACCTCTTGCATGAAGGATCATAAAGGATTCGAGTAGAAGGAATCAGATCTTGGACAAGTATTGTACAGTGGGATGACTCTGGACATGTTCCTGTTTCTCTTCTACAGCAAAAGCAGCTGTAAAATCTTTGCTTTACGTAACTGACTGTTCTGCCAAAGGACAAGCATACCTAAGTGACACAGTAGGTATTTGCTGTGGCAAAACCAGTAAAAGATATTGGTAAATATTGGCAAGATATTGGAAAATCCCACCTGAAGATACCAAAATGCACCTATTTGGAGAATATCTTAATTTCAGTCTTCCAGAGTGGCTAAAGCTAAAATGAAGACAATAAGACAGATATTTCTGTATGTGGATATATATAATTATTTTGCAAAATCATCCTTTCAGTTTTCTATGATATATAGGTCAATACAGTTCTGATTAAAGGGAGTAGAAATTTAATATTTTTGTCTCCAAGGACTGAGAAACAAACATTAAGCCCCTTATTTTGCTTATCTGAAAAGCTGATGAAGCAGTGGAGATGCTCCAATTAATTTGTCTTTGTATATAGCATATGACATAAAAATCATCTAATTTGTTTTCATTATGATACATCTGTATTTTCCACTTGTTTTCACAAAATATTATACTTTATCATTTGAGGATATGACACTGCTAGAGCTCATGACACATAATTACAACTCATAATTTAATACTTATTTACATGTAGCCTAACAGAACAGTAAATTTAACCAGAGAGCAGTAAGAACTATCATTTCCATCACATTCTCTGAAATGGTTCACAATGAAAACTGATGTCATCTGCAGTTTTTAAGACAGTTAACTGTGGGATTTGTTACTTTAACAAGTTTCCAGAATGAAATCTTCTCTAAGGTGTCATAGTTTTTTCTTTATTTAATTTTTAATAATTCAATAACAAACAAGTTCCCAATGTCCTTTTGTAAAAGGAAAAACATTAGTGTCTTACATAGGAGAATACTGAGCAGAGAGTAAAACAGAGCACCATTTTAGAAGATTGGTCTAAAAATATCACATTTGTATAGAACCTTAGTGAATTACCTTTATCATAATAGTTATCTTAAATATTATAAAACTGGTTTTCCTGAAAACTGTCATGTCCTGGGTTTGTTTATTCTGCAGTAAGGGCTCATTTCTTCTTTTAATTTGCAGTGAATAATATTCTGCTTCCCATGAATTCCCTACATTATACAATGAGCAATCCCACACAGTATTAATAGGAACAATGTACGTAGGTAAGTTCAGAACAGATGCATCACTGTCCAGACTGCAGTGCAATATTTTCAGTATTTGTGGAAAGTACAGGTGTCTCAGTCTCACTTCAGTGCCTGGTAATGTTATGATGATCATTCAGGTGAAAAACACCTGAAAGACAACTCAATCCTTGCTCACAGCCAGTACAGCTTCATGAAAGGGAAGTCCAGCTTAACAAACCTGATTTCCATTTATGACAGGGTAATCCACCTAATTGATCAAGGGAAGCCAGGTGATGTGATCTTTTTGGATTTCAACAAACGTTTTGATAGTGTCTTTCACAGGATCCTTCTGGAAAAAATATCCAACACACAGCTGTATAAACACATGGTGTGATGGGTGAGCAACTGGCCCCCAGGTCAGGCACAAAGAGTTATAGTGAAAGGGGTGACATTGGACTGGGGACCTGTCATTAGTGGGGTTCCACAGGGCTCCATTCTCAACCTTGTGTTCTTCAACATCTTCAGAAACGACTGAAATGAAGGACTGAGAGGGATACTAAGTGAGTCTGCAGATGACACAAAACTGGGAGGAACTGTCAACTCCCAGAAAGACCCTGCAGAAAGACCTCAAAAAGTTGGGGAGGTGGGCAATGACCAACCATATGAAGTTCAACAAGGGCCAGTGCCAGATTCTGCACCTGGGGTGGGGCAACCCTGGATGT
>VZSR01001477.1:2207295-2221874 GCA_013398615.1 Brachypodius melanocephalos
TGCTCTGAGCTGGGGTGGCCTCACCTCAAGTGCTGGGGGCAGGTTTGGGTGCCACAATATAAAAAAGATCTTAAGCTCTTAGAGAGCATCCAGAGGAAGGCAGAAAAGCTGGTGAAGGGCCTTGAGGGGAAGCCATGTGAGGAGTGGATGAGGTCACCTGGGCTGTTCAGCCTGGAGAAGAGAAGCCTGAGGGGGGTACCTTGCTGCTGTCTAAAACTTCCTTGTGAGGGGCAGGCACTGATCTCTTCTCTGTGATGACCACTGACGGAACAGGAGAGAATGGCCTGAAGTTGTGTCTGGGAAGGTTTAGGTTGGACATCAGGAAAGTATTCTTCTCACAGAGGGTGGTTGGGCACTGGAACAGGCTTCCCAGGGCAGTGGTCACAGCACCAAGCCTGACAGAGTTCGAGAAGCCTTTGGACAATGCTCTCATGTGATGTAATTCTTGGTGTATGCCATGCAGGGCTAGGGGTTGGACAGGGTGATCCTTTTTGGGTCTCTTCTAGCTCAGCTTATTCTGTGATTCTGTAATTCATTTTGGTATGAAAATATTGATGTTCAATCCACAAATGAAGCCAGGAAACACACACTAACAGAATCAGCTGTATACACCAAAGAACAGAGCTTTGTAATACTGCCAATTAGAGGAAAAAAAATCAAGCTTTATAAAACATTAGTGAAAGTATAAGCCTCTGATTAAATATTTTCCTTGCAGAAGACAATGACTTTTCCTAGCCTGTGTCTTCAAATACATCTTTTTGATATCTGCCTGAAAGCCAGTTATCATCGATTTTATGACTTCTTTTTTTTTTTTTTTCTTTCAAAATCTGATAACCTTTTTCATGTGAATGTGGTGGATAAAATATATGTTCAGTGAAGGAGAAGCTGGATGTCCTAGAGTGAGCGCTCAAAACATTAGCTTTCACAACCGAATTCCAGCATCTTCTGGAATAAATGTATTGTTAATTATTTCTTCAAAGTGAGGTCAAATTCAACAGTAAGAATGGTGCCTGCCTCTCATTCTTAGCACTTAGCAGTATTCACAGCCAAGGAAAGCTTTCTCTGAGGGCATTTGTTGGTTTGATCTCCTAAGACTGGTAACAACCAGATGAGAGATCTTGCTGCTAAGTCGTTATACCAAAGATGAGACTCATTACTAGTGTTATCTTGAAAAGGAAAGCAGTTCTGTTCAGCTTGTAGTTCAAAAATACCATTTAAATTGCTTAGGCTTATGCTGAGAGTATTTAATTTGTACTAGCCATTCACATGATCTATGATTTTGATTATAGGAGTATTTGAAATCTTGAGATTGAGTGCATTTTCAACTCTAATTTAGAAGATTGCTTCAGACATATTGCATTTCTGAATAAAAGTAAAGGTTCCTCATTAACCTAGTAATGTTTGGTTTGGCCCGAATAGTCAGGGATCAAGGAAAGTTAATGAATTACAAATGAATGATCAAATGATCAAGTGGATACAGAGGAGAGCTACAAAGATGATTAGAGGGCTGGAGCACCTTTGCTATTAGTAAAGACTCAGAGTTGGGGTTATTTCAGCTGCAGAACAGAAGGTTCCATGGAGACCTCATGGCACCTTCTAATACTAAAAGGAGCCTACAAAGGAGCTGGAAAAGCATTTTTTTATGAGGGCATGTAGTGGCAGAACAAGGGGGAATGACTTGAAGCTGAAAGAAAGTAGGTTTAGAATAGATATTGGGAAGAAGTTCTTTACTGTGGTGACAAGAAGGCACCGGAACAGGTTGCCCAGAGGAGCTGCAGATGCCCCATCCCTGGGGATGTTTGATACTGGTCTGGATGTGGCTCTATGCAACCTGATCTAGAGGAAGACATCTCTGTCTATAGCAGGGGGGCTGGAACTAGAATATCTTTAAGATCCTTTTATACCGAAACCATTCTGTGATTCTATAAAAGGAAAAAAAATACAAGAATGACATCTTATTTTAAAAAAAGGAGGATTAACTAATAACTATTTATCAACTAATTATTTTTGAAATGTGGGCTATCAATATTAAAAAGCAAGTCCTTCAAAAGTATTTACAATAATTTAAGATTAGCATGTATTTGCTTTGTTTTGTTTGAAAGTTTTCATTTTCCTTTTCAAGTCGAACACGTATGACACTTTTAATTTATTTTATTGAAGATATGTAGATAAAAAACCAGAGATTTAGTTGTATATTAAAGAATAAAGAAGTAAAGGCCTTCTTTAAGAAAAAAAATGTTTTTCTGAATTATGTAGAAGCATATATAAGATTTATTTGACAATATACCTTACCTCTGTACTGGGTGATTTGCCAAACTGGACCCGAATTTATCCAGATTTATGAACCAGGAAAATCAATTGCATTGATGTTTTGTGTAGATTTTAAAAATAATTTATCTCCTGAAATAGCAAGGTTGAGTTTTTATGTACTCATCCAGTAGCTAGGTCATTCTCTCAGTGCAAATATTCTTGAAATTTAATTCTTGCCTTTCAGGTTTAACTAAACCCCCTAAATGCAATCAGATGATAAACGCAGGATTCATGAGATTGACAATACTTGCTACTCATATATTTCTTAGTGTCTACTGAGATAATCTACGGAATTTCTTAGAGGAAAGAGCTCAACAGAATCTGTTAATCTAAATGCATGCATATAATGTAAATCATATGCTATACAGCCTCCCTGTGTGATGCAGTAGAAGCCCAGAGCTAACACTGAAGTTGTATGGACTGGAGGAACTTTTCTGTTTATTGTCTAAAGCCAGGAAAAATATGTTTACAGGAAATAACCAGAGGCAGTGGAAAGATGTCTACAATACTAATACAATCAGAATTAGAAAACTTAAAAAAAACCCCTAAATACCCCAAAAAAGCCCCCAATTCAGAAACATATTAATTTCTCATTGTATTAGGATTCTGCATTTTGTGCCTCTTGTGTTGACTACAGATCATCCAGGACAGACTGGAGGTTATATTCACCCCCAACTGATTGACCCAGCACACTTTGCATTTGTATTGAACTGGACATGTAGACATGGAAGGTATGACAATCCTTGGAAAACATCCTGTAGTATTCAGCTATCTGCAAATTTGTCAGGAGGAGTTCTTCATATCATGAAGGAACAGAAAATGTTAAAGCTGAGATCTGTTCAGATGCCTCTCTAAGAGGACAGTGCTTCTTTTGAGGTACCTAGGTTTGATACTGACACTGGTACTCAAGCAGAAGGCTTGCCTGGTGTGAGGCAGTTTGAACAAGGAAGGAGAGTAAATTGGTCCCTTAGGTAATATAGAATCCAAGTAGTGCTCATTTCAGTGAAAGGACCCAGGAAAAAGAACAAAGGATATTTGTTGAGACAGAATAACAGATGCAATTATCTATTTTTTACAGAATTGTCATGTCAGATTTATAATTTTATACATTCCCTTTTGACAAGAAGTTGCAATGACTAGCCACATTATTTTCTTACAGTGCTCAGAAGTAAACTGCCAGTTTCAGGACAGATCTCCTTGTCACAACTGCCTGGAAAAGAAACACATTACCAACTACAGTACAAACGCATACTACCGTAAGATTTTAAATTTTTATGTGCATAAGGTGCAATCCAATTTCTTTTCACAACATAATGGTGATAAATTTAAACCTTTTGGCAATTATAAGATGGGGGGGAGTTGTTCTGTATAGTCCACAAAATCTCTCTTACAGAGAAATAATAATAAAAAAGGGTTCAAAGATCTCAAGAGAGGTTTGAGAACCTTTTGTTTCTATAAAATTCAAAATTTTCAACAAATAAATTTTTGTATATTGCCTGACCAAACTGGTAAAAAATAAATTGCTTTCCTTGTTTTGTGATTTCCCCAGATATTCTGTGTCTCTAGTGAAGAGCTGGAAGTGTCTTTTTTTTCTGGGGAGTGGCACCAGTTGTGACCCAGTTGATTTTATGCACTCTGTACCTTCTCAGGTAGCCTTGCTTTATTGATTTGCTGTTTGAGAAGTCCAGACACTAATGCTCCTAATAATCAGCCATTCTTT
This sequence comes from Brachypodius melanocephalos, assembly GCA_013398615.1. Classification (NCBI taxonomy): domain Eukaryota; kingdom Metazoa; phylum Chordata; class Aves; order Passeriformes; family Pycnonotidae; genus Brachypodius; species Brachypodius melanocephalos. Next base: position 2,211,326 of record VZSR01001477.1, read on the forward strand.
TTGACTTTTAGTAACAAGTATTCTCATGCAGTTAATATCAAACAGTACTTTGTGCTCTACATCCGTTATTTCAAAATTACCATTTTTGAACTCCCCTAGTCTCAAATAAGTTGTACATTGTCTTCCTTTTTTACTGCCTACAATCTTTTCACCTACTTCTAGGGCCCCATGATGTAAAATGTCATTTTGCCGATCTTCAGTTCCAGTGACAACTTTAATCTTACTGATTTTAATGGGCTTTTCAAATACAATCCCGTAGAAGTCTCCAGTAGAAGGCGCTTTACCCCAGAAGTACTCATCAATGCTGCTGTAAGCCTTGCTTGCCTCATAGTTTTCAAATACATTCATATTGGTGTGCAAGTTTGCAGGTGGATTGTCAGGGATATCAAAGGATTCCTCCTCAAAATCGTCATCCTTTAACTTATTTTCAGCTCCTTTGTAAGATGAATAGTATCCCATGTGCTGGAAGAGAGATGGCTTAAAACGTATCACTTCCTTTTGAGCTAACAGCCCACGAAAGTGGATGAGCAGCCAATCGCAAGGCATTTCTTGGTAAAACATCAGTAGAAAATGGGCCAGGCGTGGTAGGTCATGAGAATGGTAAAGCTTTCCAATGTAGCCCAGCTTGGAGAATTCCAATGTCACCCAGTAGGATCCTTCTCGTGAGGTAATTACTTTCTTAACGGCAGTCAAAAAATTCTTTGAGCAGCGAACATCGTCTTCCAGCATCACATAATATTCAGAAAGATTAGCACAAAAGTTTAGAAGGAAAGCATAATCTACATTTTGTTTTGATCGAAACTTCACACGGTCCTCGGGGTCATTGTAATTTCTCTTAAGGCCATCCAGTACAGGATAGTAATCCTCAGGGACGTGAATAACTATTAATCTGCCCGCAATTATATGATGTGCAAATTTCTGTGAAATATCCTGGACCATCCCTTCACACCAGGCTGAGTCAAAATCTGCCAACTGTACTACCACTGCAATTTCTTTGAGTTCTTCATAGCTTGACTGCTCAAATATGGACTTGATGGTCTCAAGCAAGTAGTTTCCCTTTTTCCGCTTTACAGAGGATAGTCCAATTGTAAGATACCCTGTACAAAAGACAATTCAAGCAAAAAAACTGAGTATCTGATATTGGAAGCAATTTTATCACAAAGATATTCTCCAGATCTGTGTTTACATCAAATAAAACTTGTGAATGGTGAAGACTGAGAAATTTGGTATGTGAACTTATTAAGCTGCATGCAATAAAGGACCTTTATTGCCTTTTCATTAAGAAGTATGATATTGCAAGCAAATAGACATATGGAGACTATTGTGTTAAACATTCACTTGTTTACTGCAAGGAGTAGCACGCTGGGGACAAATGCCAAAGCAGTGTGAACATTTATGCCTTGTAGACAAAACCACATACACAATGATAAGACTGTAAATCTGCTAAAAGAAAGGGGATTATGAGGGGATTATTCACACCATATTTTGAAAGCGAGGAACTACCAAATGCAGCACTTCTATCATTTTAAGCCCTCTAAAAGTCTAGTTATGTCTATGCATAACTTTACAGTTTTATGAATTCTTCATGGATAATTATTTCTCAATGTGTTCATTTTAGGTGAATTTGTCTAGTTTTTCCTTGCTAGTAGTTTTCCTTCTAACCCTCTTTCAGGACTCATTAAGCATTTCACAGGGAACACCCTCTTTGAAAATGCAATTTTAGACATTATTTTAAAGTAGATGGGAACTTCTCTCCTTACTTGTACAAATAATTTTTAATGCTATTACATTTTTTCTAGACAGAGATATATCTTATAAAACAAGAAATTTAATCTCTTCTGTTTTGCAATCACTGCCATTGCATTTTTACCAGCAGTCCAAATATTTGTTTATATATCTCTATTTTTCTAACTTCTGATGTAAAAAAATGTTAAGTCTTTGTAACTGAATGGGTGTACTTAAGTTGAACCTACCCCAGCTTTCTTAAAATATAGTCATTTGTAAAAGACCGCTCTGATAATCATTCAGGATTTCCCTCGAGGTTAAGTCTGCTCAAAACGAAGTTGTACAATTAAGCACAATCCCCAGAAGTCATTTACACTGCCTACAGAGCCCCAATTTTTTCAAATCTAATTTGAACAAATTTTATAGCTTTCCACAACTCACATATTATTTTATTTTACCTTCTGGGCTTGTACTTCAGAGCTTTGTTTATGTATGTTTATGTATGTGAAATGCTTGATTTGGAACTCAAAGGACACCTGCCTAAAGTCTAGGTATGGCCGTATTTCACTTTTAGAGGGAAGTCTCGAACCATGTCTGAAATAAGAATAACTAAATAGTCCGTCTGCAGTTGGCTGTGAGAAGAATCCTCCTTTACTATCCTGATAATAGCACAATTCAGCTTCCTTTTTAGCACAGCTAAAGGAGCGAGGAGGTCCATTTGCAGCTGCTGGGCTGGCAGAATAGGACCTGAGGAATGTATTTGTGTGATGCCAAGCATGCTTAAGATAGGATTTACTGGTTATACAGAGATTGACAGTATGGGCTCAGAGGGTGGTTGCAGAACACCACCAGAACATGCCTTGATTCTGCTTTTTAAATCATCTCCCTCTTGCCTGGGAGGAGATCCATGGAATTATGCTCACACAGACCATCCAGGGGCTGCCTGCAGGATATCTACAAGTCAGGCAGTTGGTCAGAAGGTAATCAGGCTGTGGGGCAATCACTGCTAGGTCCGGACTCGCAGCCGTTCAAGAATGACCTATGATAGATGTCCCACTAACTCTCTTGAGACTATCACTGCTTAACTCAGCCCTTCTTGCATAGAAATACCACAGGCACTATATGGATTTCACGCCTTTTTGAATTACCTCATTTTGCAAAATTCAAATTGCAGTTACTTACTTTTCCTTGGCAAAGGTGTGCCAGCTAGGTAGCGATAGGAAATGTTTATAGATCCTGAGAAATTTGACAAATCTTTAAAACTGTGAACATAACGCTCTGGGTTGAGCTGGTGCGTGGCTGTTTCTCTGATTAATTCCTTGTCCCCTTCCTATTAGCAGGAAAACAAAAATAACAAAAAAAGGAGAGAGACAGAGAGAAACACATTTGTGAATGTCAGCTAGAGAGGAAACACAGACAGGCAGGTTTCCAAGAATACCATTTTTCTGTTTCAGCTTCCATAAAAGCATGTAGATGTCACCTCATTTAAAACAAAAACAAACAAATGAAAAAAAAAAAAAAACCCAATGAGCATTACTGAATATCATACATTTTGGCTACAGAAAATCTACCATAAACTTCAGATTACACTAAAAGGAAAAGAAAAAAATACTTTGCATAAAACTCTGAAAAGGTAACAAATATTAAATTATTTGCCAAAAAATGCTGTGGTGTTCAAAACAGGGATAAGAAAACATCCCTCGGCAACAAATAGATAATTTTCACAGATGTAGAAACAAGGAAGATTTTAAAAAATGTTTTCAGTAATTAATAAATCTACCAAAACTGCTGGAAAGGAAAGACAAATCTAGATCCCGGCATCTGGCTCATTTTGACATTTTTCTGAGAAGCTTCAACTCAGGTTTGTGACAAGAAGAAATGCGCATGATCATGCAGACAGTAAAACCTTCTCTGAATTTGGAGAACACTTTTTGATAATATAGTCAAAAGACACATTTATCACCACGCCTCCTCCTCCTGCCTCCTTCTTCAGTCTTTTCTTCCAAGAGGCTTCCCTAGTCATAGTAAAGGCACAGAAGCAAAAGAGTGGCTTCTGTAGTGCCTTATCCCGTAAGGCCATTTGAGCCTCAGGGAAAATCTGTTCCATAGTCCTCAAGAAAAAGGAAAATATGTAATAGGTTATGAAGACTGACTTTAAAACTAGGAATGCTTATTTAATTTATGTGGTTTGATTTTAATCTGATGACAGGCACATGCACAAATGAGTTAGTTTCTTCTGATCTATGCAGTGTGTTAATGCAGTAAAACTTCCAGATCTGTCATTAAATGGGAGCATTGTGCAGTAATAGTACTGCTGCTAACAAGGACAACCACAGAAACACCAAACAGCGCTCGTATTTAATGGCATAAATAATAAAAAATGTGTCAAGGGTATACTTAATAGCATAAAGAAATATTTCTGGAAACTGATCTTACATTCATTTATAGTTCATTGCTTTTCTTGCATAGAAATAGTAAATAATTCACTTCTGAGCTTAGTAAAGATCTTTGGCAGACATCCAGGGGCATCTACCTGCACTGTTAATGCTCTCTTGATCCTCAATGAGTAATTTCTCTCTAGTGCTTGTATGCCACTTTGCATTTGCTCATAAATTATGAGAGGAGTTTGATGATCAGGCTCAAGATTAAAACGTAAATGAATCATCTAGAAAGAAAATACACCAAAACTTCCATGAGATTTTCCATGAAAAATGTCAGATGGAAAAGAAAAAAAAGCTGGTCCAAAAACTTTCTTTTTTCAAAGCCCTTTCTTTAATATCAAAACATTGTGTCATGGGTTCCAGAATGGAGCATCAAAATTCCTTGTTTCATAAGGTTTTGGAATGGAAACTTATTCTGCTGAGGTTTTGCCACATAAAATGTTCAGAAAGAGACAATGTCAGAAGAAAATGTTTTGATTTTAACGAACAAAATACCTAAACTGACCACTAAAATTTTCGCTTTCCCTCACTCTTTAATAAATAGCTTTTGTGGCTAACATTTCTTTTTAATAGTTGCTATTTCATCCTTTTGTTGAATGACAGGCAAAACTGAAATCTGGATTTTTTCAAAAGATTAAAATCTGTTTCTTTTATCTCTGACTACTATGTAGAGGTCAGTGAAGCTGAGGAACTTGATTAGCTCCCCTTGATTTTTTTCTCTAGCTTTTTCTAGAATGGTTTTGGCTTTCATCTGTTAACTGAGCTCTAACTTACATCCCAGTGTTTGCTGGGAGTTTCATGTGGGTGCCACAGGATGAAGTGCCAGAGTTCTCCACCTTTCATGAAGATACTCTGCTCTTTTAACAACAATAGTGCTATTTGCATAGTGCCCAAAATAGACATTAGTATTCACAGGAGAGTGCAGAACACATGCTCCACTTACAATCCACTTAACAACTCTGAAAAGGTATGAGACCCCCTTGTGTATATTGTGATATCCGGAATATTTTAGCTTAGTATGTGTTCAAAATTCTTGATCAAATGTAGTTCATATCCTGCAGAGGAAACACCTTAAACTGCTTTTCTAATACACGTGTATAATCAGCACTGCACAACTGCATACCCTCTACCCAATATACTTCATCTATTTTGCCACCTGAGCCCTTACTTTCCATTACTGCAGCAAATGCCCTGCAGAAAACAGTGAGGGGATTCTCTGAACATGTAAGACCCTTTGAGCAAAACCAGAAAGTTTCTCTTCTCCCTTCTTTAGGGTTTACCGAAATGAATGTCATTTTAATACTCTAACTTTTTGAAAAAGACCACTTGTCTTACATCTGGCGCCAGAGACAGCAGCACCACAAGCCTTTGCACAGCCTGCTGCCTGAGACTGGGAGGAGGAACTCTGGGTCAGTTGTCTTCCTTCTACACAGTTACCTTTAGAAGACAGTCCAGCAGGAGATTGGCTGCAATTCAGAGAGCCTTTGGGGCTCTGAGGACTTTCAGATTTCCATTCCCTGAGGGAAACTGATTAGCCTGCTGTCCTCAAAAGCTTTCCCCAAGTATATTTCCCTTCACCACAAACACTGCAATTGCTCATCTTTTACCTCAGCAGAGAAAACACACCAGACATGGTATGTTTGGAGCTGTCAGACAGGGTCAGAAAATTTGAGAATAAAACTAAATAAATAAGCTGAAAAGTCAATATCCTAACACACTTGAAAAACACTTGATGGACCATAAAGGTATCAAGAGACCTGGAAAAATCCTCAGGAGACTTGGCAAGAGACTTGGCTGAGAGTTATATGAATGCAAACATGCCAGAACTGTGAAGTGAGAAGCAATGAAAGAGAGTGAATTTATAAAAGGGGGGAGGTGGGGGGTGAAGAGCAAATTAAGAATAAGACATGGAGCCATCTGGGGAGCTGGCAAATAGGACAGGAAAAATTTCAAAAACAAGCCAAGAGGAACACCATTAGCAGCAATAATAAAAGCACTTTCAGAAACATCTGGGGGACTTTGAAGCAATTAGTAAACAGAGAAGAAACATAAGGGAGAATGCAACTAGGAAAAAAAGTGATAAGCCAGGTCAAATTTAATCATAACCAAAAAATGCTAAATAAATAAATAAAAAGTGCAAAACCTTAGTGTTAGACAAAGAAATATGTTCTACAAGCATGGGCTACCTTTTCAACGGCTTTAAAAGGTATTAGCATAACATTAATGTTGTAAATATTTACAATACTGTTATAAGTAATTTTATAATTATAATATTTCAAATTAAAATAATTAAGACTGTATATATGGTTCTGATAAATAATGTAAGGATTTTACTACTTGGGTACTACACTTTTTGACATACTATTATGTTTCTTTTCAGAAGCAAATGAGATCAAAACACACCATTCAAAATATTGGAGAATCCATGCAGTCCCTATTCAATTCAAAATAAAGACAGTACTAGCCAGCCATATCACAATATAAAAAATTCAGTTTAGTCATTTTACTATTTGCAAGATCCAGTTTTTCAACCACTATGTTCTTCTACTGGGCCCAGTCCAATCTCCAAAGAACTGGAAATTCAATCCATTAATCAAGTCTCCGGGGTTCATTTGGCACTCAGCACTGAAACACCCCTAGGTTACAGATAAACCGTAGAATTATGTTACGTTGTCAGTAGCTTATTTGTTGAAAATTCCTAACATAAATATTTCCACAATTTTTTTTTTCAAAATCATAAACCTACATTAGGTTTCATTTGTCTAATTTTAATACTATACCACTGAACTGATCAGACTAAAATCTGAGTTACAGAAAGTAAGAAAAACACAAAATAAACTAATTTAAATTAAATTATTTATGCAAGGAGCTTAAAGTAGAATGAATGGGAGTAAATTTTCTTTTATAATTTTATTTCTATAATAGCACTTAATACGGTATTCAGAGGTGAGATTTGCAGTGTATACTGAAAAACAAGCTCCCAGCTCACACAAATAGTTCAGATATAGTTTATCCTCAACAATTTATTGTTTTACTAGGGGTGTTTTACTCTTTTGTTGTTCCAGGATCACTCCTTTGCAACTTACCAAAACATAACCGTCCTCAATGTACAAGTTCATGAACAGCAAGCAAACAACAAGTATTCCTAAGAACGACACTGCTGATCGTTTCCGCAAGCATCTCATTTTATCAAAATATTTCAAGTTGTGCCTCGTGAAGAACTGCATACAGTAGTGTCACCTATGAATAAAACCACAGTATTACAAGAATGGTCCACCTGATAAGCATCACAACAACTAAACTTACCTTTAGATGTATCAAACCCCTTCAAACATACACAGACTGAACTTTCAGACAGAATTAATTTCATTTAACCGTTGTCACCTTCAGGTTTAATATACAGTCTTAACTATAAATTAAGCTTCCTCTTTTTTTTCTTTTTTTTTGTGTCAGTAAAGAAAAAACACATACCCACTGTCATACTCATTTTAAAGTGGGCTTATGATGTCACTGTGACAGAAGTGAATCAACAGTTTAGTTTGCTGTCGGAAATAGAAAAAGCAGAAAACTCCCATAGCAGTGCGGATATAGGCCTAAAGCTAAAAGATACAAGAATAAGGACATAGAACAATAAGACTGTGTTTTTGTGTTGTGTAGAATTAGGCCTTAGCAAGTAGAAAAATATGTTAAGCAAGATAATAGAAAAGTTTAATAGTGAATCTCTGTGCTTTGTTTATAGAAGAGTATAAAAAGTTCCCAAGTAATAAGAAATATGAAACAAGCTCCCATGGTTAGATATAAGGCATATGTGTAGTTTTAATGAGTGGTTTATGCAGATGCATGTAAGCTCTTAACAATCTGTTATTAGTTAGAAAACTTTTCAAAGGCCTTGTAAGACAGAGAATTTTGGCTGCTGTTGGCAAGACATGAGCCGTTGCCGTCTTTTGTGTGTCACCCTGTACTGAGGCTGATGTCACACTAAAGCTCAAGGAACATCTCCCGGCAGTCCTGTCCTGTTATCCAGATCCAACAATTTGCTGTGCTTAACTGTCAGATTCCAACTTTTGGCTAGAGATGGTGCTGTGCATTCTTCCCCCATGTACCTGTGTCTCCTCCCAGCGACAGGCCAGGTCAGCAGGCAAGGAGGAAATTATTGCATGACTCAGTGTTGTTACCAATAGACAAATTCTGTATACCAGAGCTTCCAGGAACAAATAAGGTACCTTCCCTGAGGTGAAAAAGCACTAGCAAGATTGTATAACATGCCTTAGCCTTGGGCCTCTGTACTAGGGTGGAAAAACTCCTGGCAGAGATATTATTCACACATTCAGAAAAAAGGTGGGTGTCCAGCTCAGACCAGACACACCTAAGTAGAGTATTGTGAAATCCTTACCAACTCAAATAGATAAATCAACTGAGGATGGCAGAGAGATCATGAAGCCCCTCAGCATTTCTGTTCAAGATCAAGAAAGAGGACTATCTCATCATATCACAATGCTGCATATTCATTTTAATAATTTTACCCTGTAAAACAAGATGAATGCTGTTCTTGACCACCAAATAATAAGCACTAACCTGTGTAGGACTGTATGTGTTTGAACAAGGTTTGGCCCTAAATTAAAGACCTCACTGCCCAGAGTCTGAGGGATTATTAGCAAAAGAGCAGACTATAAAATTACTATTTATGTATTATATTCTTACTCATATTTTGACTATTTTCCACAGCAATTCATGATTTTTCAATCAAATTTAATATATAGAAGTTATATACAAATGAAGAATTTAAAGCTAGCCTGTGTGAAGTAGTAAAAAACACTACATGTGCAATGGCTAAACCCTGCATTTAAACACCTTCATTTTTGAAAATGTTGAACATCTACACTGATACAAAATAGGCCATATCAGGAGTTCCATAAATGATTTGTCATGTAATATAGAAAATTTTCTGTCCTAATAACAAAAAACCTACCAAGCACAAAATCCAATGTATATTTGTTTTGCCAAACTGAATAGACACATTTAACAGTGTTAAATATGAGTCCATTAGACTAGAGAACCAGGAGGTAAATATATCAAATATTAGTAATGCAGTTAGTAATTGCAAGGAATCTATAGATTCAACATAAACTGCAGTAAATGGAGGCTGGTACACAGAATGTTTTTATTTTTACTATGTTGAGAATAAAACCAATTTACAGGCTGCATGAAGAAAAAAAAAAGGAATCAGTAACAATGTATATTTCTGTCTGTCTTTATTTAGGGTGGCCCAAATTACAGAAACCTAATTATTCTGAAATAATAAAACCCCAGTGTAGATATTTTTTTCAAGTTACATCAAGGATTTCCTTTTTCTTAATGTCTAAGGACATTGAAGATAAACATCAGGAAGGATGCATTAGGGACATGAATCTCTAAACACTAGGCCTCCCTATACCCCTGCAACTCCCTGTGACAGCACAGTGTTGTTAGTTGTCTGTGGATTCCAGCAGGCTGTTGGGGAAATGAGAGGTTGCCCCTGTTTTAGAAAAGATTGTGTTACATATACAACTTGGGCTTCATTTTTCTTTCTTTTTTTTTTTTTTTTTTTTTGTCCCCTGCGCTCTCACTTCTTCTTCTCACAGTACAATTAACGACTTTCAAACCACTACACTCTTTTAAAAAACAATCAGAGGATGACTGGATGGATAAAATACTGACACTTCTCATATTAGTGGCATTAACTACCCTGACTATTGAAAATGCAGTTACTTCTAGTTTAGAGTGCTTGCAGTCACTGTCAGCATATTATATTTTCCTTGGGTTAAAAAAAAGAAAAAAAAAAAAGAAAAAAAAAAAAAAAAGAAAAAAAAAACCCCAAAACAAAAAAACCCCAAAAAACCAAACTTGGAAATAAATAAATGTGGGGTTTTTTTCAGTCGCAGGATGAATGTATGTGGCATATTTGCTGGCTGGACTGTGGTGTTACACAGGTCCCCCATCTTTGCCCTGAGGCACCTGTCTGAAGTCCCCGAGGGTGAGGAAGGGGCTTAGAGCTGGACTTCCTGGTCATACTGTATTAGATCATTCCTATGTTGGATTAGGAATAAATATAGAGGGATTTGAGTGGGTGAGGCCAGAGGAACATAGGACTGTCATGATTAAAACTGATGCACAGAGAGGAGAGCACAGTACAGTCACCACTGAGAGAACACCCGCATCGCTTGCGCTAGTTTCACACGCAGCCATTACATCACTGTTTTGCACGTGGAAACATCTGAAAGCAAAACATAGTGCCAGTGAGGTTTTTTTCCTGTTTATCAGATCTCTTGGTATGTCCATGCCAAGTAAAGGTCTGGAAGAGAGGCACTCCCCAAGCAGGGCGCGCCCCGGTGGATCCCGGCACG
>VZSR01001477.1:2224023-2238988 GCA_013398615.1 Brachypodius melanocephalos
AAAAAAAAAAAAAAAAAAAAAGGAAAAACCCTAAAACAAACCAGATTTTTACATGGTTATTATTACATTTGGCATGTACCATGATTTTCTTATACAAGTTTTAAAAAAACAAATTCTAAATTGTGATGCAGAATTGAGTTACAGAGGGTAGTGTACTAGAGAATTGTAATGGATAGGTTGTTCCATGGGGCTCAGATAGACTCCCAGGCAGACACACTGAAAGCCTGAATGTACATAAAAAATGTTTAAGGCTGACAGGCAGGATGTTCGCTGCCACTGGCAGCAGGGAAATAAAAACCAGTCTGAAGGAAAAGAAAGTTAACTCAGAATGAAGCTAACAAATCCAGAGGAGCTCAGGTTTTAAACTAGCCATAAGTAGATTGTGTGGCTACACATTAAATAAATGATTTAAAGCTTATTATATTGTCTGAAATCTGGGTTCTAGATACAAGAGATTAAAAAATGGAGATATATTAGTATGCAGATTACTCAAAATTGACACTGATAAAAGGATGGGCAAAAGAAGTAGGTTTAGAAAAGAATTTAAAAGGTGTAATTATCCTTGATTCACAGAAAGTGAGAGGTTATTTCAAACATTGATGTAGCATACAGATATATACAGACCCCAACAGTTTTGGAAAAGGGATGAGAGTTTGGGAGGAAACAGACGATTCAGCTGAAGAAAGTTACTGAACAATACAGAAAAGCAAAGAGCTTAAATTCAAAGCAGGTGTTGTTGGATGAAGTGTCTTCCCTGCCTGACAGCTTCAGAGTGATATAAAATGGAGTCACAAAACTCTGGCTGCAACACTCTCAGCAAAATGTAATCCATTTCTTCTGGTATGGAGGAGTCAAGTCTAATCAAGGGGAAGAGACGACTAAGAAGTGTAAAGTTGCATTGACTTAGATGGTAAAGCATTATCTAATCAATCATTGGACGGATGGCTGTATACCACTGGATATATTTTATCAAGTAAGTTGTAGTGTAAAATGTGAGTTTTAGAAAAATGATATAGACAGTGAGTTAATGGCATGTGGAAAAAGCCTAGAAGATAGGAAAAAACTTAGAAACCTGAAATAACCCTGAATTTCTGCTCCACAGAGACAAAGCAGAGAGTAAAATAAAACAACATGGGCATGAAGAGGGAAGAAACAGGTGACAGTGACATCCAGGGAGAGTGAGATTAGAAGATTTTAGAGATACAGGAGTGGGATAAAAGTCTGCATCAGAAATACAGGGAGAAACCCTGTCCATTGAAAATAGCACTGGGCATCATTCAGAGAAGAGAATTTTTAGAAAGAAGAAGATAGACATTAGGTAATATATATACCCAGTAGATTTTATCCATTGACATCAATTAATGAAGGGAACACATGGACACAAGTATTGATAGATTCAACAGAAAATAAAACTTTAATGAATGGTTGTCACGCAGTACATTTATACTATATGAGAGTACTGGGATTATGAGAAGCTACAGGCTATCAGATAAACTAAATTCCTTCAGTCTATTAGGGACCAGCAAGAATGAACTACAGGGATATCCCGGTGTGAAGACACTTCAGGTCTCAGTCCATTCACTCAAAGCTCAGATTAATTAGCTGTATGAGTTGATAGCAACACTTCCTCCACGTGTTAACTTACACCTCAATGCCCCACAGCCTTCAAGGTTTAGAGCTAAGAGCTTGTCAAGGGCCATGGACAACCCTATTTTAATAGAATTGCACTGAGACTGAGACAAACATATTTTTGGGATTAAAAATGGTTAAAATAATGAACAGAAGTGTTTGACCAAAGCTGACTAATCTTGATGAAAAGAGTTTTATCTGATTCTGATGAAATCAGTTCATGGTTTTCTCATCATCACACTCTGTAGCCTCGCATAATAGAGAGGTTAGTGGCTGTTTCAGAGAACTGCAAAATCACAAAAGGGTTGAGGCTGAGAGGGACCTTTAGAAGTCATCTTTTCCACTCTCTGTGTCTGCGTAGCTGTGCCTGGAACCAGGTGCCCTTGGATGTGTCCAGATAGCTTTTGAATATATGCAAGGAATGAGATCCATGCATTCTCTGGGCAGTATGTGCAGGGCTGTCTCCCCCATCACAGTAAATGGTGTTCAGATGCTCCTGTGTTTCAGTTTGTGCCCATTAACTCTGTCCTGTCACTGGGCACTGCTGGCTCTGTTTTCTTTACACTGTCTATTCAGGTATTTGCATACGGTGTAAGATTCCCTCTGAGCTTCACCTTCTCCAGACTTAACCTTCCCAGCTGTCTCAATCTTTTCCTACAGCAAAGATGCTCTAGTCCCTTAAACATCCTTGGGGCTCTTCCTTGGACTCTGTTTGTCATGTCCATGTCTCTCCACTACTGGGGAACCTGAAACTAGATACAATCCTCTAGGAGTGGCCTCACCAGTGACAAGTTCAGCACAACCCTTGGCTTGCTGTCAGTGCTTTGTCTAGGAAGCCTAAGATACCATTTCCCTTTGTGCGAGTCAGCGCAGGCAGGAACAAACAAAAAAATATCAACAAAATGCACAGAGTACATTCATTTTTCTTACTCCACCGGCTGAGGATCCTCAAAACAGCACCCAGGCACACAAGCAGAACTGCAGGCACTGTAGAGCTTGGTTCATCCTAGAGGGTCTCTGAACCTGCTGGTTTCGCCTGTGTATCAAGGATTTGCACAAGAATAGTTTACCACTGTGCTTGATCTTTCTTGCAGCAGAGAATAAATCTCCAGAATGTTTGATAGGGTGTCTCTAAGCCTATCACAGGCCTCTATTATCTAAACACAGATGTTCTGCTTGTCAAACACACAAGGCTAAACAGCAATTAATATGATATATGTGTTTTTTGACACCCCAGCTGTAAGTCACTTGAGTGCGTGTTTACAATACTCCTTGCCAATCTTCTATTATTTCCCCACAGTCTTTGCTGCAAGGGCACATTACTGGCTCTTCTTCAAACTCATGTCGACTGTGGCTGCCAGGTCCTTTTCTGCTAAGCTGCTTTCCAGCTGGGTGGCCCCCAGGATACATTGATGTAAGAGGTTGTCATTGGTGCAGGATTTTGCATGTCTCCTTGTTGACACCCAAGGTTTCTGTCAGCCCAATTCTCCAGTTTGTCAAGGTCCCTTTCAATTGTAGCATAATTCTGTGAAATGTCAGCCACTCCTCCCAGTTTCGTGTCATCTACAATCATTTGGTCATTTGTAAACCTGATGTGGAGCAAAACCTCTCAGTTAAAAAAACCAAACGGCCTCCCTGCAGTTGCATATATATGTAACTATTTTCAATCTATCCTTTGATGTAACATTAACCCTAAAGGGGGTTCTAGGCACTGAATTGTGACAATAATTGTCCATCCTCTTCTTGCTTCACAGTGTATGTGGCTTGTCAGAAGGCAGCATTAGCAGAGATGCACAACGCTGAGAGATTTTATCTGATTAGGCATGAGTAGCATTTTTTGTGACAAGTATTCACTTCTGAGGAGATACTCTTGGTGTTGGATATAATGGACCCATGTCAAGTATTGAAAGATGCTTTTACCTGGTATCCTTATGTATTGTTTCACAGAGCTTACATAATGATATGAATTTGGAGGAAACTGCCAAGATCAAAAAGTAAATATTTTTTAATTGGGTGATTTTCAAATATTTTATTACATTTTTCTTATTAATTTTTACTTTTTTTTTTTTTTAAATTAATGATATGGTTCTTTAAAATCTACTTAGACTAGGTTTAATTTTTCCAAAAGAGGAAAAAATTCCATTTAAAAAGTTGGCTAAATTTAAGGGGCAACTCTCAAACTCATGAGATTCTACCATATAATTGGATACTTGCACAAAGCCATATATCTGTGAAGGTCATGGTACCCCTGGGAAATAGTGTAAAATAGATTAGAAAATTAAATGCCAGAAAATTTGTTTTCACTGGCCATACTACTAATTTGTTTCTAAGATTAAAGTTTCATTAAGACTTTCCAATGAGAACCCAGGCACCAGTTTCCTGATCAATAAAATAACTTGTTTTGTAGAGAAGGCTTAGAAAAGTATGGGTGGGTGTGTGTGACCAACAATTCGCTTATTATTAAAAAAAACCAAAACAAAACAAAACCACAACAAACTTCAGTAAATTTTAGTAAATAACTGTATATAAGATGAAACAAATTCTTTACAAAATGCTGTATTTGTTTGTCTTTTCTTTTAATGTTTTATGTCTTCATCTATTATCACATCTAAAACATGCTTTTCTGGTAATTTGTTTTCAATAGAAGCAATCCAATGTGTGGACAAAATACATCCAAAATTTGTCATCTTCTGCTTTGATTCTGGAGTTAGACTAACTAGCAGAAGCTCAATTTATATCTCCAAAACTGTTCATGAGTCCTAAACACAGTAGTCTTGATTGCATTAGTTTGGTCTTTAATAAAAAAGAACTAAAAATATTCTTGCTGTTGTGTGGACTGTATTATTTATGGAATAGTTTGGCCTTGATCAATTACATGAATTGACGTTGACTGTGTAAGGAAGGAAGATGGTTTTAGAGGTACCTAAAATCTGCAATGTTGTCTTGTAGTCTAATGCAATTTGATCATGCAAGCTAAGTAGGATCTGTAGTGGGAGGGATAAATAGCTCTGTTGCCAGTATCAGCACTGCTTTTGGCTTCTGAGTTAATATTAGAGACCTTGTGAATAAATCCTTCATAGAAGGGAGGCAGACGAGGTGCACGAGCAGCTTCTGATTGTGATGATGATGAATTCAACTCTAATCATCAGATATCCCACAGACTTCATAAAAGTGGCTCTAGGCAGAGTGAAAAGAGACCTTGGATGAAAAGCTTCCTGCCAAGCTAACAGGCATTTCAGATCCATGAAGGTGAGTAGCATGGGATCCCTGCAAGCACACCGACTTATCTAAAGCTGCTTTCAGTGAGCATGGCCATGCTGCCCTTTATCTCTGTGACCTGTCAAGTAAAACTAGCTCCGCTTGAGAAGGGAACATCTCTCCAAATCCTGTGCCTGTGGAAATATCTGCTATTCAGTGAGCAGCTGAAGCCTGATTTCATTGAACTGAGGCACCATTATTCAAAGGGATAGTGGAGAAGAAGAAGGTGTTACTGCCTCTGTCCCACAGCAGATTAGTTTCCCATTTTTCTAGGAGATGTTTAATTCATTTTACTTTTAGCTTCAATTTATGTTTTAGTAGCATTATGTTTGGTGATATCTGTTAGGTTGTGCCAGGGATGATTTTGTGACCTAAGCAAACACTCTCCCCCTTGCCTTTCTTGAAAACAAAACAAGGAAAACTGAAGAAAAAACATAAAACATCAACAAAATAGCTGGATGATATAATCAACGTGTCAGGCGTGCCAAATAGGCTTTTTTATGCTTCTCACATGTCAAACCTGATGATCAATAAAGGCTTAGATTACTTTTTCCACTATTCTAAATTTCAGTTATTATAAATAAACTCGAGCCATGGCAATAAAATACTATTAGTTATTGAGATTTCTAATACCGAAATTATTTTTGAATTCCTTATTCTTCCAAATAAATTGTAAATAATCAAAGCTTAGTAGAAGAGGGTGAATAAATCTTTAAAAAATATATTTATATGTTTTTTTCTTGAATGTTTTAAGGTAAACTTCCAATCCACTATTCCTCTGAAGAAGCTATTAAATATTGTTTCACATTAGTGACTGAAGACTCTTTCATATGTATTATATCGATACATAATAATATGGTTATTAAATAAACCAGTTATTTCAATTAAATTCAATACATGGAGAGGAAGGAATTTCTCACTATATGGTCAAAAATATGCTCAACAAATGTAAATATACACTTTCAACATCTGTTTCTTCTCATTTTTACAATGCCAGCAGCTACCGTGTAGTTTGGAAAGAAAAGAGAATTATAGAGTTTGGGGGAAAGAAAGCACTATAAAAGTTTCTCACTAAAAAATTACATTTCTTTGCAAGTAAAGATCAAACAAGACTAACTGATAAGTTATACTTTTAGCTGGAGCTATGTACTAGGAGGAAAGTGTAGCATTTTTACTGAGAAGAAAAACAATCAGAATATCCGCAATATCTTATATAAAGTAAAAATAAAAAGAACAGAAATAAAATCTCCATGGCAAGTTAAGAAATAATTTCTTTTTCATTCTATGTTTTACATCACTTCCCAGCTTTGCCCGTTGTAGGTAAACTACCTCTCTTATTTTTAAATAGTTCTTGAAATGCAGAAATAAGTTTAATAATGGGTCTTATGTAATGATGCGTTCCACTTTGCTCAAACTTGTTCCTTTAGAACACCAACCTTGCAATATCCTTCGGAATCACCTTTTGTAGAGGCTTCTCACCACCAGTGATATTACAGAGAGCTCAAGGAAAACAAAAGTCTAACTCAGCTTTGGCAAGAAACACTGTTGTTAACGCTCATAAAATCTCAGTACCTCATGTTTTTGTGATGAATTACAATGTAAATAGATGTAGTGAGCCTCAAGGACAAGAGACACGCCATCTTTTCAAATAAAGCTCTCAGGAGTGACTACAACAGAAGAACACATCATAACTTTTTGACAGATGCACAAAGTTCCTGAGGTGATACTTTCAGGCCACTGCTCTGCTACTGATTGCTGGGTGATATATCTATTGGATGTATGCCCCACTGTTTAAGAATTCATTGGAGCTGTGCTTCATTGTCTTCTTAAAATGGCGTTTGTTTGGCCTAACACAGACACCTGAGCTAGTCACACTTAGTCTCCATTTATAGCCAATGAAGAAAAGTATTTCTAAACTGTGATTCATCTCACTAAAAGACTACTTTCTAAAATACATCAGATGGATTGTGACCCCCAAATGCCCATTTCTCTTCACTGGCTACAAAAACAACCTGAGATGTCACACTCACAGTTAGACACACAAAGGGAGGAATTCCTTTCACATTCTCTTAGTAATTTTTTCTCTTCCTTTTTAAGGACAGCACATAATCAATAAGTCACTATCTCCAAAACATGGAACTACAGCACAGACCTACACCTATCCTCAGAAATGCCTTCATTCTACAAGTACACAAGGTCACATCCTCTGTCATCCCCATCTATGGCACTATAGCTGGCACATCTTGTCTGCAGTAGACTGTAACAAGTTTCCCTCCATTAAAAAGCTTGAGTGTGGCTGTCTATCCCAAGATAGCTCCCTTTGTGTATTTCACAAACCAGTTTCCTGACTCCAGGAATCACTCTGCAGCTTCCCCCCTGGATTTACCCAGAACATGGTTCTGCTGCTTCTAGAGTTTCCACTCAATAGTTTCATCACAGTATAGCCCACAGCAGACAGACTTGTACGTGTATGCCACACAGTAGGTACATAATAGCTTTACTACAGGATATGCAAAAGTTGAAAGAGAGACCCATTGAAGGGCTTAACAGTCACAGTGGACTCATGCCCCTAAGTGGTGTTTATGGGGGAACTTATTTGAGGTGGAATAAGCTTTCTGTACTGCAGGGCAGTAAGTCAGAGAGCTGTTTCATGTCAATGCATTACGGGGTATTCAACCCATGTACTGGGTCTGGCTGAGATGGAGTTCATTTTCCCACAGCAGCCCTCGCAGTGCTGTTCTTTGTATTGGTAGCTAGAAAGGTGCTGACAACACACCTGTGTTTTTTGGCTACTGCTGAACAGCCCTGGCACAGCACCAAGGCTGTCTCTCAACATTTGGTAGGCTGGGGGTGGCCAAAATCCTGGGAAGGGACACAGCTAGGCCAGTTGACCCAAACTGATCAAAGGGATATTCTGTACTATATGATGTCAACCCAGATACAAAAGGTAAGGAAAGGAGGAGGAAGGGGAGCATTCATTATTTACAATGTTTGCCTTCTGGAACAAGTGCTATGCATGCTGAAGCCTGGCTTTCTGCTGCAAGCTGTGTGAGAATACGCTTTTTACTGGAAGCTCTAGAGACCATGAATGTATCTTCATCAACTGCAGGCATAATGTCCTTGGGAAAGAAACTATTCACAGTATTGCTGATGAACAATATTTTTCAACTGTAAATATTTAGCTACTAAGTTTTATGACAGGCTCCT
Source organism: Brachypodius melanocephalos (assembly GCA_013398615.1). Classification (NCBI taxonomy): domain Eukaryota; kingdom Metazoa; phylum Chordata; class Aves; order Passeriformes; family Pycnonotidae; genus Brachypodius; species Brachypodius melanocephalos. Next base: position 2,232,118 of record VZSR01001477.1, read on the forward strand.
CTGTGTGTGGGTTAGGAAAGTGTGACTAAACATATCTGCAAATGCAGCCAAGCAAGCACAGAGCGACTTGCTGATTTGTATATTGGAAATATGACTCAGACATATAACTGTAGTAAATTAGAGGAAAATGACTGAATTGTCTGCAAGTGGAAAATCAGGCAGATACTTGACTTCTTTTGTTTTAAGTTTACAGTTATCAATTTTATATGAATCCCTAATGGAAATAATAGGCACAGAAAGAATAATGAAGGGGTAAAGCCAAAAATTCTGACTTTCTTAGTTCTCAATCTTTGATTGAAATAAATATGGTAGAAAGAGGGGCTTATGTACTAGAGCATTTTTAGAATTCTTTCCTTGCAAAATTTCTGCATGTTTGTGCTTGGGATATTTTTAATATTTGAACATGAGTTTTGCAAATAGACACTTCAAGAAGAGCTGTGAAGTTACATGGAAAATGATGTGATTGCTTCCCACTCTTCTTGGTGACTGCCAGAGCATGAAACCAAAAGCCAGAGTCCAGCTATGTTTTTAGGTGATATCAGCTCTCAGTACAACATAGTATCTAATAATTGCTCAGGATGTATGCAGTATTTTTTACACTGGGCTTAGAAGGAGAAGCAGAAGAATTTCAATATTATTGAAATTTTTATACCATTGAATGATTGAGCTCTAATGACCATTGAGATTCTAATACAAAACAAACTCTTTCTGTGTCACTTTCTAATACAACTGGACTGTAGATATCAGCCCAGGCTTTTAATGATCTTTTGACCTCTGACTGTACAAATCCTATAACATCAACATGATTTAGCCTTGTAACATCCGTAGGTGAAATAACATCTTTCAGTGATTCTACTATGTCAATACATTGTTTTAACATGAAGCTTGAAAAGTTGATTTGTTGCCTAAAAGAAGGGTATTCTAGCAAGTTTGTGTGCAGTAAAGAGCCTAGGGTTCTTTTGTTTTTTTTTCTATCTACAGAGACAAAGATGCTTAGAAATAAATTGCATATTATACATTACCTGCACTTTCGTGTTGTTTATTTTGCATGAATATTTCATGTTCTGTAGCTCAGTAAGTACACGGTGCTTGTTGTGTCTGTTAAACTACATGACAATGCAGTTTGTGTTTTTATACTGGCTTAGAGTGTGCAATGACTTATAAAGAAATGCAAAAATACAAAATGTTTCAATAATTAAATCACAGAATGATTTGAGTTGGAAGAGTCCTTAAAGATCACCTACTCCCAAGCCTTCATGGGGCCGTGCCATGGGAAGACAGACCTTTCACTAGAACAAGCTACTCAGAGCATCATCCAACCTGGCCTTGAACATTTCCAGGGGTGGGGCATCCACAGCTTCTCTGGCAGCGTGTTCCAATGCCTCTCCATCTTCATAGTAAAGAATTTCTTCCTAATATCTAATCTAAACCTGCCCTATTTCAGTTTGAATCCATTTCCCCTAGTCCTGTCACTATATGTTCTTCCTTTAGAAGATTATTTTTAGGCTTTTTTAAGTTTATGTAAGTTAAAAAGATGGAAACACACATGTGTGAGGTAATAATTAATTAATTCAGCAAAAATAATGATAAAACATCAACTAGCAGATCATTTAGGGTGACTATATGGCAATTACTCTCTTCCATGTAGTCACGTTGAAATACATTTTTCTACTTCTTCAAGTGGATACAAGAGAGAGAAAAAAAAATTGCTCTTTGCCGGGGAAAACTATATTTTTCAAAGAGCTTGCACCTTTTAAAATTATTTTATTAAACAGATAATTCTTTGAATGTTTTACTTGACCTCCCGATACTTTCAAATCTGTATATGTTGGCTTGTAAGCCTCCTATTTGTACCGCATTTTCTTTAGAAATGACTCCATATTTTTATAGGATACAGTGACAAAAATTGCTACCTAAGAAATGCTTAAGAATTTGAAACATTGTGGAAAATGAAGAGAAAACCTGCAGGTGATATGTGAGCTCATTTTTCAGTTTGACGAAGTTCTATTTTATACAAAAGTGACAATGATGTTTCCCTTTACAAAAAGAATTCTACATTCCTAAAATGAATAACTGCTCATTTTGAATGAAAAGAGGAACTTCTTTATTGACATATTTGATTTCAACCAAGAAAAAGGGCTTATGGGAGTTATTTTTCTATCATTCTAGAACTGATATTTTAATTCAGAATTATTAGAATTAAAATAAGCTTTACCCTTCTCTGTAATCTTAGTGTAGCTCAAAATTTTGATAGCTATGAATCAGGGACTTGATCTTAATATTTCAAAGGCAAGATCTAGACTGCAAAGTAAATGATAAGAAATAAAGGGAGAGAAAAACATGAAATAGATTTAAGATGGAGAGAAGCAGAAAACGTGCTTTGATTAACTGAAAGGTTAATTACTGAAAGACTTCCTCCACATAGCATACTGTTAATTAGAAAGTCTGAGCAATGTGTGATTTAATTTAACACTATGCAAAGGGCCAACATGACAGAGCAAACTGCTTGATTTTTCTTGTGCTTGTGAAATTTATAACTTGGTGTTTCATTCTACTCTGGACTAAAAGAAAACTGCTTTTCCTTTTTTCTTTTTTTTTAATAGATGAAAAACAAGGTTAGAAAAATGAGACTGGTAGGAGTGACACCAGTTATATACCACGGATCGTATTCTCACCTGCCCCTGTCACCTTAGTTCTGATCTGCTACGCACATTGGGCACAGGACAGAACTGTTCTGTACAACGGGGTTTCTGGTCACATCTAGAGGAATATTATGGGTGTCTTCTAGAAAGCAGCAAGTCTTGAAATTTACGTTCCTTTTCTAGCATATTGAGAAAATCATTCTCATAGGAATGGAAAGTATAATGCTAAAAATGTTCCACAACAATGGGATGTCCAGTAAAGTGCCAGACTGTCCTGCTTATGTCTCGCCAGAAACTCCTCACTCCTTTTGACTTTTGGAAGTACTCTAAGCAAACCATCAACAGCACACATGGGAGGGTACTCACAATAATCAAAATGCTGAGCCCAGAAACCTCACCAAATTTGGCATCTCCTGGGTGTACCTCAGGGATTGAAGGACTGTTAAATTCCTGATTTACAAGGACCTACAGAAACGGGCAGAGTGGACACCATATTGGATAGTGAATTTGAGGGAGTCTGGGACAGGGGTCATGAGATCTAAGTCCCCATTGTTGGTGGATTTATACATTTAACAGGGAATTTTGATGGCAGAAGTTTTCATAGGTTAATCGAAAAGACAGACTGGAATTACCAATGTAGTACCAGGCCTAGACAAGGCGTAAAACCAATAATTAATTATTGTGTCACTGTCTCCCACACTTTGAAGTATGAAGGCAGTACATTTAAGCTGGTTGATAGTACTGTGAGCAGAAACAGCAACACTTTCAACTGTTAGAAAAGAATTCATCCTCTGATTTTAGTCACCTAAGCATTAGTCATATAATCCATGCTGCTTATACAGGTACTCATTATAGGGTAATCAAATGTATTCTAAGATAGCTGTTTCAGAAAGGTGCTCTGAATAGGTAAACTTCATCCATTTACTCCATTTTTTCAAGAGTAAAGTTAGGTAAGATGACTCCTGTCTTTAGATACTGCTGTAGATTTTGAGAAATCTAGAAATATAGAGCCATTTTCTCCAAATAGTAATTGAAGCAGGTTGATTGAATCCTATCACAGTAGTAAGCAAAGGAAAATGGAAATAAACAAATGCATGGCAAGCAACATGATCCAAGCAGGAGGAAAAATGCAAAATCTTCCTAAGTGCTATACAATTAATTTTCCAAGGACGTAAAAATCCACATTGTCACAGACTAATAGTTAGAGACAGCTTATTGTCATTCAAGGACTTTTAGCATGACCTGTTCTTGTGTAATTACTTTTATTTTTCATTGCAGAGTCAGGATACTCATTTCCATTTATGCTGCTTTATGGATAATTCATTAAAATCTACCCAGCACAGGCTAACATTAATTTGAAAGAAATGGCTGCCTCTTCAGCCTTAGAGTTATTTCTGTTTAACTAATCCATGTTAATAGCAGTTAACTAAAGAAGAAATAAACCAATACAAGTCAGTGCAACAAGGAAGATAAAAGAAAATATCTCTCAGCCAAAGAAAAGGTCCACTCAATCCTCTGTCTTTGGGACAGAAGGTTTGATACCATTTAGCTTAATGTAAGCAAGACTCAAAAACATAGGTTAAAAAAAGTATTGGAAAGGAAGAGGGAAAGATCACTCCCCATTCCTCTTCAATCCTCAAATAACAGGGTCTAGTCAAAAACTCGAGGTCTCTCAACATCTTCTCCTGTAACACACGTTGTACCCACCATGGCAACTACCTGGTTAAGTATTTTTTCCCTGTAATGGCACAAGTTTACAAAGGAACCTATAATTTTCTTTCACCATACTACTATCCTTTCTTCTAGCTCCATGTGATCTGCAGGATAGTGTCGTAGTTGGAGAAATAAAAGAAAATAACATACTGGCAATCAGGTCTGCTTTTGATGACAAACCCACTAAAAACTGTATAAAATTCTTAAATAAACCTGGAGCATTGAATAAAAAAAATCAGACTCCTTTTCTGGTCTGAAAAACCACATATATTTTAGTCTGAACAGACATAATACATTTTACAGAGCATCATTTCTGATGGAGTTAAAAAAAGAGAAATAGTTTAGACTGAGAAAGATTTGCCAACAAGACAAACCTACAGGCACAGACATCTAATTTTCTAAGCTTTTATGATTAATATTTTATGGCCCTCACTGATCTGCCCAATCTTAAGGAAAAATGTGGCACAGCTGAAGAATTTATCTGTATCAAACAGGAGGTAAAATGCAAACTACAATAGAGATGTCATAGTAAAATATTGAACTTGTTCACTGTTAGCTGAAGCACTGCATGCAGTGCTTTATTTGAGCAGCAGAAACAACATTAACATACACAAGTATGATGGCATATCCATTAAGAGAAAAATATGATGAATGTCATTTTTAAGGTGGTGTTTTTTTAACCCTACCTAAGCACTTCATTTTATACAGTCATTTTATAAAGAAACAAACATTCCCTTTGCTGCAGATTTATGTAAAAAATGTTTCAAGTTTAGCCTGTCAACAGTTTTGATTTATCAACAGTAGAAAAAGTATAAAAAGAAAATGATTCTTTTTTTACATTCACTGATGAACCTCATCAAAGACCATTGACTGTGGTAAAGACACCATACAGTTCAAATAATTTTGGTAGTGAGTCTGTCTGCCTTAGTGAAATATGAAAATATAAGAACAGAAGGACTGTACTGTGCTCTGTAATAACTTTATCAGTTATGCTAAGGTGTAGCAGGAAAAACAAATTTGCCTATGGCAAAGATGAAACAATGAATTTACACAGAAAAAAAAATTAGTTATAATTCAAATAATACATGCCAATTACAAAAGACTGACCATGAATCATCATTTAAACATAATAGTGATATATGAGGTTAAAAGACTGGCTGAGCAATCCCTAGGTTTAGTTCCTCGTTTATGTTGCCTAGACTGTGCTGTGTGACTCGGGTCACAAGGACACAGCTGTGTAATTTGCACACAGTCCAGAGCAAACTCTGGTGCAACTCCTTATCAGACTAAAACAAGCTATGAAAATGAGGCTCTCGTTTGTGATACACTTCTCTGTACTGTGTCAACTACATAAGAGATGCAGCTTCATCAGCATCTCTTTTAATCATAGGATGTTTGTGTGATATTGAGCAGCTGCTGAAAATTGACGAGTCCAAAGACACTAATTCTCCAGGAAGGTTATCCTCATATACAACCCTTGTGATGGTGTGTATGAATGTGAATGTCTTATGGAGTCACAGCATTTGCACTTCCAAAACGGAAGTGCTGGCTGAAGGGGTGGTCAATGGAGTTCATACAGGTCAATTCCTACATGGAATGGGGCCACAACCAACACTAGAAAACATCAGCTGTGGCTTTGTTTAGCCAAGGTTTGAAAATCTCCAAGGACATTCCACAGCCTTCTTGGGTACCCTGTTCCAGTGCTGCCCTGTCCTTCCAGTAGATTTTTCTTGCCCAGGTTGTAATCTCTGACACTGGTGGAGAACTAAAGCTACAATTGCATTACCTAGTATTAAATATGAAAATCAAATATGAAAAATGTTTTAAAAAAAAACCACTTACAACATTTCATTTGTGTCACCAGATGCAGGAACTGAAAACTTCAGTGCAAAGTCATCTCACAACAGCTTATAAGAAAGACATGAAAACTCTCCTAGTTGAATGCCTTACCATTTGGAGGTCCGAGTCAGAAACTGAAAGACAAGAAATGAAAATACACTTTTCAAATCTCACCAGCTTTGTCAGGAATTACTGTGGTAATTACTATGAGTTTAGATCAGTTGGAAAGCTATTTTATTATCTATAAAACAATTAAAATGCAGATGATATTAAGTCATCTGTATTTGAGAATCTGATAGTTAATAGTCAGTGTTACCAATGTTCAAGTGAACCCACATCCTCACAGTACACTCTCAACAGTGGTTCAAAATTCATATCTGGGAGGAAATAAGAAGTGCAAAGATAGAAGGAAGGCAAATCACAGCTTGAAGTGTGCTATTTCTTAAGATGCCTTATTTGAATGAATATAGGCAGCTGAAAATCTGACTGTGAATCTCCGATGAATCAGTAATGTTTTCATCAAAAGTAAATCAGATTACCCTAATTCCAACAGCATTATTGAACAACTATAAAAAGGGGAGAGTGCTACATAAGTGGCATATTAGGATTATGAGAATATATTTCTTATTGTCCCAGCAGCTGTTCTACACATTGCAGAAGAAAATACTTTAAAAAGG